>JAJAGQ010000032.1:0-237456 GCA_029783415.1 Anisodus acutangulus | reverse complement strand
AAATGAAGAATATAACCTTTTGTCAGGAATTACATCACTCGGACTTTTGAGTGAAGGCGCAACCTGCGGCGCAATTACATCATTCTAAAAGTTGGAGTGAAGGCGCAACCTTTAATTTGGAATTACATCATTCGACATTTTGAGTGAAAGCGCAACCTTTCGGATAAATTACATCACTCGGAATTTTGAGTGAAAGCGCAACCTTCGGTCGGAATTACATCATTGAGGCTTAAAGTGAAGCGCACCTTTCGGTCGTAATTACATCAGTCAGACTTTTGAGTGAAGACTGCCACCTTTCAGCAGGAATTACATCATTCGGACGCTTAAAGTGAATCTGCGCCTTCGGCGAAATTACATCACTCGGACTTTTGAATGAAGGCGCATCATTTTACCTGGAATTACATTATTCTGATACTTGGAGTGCAGACTGCAACCTTTCGGCCATAAATACATCACTCTGACTTTTGAATAAACTGAAACCTTTCGGCGTAATTACATCATTCTGACTCTTGGAAAGAAGACTGCAAACATTCAACCGAAATTACATCACTCGTAGTTTTAATTGAAGACTGCAAACTTTCGGCCAGAATTACATAATTCTGACACTTAGAGTGAAGATTGCATCCTTTCGGCTAGAATTACATTACTCGGACTTTTTAATGAAGATTGCATCCTTTCTGTCAGAATTACATTATTCTGATGCTCGGAGTGAAGACTCCGACCTTTCGGCTAGAATTACATCACTTTGACTGTTGAATGAAGACTGCAACCTTTCTATCGAAATAACATTATTTTAAATTTGGAGTGAAGAATGCAACCTTTCAGCATGAATTATATCACTCGTACTTTTGAATGAAACTGCAATCTTTCGGCTGGAATTACATCATCCTGACACTCGAAATGAACACTATAACCTTTTGCCCGAAATTACATCACTAAGACTTTTGAGTGAAGACTGCAACCTTGCGGCCGCAATTACATCATTCTAAAAGTTGGAGTGAAGACTACAACCTTTCAGCTGGAATTACATCATTCTGACATTTTGAGTGAAGACTGCAACCTTTCGGACAGAATTACATCATTCAGACGCTTAAAGGGAAGACTGCACCTTTCGGTCGTAATTACATCAATCAGACTTTTGAGTGAAGACTGCAACCTTTCAAACGAAATTACATCATTCAGACGCTTAATGTGAATATTGCACCTTTCGGCCGAAATTACATCAGTCAGACTTTTGAATGAAGACTGCATCATTTTACCTGGAATTACATTATTCTGATACTTGGAGTGCAGACTGCAACCTTTCGGCCATAAATACATCACTCTGACTTTTGAATAAACTGAAACCTTTCGGCGTAATTACATCATTCTGACTCTTGGAAAGAAGACTGCAAACATTCAACCGAAATTACATCACTCGTAGTTTTAATTGAAGACTGCAAACTTTCGGCCAGAATTACATCATTCTGACACTTAGAGTGAAGATTGCATCCTTTCGGCTAGAATTGCATCATTCAGACTTTTTAATGAAGACTGCATCCTTTCGGTCGGAATTACATTATTCTGATGCTTGGAGTGAAGACTCCGACCTTTCGGCTAGAATTACATCACTTTGACTATTGAATGAAGACTGCAACCTTTCTATCGAAATAACATTATTTTAAATTTGGAGTGAAGAATGCAACCTTTCAGCATGAATTATATCACTCGTACTTTTGAACGAAAACATGCAACCTTTCAGCTGGAATTACATCATCCTGACACATGAAATGAAGACTATAACCTTTTGCCCGGAATTACATCACTCAGACTTCTGAGTAAAGACTGCAACCTTGCGGCCGCAATTACATCATTCTAAAAGTTGGAGTGAAGGCGCAACCTTTCAATTTGGAATTACATCATTCGACATTTTGAGTGAAAGCGCAACCTTTCGGATAGAATTACATCACTCGGAATTTTGAGTGAAAGCGCAACCTTCGGTCGGAATTACATCATTGAGGCTTAAAGTGAAGCTGCACCTTTCGGTCGTAATTACATCAATCGGACTTTTGAGTGAAGAATGCAACCTTTCAGCGAATTACATCATTGAGGCGGCTTAAAGTGAATCTGCGCCTTCGGCCGAAATTACATCACTCGGACTTTTGAATGAAGGCGCATCCTTTTAGCTAAAATTACATTATACTGATACTTGGAGTGAAGACTGCAACCTTTCGGATAGAATTACATCACTCGGAATTTTGAGTGAAGACTGAAACCTTTCGGCGTAATTACATCATTTTGACTCTTGGAATGAAGACTGCAAACTTTCAACCAAAATTACATCACTCATACTTTTGAATGAAGATTGCAAACTTTCGGCCAGAATTACATCATTCTGACACTTAGAGTGAAGATTGTATGCTTTCGGCTAGAATTTCATCACTCAGACTTTTTAATGAAGATTGCATCGTTTCGGTCGGAATTACATTATTCTGATGCTTGGAGTGAAGACTGCGACCTTTCAGCTAGAATTACATCACTCTGACTATTGAATGAAGATTGCAACCTTTCTACCGAAATAACATTATTTTGAAATTTGGAGTGAAGAATGCAACCTTTCCGCATGAATTATATCACTCATACTTTTGAATGAAAACTGCAACCTTTCGGCTGAAATTACATCATCCTGACACTTGAAATGAAGAATATAACCTTTTGTCCGGAATTACATCACTCAGACTTTTGAGCGAAGACTGCAACCTTGCGGCCGCAATTACATCATTCTAAAAGTTGGGGTGAAGACTGCAACCTTTCAGCTGGAATTACATCATTC
Organism: Anisodus acutangulus; assembly: GCA_029783415.1. Lineage (NCBI taxonomy): Eukaryota > Viridiplantae > Streptophyta > Magnoliopsida > Solanales > Solanaceae > Anisodus > Anisodus acutangulus. The sequence continues at coordinate 234,644 of JAJAGQ010000032.1, read as the reverse complement.
TGACATTTTGAGTGAAGACTGCAACCTTTCGGATAGAATTACATCACTTGGAATTTTGAGTGAAAGCGCAACCTTTGATCGGAATTACATCATTGAGGCAGCTTAAAGGAAAGCGCACCTTTCGGTCATAATTACATCAACCAGACTTTTGAGTGATGACTGCAACCTTTCAACTGAAATTACATCATTCAGACTCTTAAAGTGAATACTGCGACTTTCGGCCGAAATTACATCACTCTAACTTTTGAATGAAGACTGCATCCTTTTAGCTGGAATTACATTATTCTGATACTTGGAGTGAAGACTGCAACCTTTAGGCCATAATTGCATCACTCTGACTTTTGAATAAAGACTGAAACCTTTCTGCGTAATTACATCATTCTGACTCTTGGAATGAAGACTGCAAACTTTCAACCGAAATTACATCACTCGTACTTTTGAATGAAGATTGCAAACTTTCGGCCAGAATTACATCATTCTGACACTTAGAGTGAAGATTGTATCCTTCCGGCTAGAATTACATCACCCAGACTTTTTAATGAAGACTGCATCCTTTCGGTCGGAATTACATTATTCTGATGCTTGGAGTGAAGACTCCGACCTTTCGGCTAGAATTACATCACTTTGACTATTGAATGAAGACTGCAACCTTTCTATCGAAATAACATTATTTTAAATTTGGAGTGAAGAATGCAACCTTTCAGCATGAATTATATCACTCGTACTTTTGAATGAAAACTGCAACCTTTCGGCTGGAATTACATCATCCTGACACATGAAATGAAGACTATAACCTTTTGCCCGGAATTACATCACTCAGACTTTTGAGTGAAGACTGCAACCTTGCGGCCGCAATTACATCATTCTAAAAGTTGGAGTGAAGACTGCAACCTTTCAGCTGGAATTACATCATTCTGACATTTTGAGTGAAGACTGCAACCTTTCGGACAGAATTACATCACTCGGAATTTTGAGTGGAAAGCGCAACCTTCGGTCGGAATTACATCATTGAGGCAGCAAAGTGAAAGCCTGCACCTTTCGGTCGTAATTACATCATTCAGACTTTTGAGAGAAGACTGCAACCATTCAACCGTAATTACATCATTCAGACGCTTAAAGTGAATACTGCGCCTTTCGGCCGAAATTACATCACTCAGACTTTTGAATGAAGACTGCATCCTTTTAGCTGGAATTACATTATTCTGATACTTGGAATGAAGACTGCAACCTTTCGGCCATAATTGCATCACTCTGACTTTTGAATAAAGACTGAAACCTTTCTGCGTAATTACATCATTCTGACTCTTGGAATGAAGACTGCAAACTTTCAATCGAAATTACATCACTCGTACTTTTGAATGAAGATTGCAAACTTTCGGCCAGAATTACATCATTCTGACACTTAGAGTGAAGATTGTATCCTTCCGGCTAGAATTACATCACCCAGACTTTTTAATGAAGACTGCATCCTTTCGGTCGGAATTACATTATTCTGATGCTTGGAGTGAAGACTCCGACCTTTCGGCTAGAATTACATCACTCTGACTATTGAATGAAGACTGCAACCTTTCTACCGAAATTACATTATTTTGAAACTTGGAGTGAAGACTGCAAACTTTCAACCGAAATTACATCACTCGTACTTTTGAATGAAGATTGCAAACTTTCGGCCAGAATTACATCATTCTGACACTTGACATGAAAAATATAACCTTTTGTCCGGAATTACATCACTCAGACTTTTGAGTGAAGACAGCAACCTTGCGGCCTCAATTACATCTTTCTAAAAGTTGGAGTGAAGACCGCAACCTTTCAACTGGAATTACATCATCCTGACATTTTGAGTGAAGACTGCAACCTTTCGGACAGAATTACATCACTCGGAATTTTGAGTGAAGACTACAACCTTTCAGTCAGAATTACATCATTGAGGCAAAGGAAGCGCACCTTTCGGTCGTAATTACATCAATCAGACTTTTGAGTGAAGAATGCAACCTTTCAACCGGAATTACATCATTCAGACCCTTAAAGTGAATACTGCGTCTTTCGACCGAAATTACATCACTCCGACTTTTGAATGAAGATGCATCCTTTTGGATAAAATTACATTATTCTGACACTTGGAGTGAAGACTACAACCATTCGGCCATAATTGCATCACTCTGACTTTTGAATAAAGACTGAAACCTTTCAGCGTAATTACATCATTCTGACTCTTGGAATGAAGACTGCAAACTTTCAACCGGAATTACATCACTCGTACTTCTGAATGAAGATTGCAAACTTTCGGCCTGAATTACATTATTCTGACACTTAGAGTGAAGATTGTATCCTTCGGCTAGAATTACATCACTCGGACTTTTTAATGAAAGCTGCATCCTTCGGTCGAAATACATTATTACGATGCTTGGAGTGAAGCTGCGACCTTCGGCTAGAATTACATCACTCGACTATTGAATGAAGATTGCAACCTTTCTAGGAAATAACATTATTTTGAAATTTGGAGTGAAGAATGCAACCTTCGGCATGAATTATATCACTCGTACTTTTGAATGAAAGCGCAACCTTTAATTTGGAATTACAACATTCTGACACTTGAAATGAAGAATATAACCTTTTGTCCGGAATTACATCAGTCAGACTTTTGAGTGAAAGCGCAACCTTGCGGCGCAATTACATCATTCTAAAAGTTGGAGTGGCGCAACCTTTCGGTGGAATTACATCATTCGACATTTTGAGTGAAAGCGCAACCTTTCGGATAAATTACATCACTCGAATTTTGAGTGAAAGCGCAACCTTTGGTCGGAATTACATCATTGAGGCAGCTTAAAGTGAACGCACCTTTATGTCGTAATTACATCAATCAGACTTTTGAGTGAAGACTGCAACCTTTCAACCGGAATTACATCATTCTGACGCTTAAAGTGAATACTGCGCCTTTCGGCCGAAATTACATCACTCAGACTTTTGAATGAAGACTGTATCCTTTTAGCTGGAATTACATTATTCTGATACTTGGAGTGAAGACTGCAACCTTTAGGCCATAATTGCATCACTCTGACTTTTGAATAAAGACTGAAACCTTTCAGCCTAATTACATCATTCTGACTCTTGGAATAAAGACTGCAAACTTTTAACCGGAATTACATCACTCGTACTTTTGAATGAAGATTGCAAACTTTCGGCCAGAATTACATCATTCTGACACTTAGAGTGAAGATTGTATCCTTCCGGCTAGAATTACATCACCCAGACTTTTTAATGAAGACTGCATCCTTTCGGTCGGAATTACATTATTCTGATGCTTGGAGTGAAGACTCCGACCTTTCGGCTAGAATTACATCACTTTGACTATTGAATGAAGACTGCAACCTTTCTATCGAAATAACATTATTTTAAATTTGGAGTGAAGAATGCAACCTTTCAGCATGAATTATATCACTCGTACTTTTGAATGAAAACTGCAACCTTTCGGCTGGAATTACATCATCCTGACACTTGAAATGAAGACTATAATCTTTTGTCCGGAATTACATCACTCAGACTTTTGAGTGAAGACTGCAACCTTGCGGCCGCAATTACATCATTCTAAAAGTTGGAGTGAAGACTGCAACCTTTCAGTTGGATTTACATAATTCTGACATTTGGAGTGAAGACTGCAACCTTTCGAATAGAATTACATCACTCGGAATTTTGAGTGAAGACTGCAACCTTTCAGTCGGAATTACATCATTCAGACGCTTAAAGTGAAGACTGCACCTTTCGGTCGTAATTACATCAACCAGACTTTTGAGTGAAGACTGCAACCTTTCAACTGAAATTACATCATTTAGACGCTTAAAGTGAATACTGCGCCTTTCGGCCGAAATTACATCACTCAGACTTTTGAATGAAGATTGCATCCTTTTAGCTGGAATTACATTATTCTGATACTTGGAGTGAAGACTGCAACCTTTCGGCCATAATTGCATCACTCTGACTTTTGAATAAAGACTGAAACCTTTCGGCGTAATTACATCATTCTGACTCTTGGAATGAAGACTGCAAACTTTCAACCGGAATTACATCACTCGTACTTTTGAATGAAGATTGCAAACTTTCGGCCAGAATTACATCATTCTGACACTTAGAGTGAAGATTGTATGCTTTCGGCTAGAATTTCATCACTCAGACTTTTTAATGAAGATTGCATCGTTTCGGTCGGAATTACATTATTCTGATGCTTGGAGTGAAGACTGCGACCTTTCAGCTAGAATTACATCACTCTGACTATTGAATGAAGATTGCAACCTTTCTACCGAAATAACATTATTTTGAAATTTGGAGTGAAGAATGCAACCTTTCCGCATGAATTATATCACTCATACTTTTGAATGAAAACTGCAACCTTTCGGCTGAAATTACATCATCCTGACACTTGAAATGAAGAATATAACCTTTTGTCCGGAATTACATCACTCAGACTTTTGAGTGAAGACTGCAATCTTGCGGCCGCAATTACATCATTCTAAATGTTGGAGTGAAGACTGCAACCTTTCAGCTGGAATTACGTCATTCTGACATTTTGAGTGAAGACTGTAACCTTTCGAATAGAATTACATCACTCGGAATTTTGAGTGAAGACTGCAACCTTTCAGTCGGAATTACATCATTCAGACGCTTAAAGTGAAGACTGCACCTTTCGGTCGTAATTACATCAATCAGACTTTTGAGTGAAGACTGCAACCTTTCAACTGAATTTATATCATTCAGACGCTTAAAGTGAATACTGCGACTTTCGGCCGAAATTACATCACTCAGACTTTTGAATGAAAACTGTATCCTTTTAGCTGGAATTACATTATTCTGATATTTGGAATGAAGACTGCAACCTTTCGGCCATAATTGCATCACTCTGACTTTTGAATAAAAATTGAAACCTTTCGGCGTAATTACATCATTCTGACTCTTGGAATGAAGACTGCAAACTTTCAACCGAATTACATCTCTCGTACTTTTAAATGAAGATTGCAAACATTCGACCAGAATTACATCATTCTGACACTTAGAGTGAAGATTGTATCCTTTCGGCTAGAATTACATCACTCAGACTTTTTAATGAAGACTGCATCCTTTCTGTCGGAATTTCATTATTCTGATGCTTGGAGTGAAGACTGTGACCCTTCGGCTAGAATTACATCACTCTGACTATTGAATGAAGACTGCAACCTTTCTACCGAAATTACATTATTTTAAAATTTGGAGTGAAGAATGCAACCTTTCAGCATGAATTATATCACTCGTACTTTTGAATGAAAACTGCTACCTTTCGGCTGGAATTACATCATCCTGACACTTGAAATGAAGACTATAATCTTTTGTTCGGAATTACATCACTCAGATTTTTGAGTGAGGGCTTCAACCTTGCGGCCGCAATTATATCATTCTAAAAGTTGGAGTGAAGACCGCAACCTTTCAACTGGAATTACATCATTCTGACATTTTGAGTGAAGACTGCAACCTTTCGGACAGAATTACATCACTCGGAATTTTGAGTGAAGACTGCAACCTTTCAGTCAGAATTACATCATTCAGACGCTTAAAGTGAAGACTGCACCTTTCGGTCGTAATTACATCAACCAGACTTTTGAGTGAAGACTGCAACCTTTCAACTGAAATTACATCATTCAGACGCTTAAAGTAAAGATTGCACCTTTCGGACGAAATTACATCACTCAGACTTTTGAATGAAGACTGCATCCTTTTAGCTGGAATTACATTATTCTGATACTAGGAGTGCCGCAACCTTTTGGCCATAATTGCATCACTCTGACTTTTGAATAAAGACTGAAACCTTTCGACGTAATTACATCATTTTGGCTCTTGGAATGAAGACTGCAAACTTTCAACCGAAATTACATCACTCGTACTTTTGAATGAAGATTGCAAACTTTCGGCCAGAATTACATCATTCTGACACTTAGAGTGAAGATTGTATCCTTCCGGCTAGAATTACATCACCCAGACTTTTTAATGAAGACTGCATCCTTTCGGTCGGAATTACATTATTCTGATGCTTGGAGTGAAGACTCCGACCTTTCGGCTAGAATTACATCACTTTGACTATTGAATGAAGACTGCAACCTTTCTATCGAAATAACATTATTTTAAATTTGGAGTGAAGAATGCAACCTTTCAGCATGAATTATATCACTCGTACTTTTGAATGAAAACTGCAACCTTTCGGCTGGAATTACATCATCCTGACACTTGAAATGAAGACTATAACCTTTTGCCCGGAATTACATCACTCAGACTTTTGAGTGAAGACTGCAACCCTGCGGCCGCAATTACATCATTCTAAAAGTTGGAGTGAAGACTGCAACCTTTCAGCTGGAATTACATCATTCTGACATTTTGAGTGAAAGCGCAACCTTTGGATAGAATTACATCACTCGGAATTTTGAGTGAAAGCGCAACCTTCGGTCGGAATTACATCATTGAGGCGGCAAAGTGAAGCGCACCTTTCGGTCGTAATTACATCAATCGGACTTTTGAGTGAAGACTGCAACCTTTCAGCGAATTACATCATTCGGGCGGCTTAAAGTGAATACCCCGCCTTTCGGCCGAAATTACATCACTCAGACTTTTGAATGAAGACTGCATCCTTTTAGCTGGAATTACATTATTCTGATACTTGGGTGAAGGCGCAACCTTTCGGCCATAATTGCATCACTCTGACTTTTGAATAAAGACTGAAACCTTTCTGCCTAATTACATCATTCTTACTCTTGGAGTGAAGACTGCAAACTTTCAACCGAAATTACATCACTCGTACTTTTGAATGAAGATTGCAAACTTTCGGCCAGAATTACATCATTCTGACATTTAGAGTGAAGATTGTATCCTTCCGACTAGAATTACATCACCCAGACTTTTTAATGAAGACTGCATGCTTTCGGTCGAAATTACATTATTCTGATGCTTGGAGTGAAGACTCCGACCTTTCGGCTAGAATTACATCACTTTGAGTATTGAATGAAGACTGCAACCTTTCTATCGAAATAACATTATTTTAAATTTGGAGTGAAGAATGCAACCTTTCATCATGAATTATATCACTCGTACTTTTGAACGAAAACTGCAACCTTTCAGCTGGAATTACATCATCCTGACACATGAAATGAAGACTATAACCTTTTGCCCGGAATTACATCACTCAGACTTCTGAGTAAAGACTGCAACCTTGCGGCCGCAATTACATCATTCTAAAAGTTGGAGTGAAGACTGCAACCTTTCATCTGGAATTACATCATTCTGACATTTTGAGTGAAGGCTGCAACCTTTCGGACAGAATTACATCACTCAGAATTTTGAGTGAAGACTGCAACTTTTCAGTCGGAATTACATCATTCAGACGCTTAAAGGGAAGCCTGCACCTTTCGGTCGTTATTACATCATTCAGACTTTTGAGAGAAGACTGCAACCATTCAACCGTAATTACATCATTCAGACGCTTAAAGTGAATACTGCGCCTTTCGGCCGAAATTACATCACTCAGACTTTTGAATGAAGACTGCATCCTTTTAGCTGGAATTACATTATTCTGATACTTGGAGTGAAGACTGCAACCTTTAGGCCATAATTGCATCACTCTGACTTTTGAATAAAGACTGAAACCTTTCTGCCTAATTACATCATTCTTACTCTTGGAATGAAGACTGCAAACTTTCAACCGAAATTACATCACTCGTACTTTTGAATGAAGATTGCAAACTTTCGGCCAGAATTACATCATTCTGACACTTAGAGTGAAGATTGTAACCTTTCGCCTAGAATTACATCACTCAGACTTTTTAATGAAGACTGCATCCTTTCTGTCGGAATTTCATTATTCTGATGCTTGGAGTGAAGATTGTGACCCTTCGGCTAGAAATACATCACTCTGACTATTGAATGAAGACTACAACCTTTCTACTGAAATTACATTATTTTAAAATTTGGAGTGAAGAATGCAACCTTTCAGCATGAATTATATCACTCGTACTTTTGAATGAAAACTGCAACCTTTCGGCTGGAATTACATCATCCTGACACTTGAAATGAAGACTATAACCTTTTGTCCGGAATTACATCACTCAGACTTTTGAGTGAAGACTGCAACCTTGCGGCCGCAATTATATCATTCTAAAAGTTGGAGTGAAGACTGCAACCTTTCACCTGGAATTACATCATTCTGACATTTTGAGTGAAGACTGCAACCTTTCGGACAAAATTACATCACTCGGAATTTTTAGTGAAGAATGCAACCTTTCAGTTGGAATTACATCATTCAGACGCTTAAAGTGAAGACTGCACCTTTCGGTCGTAATTACATCAACCAGACTTTTGAGTGAAGACTGCAACCTTTCAACTGAAATTACATCATTCAGACGCTTAAAGTGAATACTGCGCCTTTCGGCCGAAATTACATCACTCAGACTTTTGAATGAAGATTGCATCCTTTTAGCTGGAATTACATTATTCTGATACTTGGAGTGAAGACTGCAACCTTTCGGCCATAATTGCATCACTCTGACTTTTGAATAAAAACTGAAACCTTTCGGCGTAATTACATCATTCTGACTCTTGGAATGAAGACTGCAAACTTTCAACCGAAATTACATCACTCGTACTTTTGAATGAAGATTGCAAACTTTCGGCCAGAATTACATCATTCTGACACTTAGAGTGAAGATTGTATCCTTTCGGCTAGAATTACATCACTCAGACTTTTTAATGAAGACTGCATCCTTTCGGTCGGAATTACATTATTCTGATGCTTGGAGTGAAGACTCCGACCTTTCGGCTAGAATTACATCACTCTGACTATTGAATGAAGACTGCAACCTTTCTACCGAAATTACATTATTTTGAAACTTGGAGTGAAGACTGCAAACTTTCAACCGAAATTACATCACTCGTACTTTTGAATGAAGATTGCAAACTTTCGGCCAGAATTACATCAGCCTGACACTTGAAATGAAGATTATAACCTTTTGCCAGAAAATACATTACTCAGACTTTTGAGTGAAGACTGCAACCCTGCGGCCGCAATTACATCATTCTAAAAGTTGGGGTGAAAGCTGCAACCTTTAATTTGGAATTACATCATTCGACATTTTGAGTGAAAGCGCAACCTTTGAATAAATTACATCACTCGGAATTTTGAGTGAAGGCGCAACCTTTGATCGAATTACATCATTCAGGCGGCAAAGGGAAAGCGCACCTTTTGGTCGTAATTACATCAACCAGACTTTTGAGTGAAGACTGCAACCTTTCAACTGAAATTACATCATTCAGACGCTTAAAGTGAATACTGCGCCTTTCGGCCGAAATTACATCACTCAGACTTTTGAATGAAGATTGCATCCTTTTAGCTGGAATTACATTATTCTGATACTTGGAGTGAAGACTGCAACCCATCGGCCATAATTGCATCACTCTAACTTTTGAATAAGAACTGAAACCTTTCGGCGTAATTACATTATTTTGAAACTTGGAGTGAAGAATGCAGAATTTCAGCATGAAATACATCACTCGTACTTTTGAATGAAGATTGCAAACTTTCGGCCAGAATTACATCATTCTGACACTTAGAGTGAAGATTGTATCCTTCCGGCTAGAATTACATCACCCAGACTTTTTAATGAAGACTGCATCCTTTCGGTCGGAATTACATTATTCTGATGCTTGGAGTGAAGTCTCCGACCTTTCGGCTAGAATAACATCACTTTGACTATGGAATGAAGACTGCAACCTTTCTATCGAAATAACATTATTTTAAATTTGGAGTGAAGAATGCAACCTTTCAGCATGAATTATATCACTCGTACTTTTGAATGAAAACTGCAACCTTTCGGCTGGAATTACATCATCCTGACACTTGAAATGAAGACTATAACCTTTTGCCCGGAATTACATCACTCAGACTTTTGAGTGAAGACTGCAACCCTGCGGCCGCAATTACATCATTCTAAAAGTTGGAGTGAAGACTGCAACCTTTCAGCTCGAATTACATCATTCTGACATTTTGAGTGAAGACTGCAACCTTTCGGACAGAATTACATCACTCGGAATTTTGAGTGAAGACTGCAACCTTTCAGTCGGAATTACATCATTCAGACGCTTAAAGGGAAGCCTGCACCTTTCGGTCGTAATTACATCATTCAGACTTTTTAATGAAGACTGCATCCTTTCAGTCGGAATTAGATCATTCAGACGCTTAAAGTAAAGACTGCACCTTTCTGACGAAATTACATCACTCAGACTTTTGAATGAAGACTGCATCCTTTTAGCTGGAATTACATTATTCTGATACTTGGAGTGAAGGCTGCAACCTTTCGGCCATAATTGCATCACTCTGACTTTTGAATAAACTGAAACCTTTCGGCGTAATTACATCATTCTGACTCTTGGAAAGAAGACTGCAAACATTCAACCGAAATTACATCACTCGTAGTTTTAATTGAAGACTGCAAACTTTCGGCCAGAATTACATAATTCTGACACTTAGAGTGAAGATTGCATCCTTTCGGCTAGAATTACATTACTCGGACTTTTTAATGAAGATTGCATCCTTTCTGTCAGAATTACATTATTCTGATGCTTGGAGTGAAGACTGCGACCTTTCGGGTAGAATTACATCACTCTGACTATTGAATGTAGACTGCAACCTTTCTACTGAAATTACATTATTTTAAAATTTGGAGTGAAGAATGCAACCTTTCAGCATGAATTATATCACTCGTACTTTTGAATGAAAACTGCTACCTTTCAGCTGGAATTACATCATCCTGACACTTGAAATGAAGACTATAATCTTTTGTTCGGAATTACATCACTCAGACTTTTGAGTGAAGGCTTCAACCTTGCGGCCGCAATTACATCATTCTAAAAGTTGGAGTGAAGACTGCAACCTTTCAGCTGGAATTACATCATTCTGACATTTTGAGTGAAGACTGCAACCTTTCGGACAGAATTACATCACTCGGAATTTTGAGTGAAGACTGCAACCTTTCAGTCGGAATTACATCATTCAGACGCTTAAAGGGAAAGACTGCACCTTTCGATCGTAATTAAATCAATCAAACTTTTGAGTGAAGGCTGCACCCTTTCATCCGGAATTACTTCATTCAGACGCTTAAAGTGAATACTGTGCCTTTCGGCCGAAATTACATGAGTCAGACTTTTGAATGAAGACTGCATCCTTTTAGCTAAAATTACATTATTCTGACACTTGGAGTGAAGACTACAACCTTTCGGCCATAATTGCATCACTCTGACTTTTGAATAAAGACTGAAACCTTTTCGCGTAATTTCATCATTCTGACTCTTGGAATGAAGACTGCAAACTTTCAACCGGAATTACATCACTCATACTTTTGAATGAAGATTGCAAACTTTCGTTCAGAATTACATCATTCTGCCACTTAGAGTGAAGATTGTATCCTTTCGGCTGGAATTACATCACTCGGACTTTTTAATGAACACTGCATCCTTTCTGTCGAAATTACATTATTCTGATGCTTGGAGTGAAGACTGCGACCTTTCGGCTAGAATTACATCACTCTGACTATTGAATGAAGACTGCAACCTTTCGACCGAAATTACATTATTTTGAAACTTGGAGTGAAGAATGCAACCTTTCAGCATGAATTATATCACTCGTACTTTTGAATGAAAACTGCAACCTTTCGGCTGGAATTACATCATCCTGACACTTGAAATGAAGACTATAACCTTTTGCCCGGAATTACATCACTCAGACTTTTGAGTGAAGACTGCAACCTTGCGGCCGCAATTACATCATTCTAAAAGTTGGAGTGAAGACTGCAACCTTTCAGCTGGAATTACATCATTCTGACATTTTGAGTGAAGACTGCAACCTTTCGGACAGAATTACATCACTCGGAATTTTGAGTGAAGACTGCAACCTTTCAGTCGGAATTACATCATTCAGACGCTTAAAGGGAAGCCTGCACCTTTCGGTCGTAATTACATCATTCAGACTTTTGAGAGAAGACTGCAACCATTCAACCGTAATTACATCATTCAGACGCTTAAAGTGAATACTGCGCCTTTCGGCCGAAATTACATCACTCAGACTTTTGAATGAAGATTGCATCCTTTTAGCTGGAATTACATTATTCTGATACTTGGAGTGAAGACTGCAACCTTTCGGCCATAATTGCATCACTCTGACTTTTGAATAAAGACTGAAACCTTTCGGCGTAATTACATCATTCTGACTCTTGGAATGAAGACTGCAAACTTTCAACCGGAATTACATCACTCATACTTTTAAATGAAGATTGCAAACATTCGACCAGAATTACATCATTCTGACACTTAGAGTGAAGATTGTATCATTTCGCCTAGAATTACATCACTCAGACTTTTTAATGAAGACTGCATCCTTTATGTCGGAATTTCATTATTCTGATGCTTGGAGTGATGACTGTGACCCTTCGGCTAGAATTACATCACTCTGACTATTGAATGAAGACTGCAACCTTTCTACCGAAATTACATTATTTTAAAATTTGGAGTGAAGAATGCAACCTTTCAGCATGAATTATATCACTCGTACTTTAGAATGAAAACTGCTACCTTTCGGCTGGAATTACATCATCCTGACACTTGAAATGAAGACTATAACCTTTTTTCCGGAATTACATCACTCAGACTTTTGAGTGAAGACTGCAACATTGCGGCCGCAAATTACATCATTCTAAAAGTTGGAGTGAAGACTGCAACCTTTCGGCTGGAATTACATCATTCTGATATTTTGAGTGAAGACTGTAACCTTTCGAATAGAATTACATCACTCGGAATTTTGAGTGAAGACTGCAACCTTTCAGTCGGAATTACATCACTCAGACGCTTAAAGGGAAGACTGCACCTTTCGGTCGTAATTACATCCACTAGACTTTTGAGTGAAGACTGCAACCTTTCAACCGAAATTACATCATTCAGACGCTTAAAGTGAATACTGCACCTTTCGGCCGAAATTACATCACTCATACTTTTGAATGAAGACTGCATCATTTTAGTTGGAATTACATTATTCTGATACTTGGAGTGAAGACTTCAACCTTTCGGCCATAATTGCATCACTCTGACTTTTGAATAAAGACGAAAACCTTTTGGCGTAATTACATCATTCTGACTTTTGGAATGAAATCTGCAAACTTTCAACCGAAATTACATTACTCGTAATTTTGAATGAAGATTGCAAACTTTCAGCCAGAATTACATCATTCTGACACTTAGAGTGAAGATTGTATCCTTTCGGCTAGAATTACATCACTCAGACTTTTTAATGAAGACTGCATCCTTTCGGTCGTTATTACATTTTTCTGATGCTTGGAGTGAAGACTCCGACCTTTCTGCTAGAATTACATCACTCAGACTATTGAATGAAGACTGCAACCTTTCTACCGAAATAACATTATTTTAAAATTTGGAGTGAAGAATGCAACCTTTCAGCATGAATTATATCATTTGTAGTTTTGAATGAAAACTGCAACCTTTCAGCTGGAATTACATTATCCTGACACTTGAAATGAAGACTATAACCTTTTGTCCGGAATTACATCACTCAGACTTTTGAGTGAAGGCGCAACTTTGCGGCTGCAATTACATCATTCTAAAGTTTGGAGTGAAGGCGCAACCTTTCAATTTGGAATTACATCATTCGACATTTTGAGTGAAAGCGCAACCTTTCGGATAAATTACATCACTCGGAATTTTGAGTGAAAGCGCAACCTTCGGTCGAATTACATCATTCAGGCGGCTTAAAGTGAAAGCGCACCTTTAGGTCGTAATTAAATCAATCAGACTTTTGAGTGAAGACTGCAACCTTTCAGTCGGAATTACATCATTGAGGCGCTTAAAGTGAATACTGCGCCTTTCGACCTAAATTACATCACTCGTACTTTTGAATGAAGACTGCATCCTTTTAGCTAAAATTACATTATTCTGATACTTGGAGTGAAGACTGCAACCTTTCGGCCATAATTGCATCACTCTGACTTTTGAATAAAGACTGAAACCTTTCAGCGTAATTACATCATTCTGACTCTTGGAATGAAGACATCAAACTTTCAACCGGAATTACATCACTCGTACTTTTGAATGAAGATTGCAAACTTTCGGCCAGAATTACATTATTCTGACACTTAGAGTGAAGATTGTATCCTTTCGGCTAGAATTACATCACTCAGACTTTTTAATGAAGACTGCATCCTTTCGGTCGGAATTACATTATTCTGATGCTTGGAGTGAAGACTGCGACCTTTCAGCTAGAATTACATCACTCTGACTATTGAATGAAGACTGCACCCTTTCTACCGAAATTACATTATTTTAAAATTTGGAGTGAAGAATGCAACCTTTCAGCATGAATTATATCACTCGTACTTTTGAAGAAAACTGCTACCTTTCGGCTGGAATTACATCATCCTGACACTTGAAATGAAGACTATAACATTTTGTCCGGAATTACATCACTCAGACTTTTGAGTGAAGACTGCAACCTTGCGGCCGCAATTACATCATTCTAAAAGTTGGAGTGAAGACTGCAACCTTTCAGCTGGAATTACATCATTCTGACATTTTGAGTGAAGACTGCAACCTTTCGGACAGAATTACATCACTCGGAATTTTGAGTGAAGACTGCAACCTTTCAGTCGGAATTACATCATTCAGATGCTTAATGTGAAGAATGCACCTTTCGGTCGTAATTAAATCAATCATACTTTTGAGTGAAGGCTGCAACCTTTCATCCGGAATTACATCATTCGGGCGGCTTAAAGTGAATCTGCGCCTTCGGCGAAATTACATCACTCGGACTTTTGAATGAAGATTGCATCCTTTTAGCTAAAATTACATTATTACGATACTTGGAGTGAAGGCGCAACCTTTCGGCCATAATTGCATCACTCGACTTTTGAATAAAAGTGAAACCTTTGGCGTAATTACATCATTCGACTCTTGGAATGAAGGCGCAAACTTTCAGCGAATTACATTACTCGTACTTTTGAATGAAGATTGCAAACTTTCTGCAGAATTACATCATTCTGACACTTAAAGTGAAGATTGTATCCCTTCGGCTAGAATTACATCACTCTGACTATTGAATGAAGACTGCAACCTTTCGGTCGAATTACATTATTACGATGCTTGGAGTGAAAGCTGCGACCTTTCGGCTAGAATTACATCACTCGACTATTGAATGAAGATTGCAACCTTTCTACGAAATAACATTCTTTTAAAATTTGGAGTGAAGAATGCAACCTTTCAGCATGAATTATATCACTCGTACTTTTGAATGAAAGCGCAACCTTTAATTTGGAATTACATCATCGACACTTGAAATGAAGAATATAACCTTTTGTCCGGAATTACATCAGTCAGACTTTTGAGTGAAGGCGCAACCTTGACGCAATTACATCATTCTAAAAGTTGGAGTGAAGGCGCAACCTTTAATTTGGAATTACATCATTCGACATTTTGAGTGAAGGCGCAACCTTTCGGATAAATTACATCACTCGGAATTTTGAGTGAAGGCGCAACCTTCGGTCGGAATTACATCATTCAGGCAGGCTTAAAGTGAAGCGCACCTTTCGGTCGTAATTACATCAATCGGACTTTTGAGTGAAGACTGCAACCTTTCAACTGAAATTACATCATTCAGACGCTTAAAGTGAATACTGTGCCTTTCGGCCGAAATTACATCACTCAGACTTTTGAATGAAGATTGCATCCTTTTAGCTGGAATTACATTATTCTGATACTTGGAGTGAAGACTGCAACCTTTCGGCCATAATTGCATCACTCTGACTTTTGACTAAAACTGAAACCTTTCGGCGTAATTACATCATTCTGACTCTTGGAATGAAGACTGCAAACTTTCAACCGGAATTACATCTCTCGTACTTTTGAATGAAGATTGCAAACTTTCGGCCAGAATTACATCATTCTGACACTTAGAGTGAAGATTGTATCCTTTCGGCTAGAATTACATCACTCAGACTTTTTAATGAAGACTGCATCCTTTCTGTCGGAATTTCATTATTCTGATGCTTGGAGTGAAGACTGTGACCCTTCGGCTAGAATTACATCACTCTGACTATTGAATGAAGACTGCAACCTTTCTACCGAAATTACATTATTTTAAAATTTGGAGTGAAGAATGCAACCTTTCAGCATGAATTATATCACTCGTACTTTAGAATGAAAACTGCTACCTTTCGGCTGGAATTACATCATCCTGACACTTGAAATGAAGACTATAATCTTTTGTCCGGAATTACATCATTCAGACTTTTAAGTGAAGACTGCAACCTTGCGGCTGCAATTACATCATTCTAAAAGTTGGAGTGATGACTGCAACCTTTCAGTTGGATTTACATAATTCTGACATTTGGAGTGAAGACTGCAACCTTTCGGATAGAATTACATCACTCGAATTTTGAGTGAAGGCGCAACCTTCGGTCGAATTACATCATTGAGGCGGCAAAGTGAAAGCGCACCTTTCGGTCGTAATTACATCAATCAGACTATTGAGTGAAGAATGCAACCTTTCATCCGGAATTACATCATTCAGACCCATAAAGTGAATACTGCGCCTTTCGGCCTAAATTACATCACTCAGACATTTGAATGAAGACTGCATCATTTTAGCTAAAATTACATTATTCTGATACTTGGAGTGAAGACTGCAACCTTTCGGCCATAATTGCATCACTCTGACTTTTGAATAAAGACTGAAACCTTTCTGCGTAATTACATAATTCTGACTATTGGAATGAAGACAGCAAACTTTCAACCGGAATTACATCACTCGTACTTTTGAATGAAGATTGCAAACTTTCGGCCAGAATTACATTATTCTGACACTTAGAGTGAAGATTGTATCCTTTCGGCTAGAATTACATCACTCAGACTTTTTAATGAAGACTGCATCCTGTCTGTCGGAATTACATTATTCTGATGCTTGGAGTGAAGACTGCGACCTTTCGGCTAGAATTACATAACTCTGACTATTGAATGAAGACGACAACCTTTCTACCGAAATTACATTATTTTGAAACTTGGAGTGAAGAATGCAACCGTTCAGCATGAATTATATCACTCGTACTTTAGAATGAAAGCGCAACCTTTAATTTGGAATTACATCATCCTGACACTTGAAATGAAGAATATAACCTTTTGTCCGGAATTACATCAGTCAGACTTTTGAGTGAAAGCGCAACCTTGCGGCGCAATTACATCATTCTAAAAGTTGGAGTGAAGGCGCAACCTTTCGGTGGAATTACATCATTCGACATTTTGAGTGAAGGCGCAACCTTTGGATAGAATTACATCACTCGAATTTTGAGTGAAAGCGCAACCTTCGGTCGGAATTACATCATTGAGGCTTAAAGTGAAGCGCACCTTTCGGTCGTAATTACATCAATCGGACTTTTGAGTGAAGAATGCAACCTTTCAGCGAATTACATCATTCGGACGCTTAAAGTGAATCTGGCTTTCGGCGAAATTACATCACTCGGACTTTTGAATGAAGATTGCATCCTTTTAGCTAAAATTACATTATTACGATACTTGGGTGAAGAATACAACCTTTCGGCCATAATTGCATCACTCGACTTTTGAATAAAAGTGAAACCTTTGGCGTAATTACATCATTCGACTCTTGGAATGAAGGCGCAAACTTTCAGCGGAATTACATCACTCGTACTTTTGAATGAAGATTGCAAACTTTCGGCGAATTACATCATTCGACACTTAGAGTGAAGATTGTATCCTTCGGCTAGAATTACATCACTCGGACTTTTTAATGAAGGCGCATCCTTTCGGTCGGAATTACATTATTACGATGCTTGGAGTGAAAGCTGCGACCTTTCGGCTAGAATTACATCACTCGACTATTGAATGAAGATTGCAACCTTTCTACGAAATAACATTATTTTGAAATTTGGAGTGAAGAATGCAATCTTTGAGCATGAATTATATCACTCAGACTTTTGAATGAAAACTGTAGCCTCTCGGCTGCAATTACCACATCCTGACACTTGAAAACAAGGATATAACCTTTTGTCCCGAATGACATCAGTCAGACTTCTGAGTGAAAGCGCAACCTTGCGGCGCAATTACATCATTCTAAAAGTTGGAGTGAAGGCGCAACCTTTCAATTTGGAATTACATCATTCGACATTTTGAGTGAAGGCGCAACCTTTCGGATAGAATTACATCACTCGGAATTTTGAGTGAAGGCGCAACCTTTCGGTCGGAATTACATCATTGAGGCTTAAAGTGAAGCGCACCTTTCGGTCGTAATTACATCAATCGGACTTTTGAGTGAAGAATGCAACCTTTCAGCGAATTACATCATTCGGACTTTAAAGTGAATCTGCGCCTTTCGGCGAAATTACATCACTCGGACTTTTGAATGAAGGCGCATCCTTTTAGCTAAAATTACATTATTACGATACTTGGGTGAAGAATACAACCTTTCGGCCATAATTGCATCACTCGACTTTTGAATAAAAGTGAAACCTTTAGCGTAATTACATCATTCGACTCTTGGAATGAAGGCGCAAACTTTCAGCGAATTACATCACTCGTACTTTTGAATGAAGATTGCAAACTTTCGGCGAATTACATTATTCGACACTTAGAGTGAAGATTGTATCCTTCGGCTAAATTACATCACTCGGAATTTTGAGTGAAGACTGCAACCTTTCAGTCGGAATTACATTATTCTGATGCTTGGAGTGAAGACTGCGACCTTTCAGCTAGAATTACATCACTCTGACTATTGAATGAAGATTGCAACCTTTCTACCGAAATAACATTATTTTGAAATTTGGAGTGAAGAATGCAACCTTTCCGCATGAATTATATCACTCATACTTTTGAATGAAAACTGCAACCTTTCGGCTGAAATTACATCATCCTGACACTTGAAATGAAGAATATAACCTTTTGTCCGGAATTACATCACTCAGACTTTTGAGTGAAGACTGCAATCTTGCGGCCGCAATTACATCATTCTAAATGTTGGAGTGAAGACTGCAACCTTTAATTTGGAATTACATCATTCGACATTTTGAGTGAAGGCGCAACCTTTGGATAGAATTACATCACTCGGAATTTTGAGTGAAGGCGCAACCTTCGGTCGGAATTACATCATTGAGGCAGCTTAAAGTGAAGACTGCACCTTTCGATCGTAATTACATCAATTAAACTTTTGAGAGAAGACTGCAACCTTTCAACTTGAAATACATCATTCAGACGCTTAAAGTGAATACTGCGCCTTTCAGCCGAAATTACATCACTCAGACTTTTGAATGAAGATTACATCCTTTTAGCTGAAATTACATTATTCTAATACTTGGAGTGAAGACTGCAACCTTTCGGCCATAATTACATCATTCTGAGTTTTGAATAAAGGCGAAACCTTTGGCGTAATTACATCATTCGACTCTTGGAATGAAGGCGCAAACTTTCAACGAATTACATCACTCGTACTTTTGAATGAAGATTGCAAACTTTCGGCGAATTACATTATTCTGATACTTAGAGTGAAGATTATATCCTTCTGTGGAATTACATCACTCGGACTTTTTAATGAACACTGCATCCTTTCTGTCGAAAAATACATTTTTCTGATGCTTGGAGTGAAGACTGCGACCTTTCGGCTAGAATTACATCACTCTGACTATTGAATGAAGACTGCAACCTTTCGACCGAAATTACATTATTTTGAAACTAAGAGTGAAGAATGAACCTTTCAGCATAAATTACATCACTCGTACTTTTGAATGAAAACTGCACCCTTTCGGCTGGAATTACATCATTTTGACACTTCAAATGAAGCCTGCAACCTTTTGTTCAGAATTACATCACTCGGACTTTTGAGTGAAAGCGCAACCTTGCGGCGCAATTACATCATTCTAAAAGTTGGAGTGAAGGCGCAACCTTTCATTGGAATTACATCATTCGACATTTTGAGTGAAGGCGCAACCTTTGGATAGAATTACATCACTCGAATTTTGAGTGAAAGCGCAACCTTTCAGTCGGAATTACATCATTCAGCCGCTTAAAGGGAAGCCTGCACCTTTCGGTTTTAATTAAATCAATCAAACTTTTGAGTGAAGGCTGCAACCTTTCATCCAGAATTACATCATTCAGACGCTTAAAGTGAATACTGCGCCTTTCGGCCGAAATTACATCAGCCAGACTTTTGAATGAAGATTGCATCATTTTAGCTGGAATTACATTATTCTGATACTTGGAGTGAAGACTGCAACTTTTCGACCATAATTACATCACTCTGAATTTTGAATAAAGACTGAAATCTTTCGGCATAATTACATCATTCTGACTCTTGGAAAGAAGACAACAAACTTTCAACCGGAATTACATCACTCGTACTTTTGAATGAAGATTGCAAACTTTCGGCCAGAATTACATTATTCTGACACTTAGAGTGAAGATTGTATCCTTTCGGCTAGAATTACATCACTCAGACTTTTTAATGAAGACTGCATCCTTTCGGTCGGAATTACATTATTCTGATGCTTGGAGTGAAGACTGCGACCTTTCAGCTAGAATTACATCACTCTGACTATTGAATGAAGACTGCACCCTTTCTACCGAAATTACATTATTTTAAAATTTGGAGTGAAGAATGCAACCTTTCAGCATGAATTATATCACTCGTACTTTTGAAGAAAACTGTAACCTTTAATTTGGAATTACATCATCCTGACACTTGAAATGAAGAATATAACCTTTTGTCTGGAATTACATCAGTCAGACTTTTGAGTGAAAGCGCAACCTTGCGGCGCAATTACATCATTCTAAAAGTTGGAGTGAAGGCGCAACCTTTCAATTGGAATTACATCATTCTGACATTTTGAGTGAAGACTGCAACCTTTCGGACAGAATTACATCACTCAGAATTTTGAGTGAAGACTGCAACCTTTCAGTCGGAATTACATCATTCAGACGCTTAAAGTGAATACTGCACCTTTCGGTCGTAATTAAATCAATCAGACTTTTGAGCGATGGCTGCAACCTTTCATCCGGAATTACATCATTCAGACCCATAAAGTGAATACTGCGCCTTTCCGCCTAAATTACATCACTCAGACTTTTGAATGAAGACTGCATCCTTTTATCTAAAATTACATTATTCTGATACTTGGAGTGAAGACTGCAACCTTTAGGCCATAATTGCATCACTCTGACTTTTGAATAAAGACTGAAACCTTTCAGCGTAATTACGTCATTCTGACTTTTGGAATGAAGACATCACACTTTCAACCGGAATTACATCACTCGTACTTTTGAATGAAGATTGCAAACTTTCGGCCAGAATTACATTATTCTGACACTTAGAGAGAAGATTGTATCCTTCCGGCTAGAATTACATCACCCAGACTTTTTAATGAAGACTGCATCCTTTCGATCGGAATTACATTATTCTGATGCTCGGAGTGAAGACTCCGACCTTTCGGCTAGAATTACATCACTTTGACTGTTGAATGAAGACTGCAACCTTTCTATCGAAATAACATTATTTTAAATTTGGAGTGAAGAATGCAACCTTTCAGCATGAATTATATCACTCGTACTTTTGAATGAAAACTGCAACCTTTCGGCTGGAATTACATCATCCTGACACTTGACATGAAAAATATAACCTTTTTTCCGGAATTACATCACTCAGACTTTTGAGTGAAGACTGCAACCTTGCGACTGCAATTACATCATTCTAAAAGTTGGAGTGAAGACCGCAACCTTTCAACTGGAATTACATCATTCTGACATTTGGAGTGAAGATTGCAACCTTTCGGACATAATTACATCACTCGGAATTTTGAGTGAAAGCGCAACCTTTCAGTCGGAGTTACATCATTCAGACGCTTAAAGGGAAGACTGCACCTTTCGGTCGTAATTAAATCAATCAGACTTTTGAGTGAAGGCTGCAACCTTTCATCCGGAATTACATCATTCAGACCCATAAAGTGAATACTGCGCCTTTCGGCCTAAATTACATCACTCAGACTTTTGAATGAAGACTGCAACCTTTCGGCCATAATTGCATCACTCTGACTTTTGAATAAAGACTGAAACCTTTCAGCGTAATTACATCATTCTGACTCTTGGAATGAAGACAACAAACTTTCAACCGGAATTACATCACTCGTACTTTTGAATGAAGATTGCAAACTTTCGGCCAGAATTACATTATTCTGACACTTAGAGTGAAGATTGTATCCTTTCGGCTAGAATTACATCACTCAGACTTTTTAATGAAGACTGCATCCTTTCGGTCGAAATACATTATTCTGATGCTTGGAGTGAAGAATGCAACCTTTCAGCATGAATTATATCACTCATACTTTTGAATGAAGATTGCAACATTTCTACCGAAATAACATTATTTTGAAATTTGGAGTGAAGAATGCAACCTTTCAGCATGAATTATATCACTCATACTTTTGAATGAAAACTGCAACCTTTAATTTGGAATTACATCATCCTGACACTTGAAATGAAGAATATAACCTTTTGTCCGGAATTACATCAGTCAGACTTTTGAGTGAAG
This sequence comes from Anisodus acutangulus, assembly GCA_029783415.1. Taxonomy (NCBI): domain Eukaryota; kingdom Viridiplantae; phylum Streptophyta; class Magnoliopsida; order Solanales; family Solanaceae; genus Anisodus; species Anisodus acutangulus. The sequence goes on along the minus strand of JAJAGQ010000032.1, from coordinate 211,999 downwards.
GCGCAACCTTGCGACGCAATTACATCATTCTAAAAGTTGGAGTGAGCAACCTTTCATTTGGAATTACATCATTCGACATTTTGAGTGAAAGCGCAACCTTCGGATAGAATTACATCACTCGAATTTTGAGTGAAAGCGCAACCTTTCGGTCGGAATTACATCATTGAGGCAGCTTAAAGGGAAAGCGCACCTTTCGGTCGTAATTACATCAATCGGACTTTTGAGTGAAGAATGCAACCTTTCAGCGGAATTACATCATTCGGACCCTTAAAGTGAATCTGCGCCTTTCGGCGAAATTACATCACTCGGACTTTTGAATGAAGGCGCATCCTTTTAGCTAAAATTACATTATTACGATACTTGGGTGAAGAATACAACCTTTCGGCCATAATTGCATCACTCGACTTTTGAATAAAAGTGAAACCTTTGGCGTAATTACATCATTCGACTCTTGGAATGAAGACTGCAAAGTTTCAACTGAAATTACATCCCTCGTACTTTTGAATGAAGATTGCAAACTTTCGGCCAGAACTACATTATTCTGACACATAGAGTGAAGATTGTATCCTTTCGGCTAGAATTACATCACTCAGACTTTTTAATGAAGACTGCATCCTTTCGGTCGGAATTACATTATTCTGATGCTTGGAGTGAAGACTGCGACCTTTCAGCTAGAATTACATCACTCTGACTATTGAATGAAGACTGCACCCTTTCTATCGAAATTACATTATTTTAAAATTTGGAGTGAAGAATGCAACCTTTCAGCATGAATTATATCACTCATACTTTTGAGTGAAGGCTGCAACCTTTAATTTGGAATTACATCATCGACACTTGAAATGAAGAATATAACCTTTTGTCCGGAATTACATCAGTCAGACTTTTGAGTGAAGGCGCAACCTTGCGACGCAATTACATCATTCTAAAAGTTGGAGTGAAGGCGCAACCTTTAATTTGGAATTACATCATTCGACATTTTGAGTGAAAGCGCAACCTTTGGATAGAATTACATCACTCGGAATTTTGAGTGAAGGCGCAACCTTCGGTCGGAATTACATCATTGAGGCGGCAAAGGGAAGCGCACCTTTCGGTCGTAATTACATCAATCGGACTTTTGAGTGAAGAATGCAACCTTTCACCCGGCATTACATCATTCAGACCCATAAAGTGAATACTGCGCCTTTCGGCCTAAATTACATCACTCAGACTTTTGAATGAAGACTGCATCCTTTTATCTAAAATTACATTATTCTGATACTTGGAGTGAAGACTGCAACCTTTCGGCCATAATTGCATCACTCTGACTTTTGAATAAAGACTGAAACCTTTCTGCGTAATTTCATAATTCTGACTATTGGAATGAAGACATCAAACTTTCAACCGGAATTACATCACTCGTACTTTTGAATAAAGATTGTAAACTTTCGGCCAGAATTACATTATTCTGACACTTAGAGTGAAGATTGTATCCTTTCGGCTAGAATTACATCACTCAGACTTTTTAATGAAGACTGCATCCTTTCGGTCGAAAATACATTATTCTGATGCTTGGAGTGAAGACTGCGACCTTTCAGCTGGAATTACATCATTCTGACATTTTCAGTGAAGACTGCAACCTTTCTATCGAAATTACATTATTTTAAAATCTGGAGTTAAGAATGCAACTTTTCAACATGAATTATATCACTCGTACTTTTGAATGAAAACTGCTACCTTTCGGCTGGAATTACATCATCATGACACTTGAAATGAAGACTATAATCTTTTATCCTGAATTACATCACTCAGACTTTTGAGTGAAGACTGCAACCTTGCGGCCGCAATTACATCATTCTAAAAGTTGGAGTGAAGGCGCAACCTTTAATTTGGAATTACATCATTCGACATTTTGAGTGAAAGCGCAACCTTTCGGATAGAATTACATCACTCGAATTTTGAGTGAAAGCGCAACCTTCGGTCGGAATTACATCATTGAGGCAGCAAAGGAAGAAGCGCACCTTTCGGTCGTAATTACATCAATCGGACTTTTGAGTGAAGAATGCAACCTTTCAGCGGAATTACATCATTCGGACCCTTAAAGTGAATCTGCGCCTTCGGCGAAATTACATCACTCGGACTTTTGAATGAAGGCGCATCCTTTTAGCTAAAATTACATTATTACGATACTTGGGTGAAGAATACAACCTTTCGGCCATAATTGCATCACTCGACTTTTGAATAAAAGTGAAACCTTTGGCGTAATTACATCATTCGACTCTTGGAATGAAGGCGCAAACTTTCAGCGGAATTACATCACTCGTACTTTTGAATGAAGATTGCAAACTTTCGGCGAATTACATTATTCGACACTTAGAGTGAAGATTGTATCCTTCGGCTAGAATTACATCACTCGGACTTTTTAATGAAAATTGCATCCTTTCGGTCGAAATACATTATTCTGATGCTTGGAGTGAAGACTGCGACCTTTCAGCTAGAATTACATCACTCTGACTATTGAATGAAGATTGCAACCTTTCTACCGAAATAACATTATTTTGAAATTTGGAGTGAAGAATGCAACCTTTCAGCATGAATTATATCACTCATACTTTTGAATGAAAACTGCAACCTTTCGGCTGGAATTACATCATCCTGACACTTGAAATGAAGAATATAACCTTTTGTCCGGAATTACATCAGTCAGACTTTTGAGTGAAAGCGCAACCTTGTGGCCGCAATTACATCATTCTAAAAGTTGGAGTGAAGACTACAACCTTTCAGCTGGAATTACATCATTCTGACATTTTGAGTGAAGACTACAACCTTCCGGACAGAATTACATCACTCGGAATTTTGAGTGAAGACTGCAACCTTTCAGTCGGAATTACATCATTTAGACGCTTAAAGGGAAGACTGCACCTTTCGGTCATAATTAAATCAATCAAACTTTTGAGTGAAGGCTGCAACCTTTCATCCGGAATTACATCATTCAGACCCTTAAAGTGAATACTGCGTCTTTCGACCGAAATTACATCACTCCGACTTTTGAATGAAGATGCATCCTTTTGGATAAAATTACATTATTCTGACACTTGGAGTGAAGACTACAACCATTCGGCCATAATTGCATCACTCTGACTTTTGAATAAAGACTGAAACCTTGCAGCGTAATTACATCATTCTGACTCTTGGAATGAAGACTGCAAACTTTCAACCGTAATTACATCACTCGTACTTTTGAATGAAGATTGCAAACTTTCAGCCAGAATTACATTATTCTAACACTTAGAGTGAAGATTGTATCCTTTCGGCTAGAAATACATCACTCAGATTTTTTAATGAAAACTACATCCTTTCGGTCGGAAATACATTATTCTGATGCTTGGAGTGAAGACTGCGACCTTTCAGCTAGAATTACATCACTCTGACTATTGAATGAAGATTGGAACCTTTCTACCGAAATAATATTATTTTGAAATTTGGAGTGAAGAATGCAACCTTTCAGCATGAATTATATCACTCATACTTTTGAATGAAAACGACAACCTTTCGGCTGGAATTACATCATCCTGACACTTGAAATGAAGAATATAACCTTTTGTCCGGAATTACATCACTCAGACTTTTGAGCGAAGACTGCAACCTTGCGGCCGCAATTACGTCATTCTAAAAGTTGGGGTGAAGACTGCAACTTTTCAGCTGGAATTACATCATTCTGACATTTTGAGTGAAAGCGCAACCTTTGGATAGAATTACATCACTCGAATTTTGAGTGAAGGCGCAACCTTTGATCGAATTACATCATTGAGGCAGCTTAAAGGAAAGCGCACCTTTCGGTCGTAATTACATCAATCGGACTTTTGAGTGAAGAATGCAACCTTTCAGCGGAATTACATCATTGACCCTTAAAGTGAATCTGCGTCTTCGGCCGAAATTACATCATTCTGACATTTCGAGTGAAGACTGCAACCTTTCAGCTGGAATTACATTATTTTGATACTTGGAGTGAAGACTGCAACCTTTCGGCCATAATTGCATCACTCTGACTTTTGAATAAAGACTGAAACCTTTCAGCGTAATTACATCATTCTGACTCTTGGAATGAAGACAACAAACTTTCAACTGGAATTACATCACTCGTACTTTTGAATGAAGATTGCAAACTTTCAGCCAGAATTACATTATTCTGACACTTAGAGTGAAGATTATATCCTTTCTGCTAGAATTACATCACTCAGACTTTTTAATGAAGACTGCATCCTTTCGGTCGAAAATACATTATTCTGATGCTTGGAGTGAAGACTGCGACCTTTCATCTAGAATTACATCACTCTGACTATTGAATGAAGATTGCAACCTTTCTACCGAAATAACATTATTTTGAAATTTGGAGTGAAGAATGCAACCTTTCAGCATGAATTATATCACTCATACTTTTGAATGAAAACTGCAACCTTTCGGCTGGAATTACATCATCCTGACACTTGAAATGAAGAATATAACCTTTTGTCCGGAATTACATCACTCAGACTTTTGAGTAAAAGCGCAACCTTGCGGCGCAATTACATCATTCTAAAAGTTGGAGTGAAGGCGCAACCTTTCATTGGAATTACATCATTCGACATTTTGAGTGAAGGCGCAACCTTTCGGATAGAATTACATCACTCGGAATTTTGAGTGAAGGCGCAACCTTCGGTCGGAATTACATCATTGAGGCAGCTTAAAGGGAAAGCGCACCTTTCGGTCGTAATTACATCAATCGGACTTTTGAGTGAAGACTGCAACCTTTCAGCTGGAATTACATCATTCGGACCCTTAAAGTGAATCTGCGTCTTTCGGCGAAATTACATCACTCGGACTTTTGAATGAAGGCGCATCCTTTTAGCTAAAATTACATTATTACGATACTTGGGTGAAGAATACAACCTTTCGGCCATAATTGCATCACTCGACTTTTGAATAAAAGTGAAACCTTTAGCGTAATTACATCATTCGACTCTTGGAATGAAGGCGCAAACTTTCAGCCGGAATTACATCACTCGTACTTTTGAATAAAGATTGTAAACTTTCAGCCAGAATTACATTATTCTGACACTTAGAGTGAAGATTGTATCCTTCGGCTAGAATTACATCACTCAGACTTTTTAATGAAGACTGCATCCTTTCGGTCGAAAATACATTATTCTGATGCTTGGAGTGAAGACTGCGACCTTCGGCTAGAATTCCATCACTCTGATTATTGAATGAAGACTGCACCCTTTCTACCGAAATTACTTTATTTTAAAATTTGGAGTAAAGAATGCAACCTTCGGCATGAATTATATCACTCATACTTTTGAATGAAAAGCGCAACCTTTAATTTGGAATTACATCATCCTGACACTTGAAATGAAGAATATAACCTTTTGTCCGGAATTACATCAGTCAGACTTTTGAGTGAAAGCGCAACCTTGCGGCGCAATTACATCATTCTAAAAGTTGGAGTGAAGGCGCAACCTTTAATTTGGAATTACATCATTCGACATTTTGAGTGAAGGCGCAACCTTTCGGAGAGAATTACATCACTCGGAATTTTGAGTGAAAGCGCAACCTTTCGGTCGGAATTACATCATTGAGGCGGCTTAAAGGAAGAAGCGCACCTTTCGGTCGTAATTACATCAATCGGACTTTTGAGTGAAGAATGCAACCTTTCAACCGGAATTACATCATTCAGACCGTTAAAGTGAATACTGCGTCTTTCGGCCGAAATTACATCACTCAGACTTTTGAATGAAGACTGCATCCTTTTAGCTAAAATTACATTATTCTGACACTTGGAGTGAAGACTACAACCTTTCGGCCATAATTGCATCACTCTGACTTTTGAATAAAGACTGAAACCTTTCAGCGTAATTACATCATTCTGACTCTTGGAATGAAGACAGCAAACTTTCAATCGGAATTACATCACTCGTACTTTTGAATGAAGATTGCAAACTTTCGGCCAGAATTACATTATTCTGACACTTAGAGTGAAGATTGTATCCTTTCGGCTAGAATTACATCACTCAGACTTTTTAATGAAGATTGCATCCTTTCGGTCGGAAATACATTATTCTGATGCTTGGAGTGAAAACTGCGACCTTTCAGCTAGAATTACATCACTCTGACTATTGAATGAAGATTGCAACCTTTCTACCGAAATAACATTATTTTGAAATTTGGAGTGAAGAATGCAACCTTTCAGCATGAATTATATCACTCATACTTTTGAATGAAAACTGCAACCTTTCGGCTGGAATTACATCATCCTGACACTTGAAATGAAGAATATAACCTTTTGTCCGGAATTACATCACTCAGACTTTTGAGCGAAGACTGCAACCTTGCGGCCGCAATTACGTCATTCTAAAAGTTGGGGTGAAGACTGCAACTTTTCAGCTGGAATTACATCATTCTGACATTTTGAGTGAAGACTGCAACCTTTCGGATAGAATTACATCACTCAGAATTTTGAGTGAAGACTGCAACCTTTCAGTCGGAATTACATCATTCAGACGCTTAAAGGGAAGACTGCACCTTTCGGTCGTAATTAAATCAATCAAACTTTTGAGTGAAGGCTGCAACCTTTCATCCGGAATTACATCATTCAGACCCTTAAAGTGAATACTGCGTCTTTCGGCCGAAATTACATCACTCAGACTTTTGAATGAAGATGCATCCTTTTGGCTAAAATTACATTATTCTGACACTTGGAGTGAAGACTACAACCATTCGGCCATAATTGCATCACTCTGACTTTTGAATAAAGACTGAAACCTTTCAGCGTAATTACATCATTCTGACTCTTGGAATGAAGACTGCAAACTTTCAACCGGAATTACATCACTCGTACTTTTGAATGAAGATTGCAAACTTTCGGCCAGAATTACATTATTCTGACACTTAGAGTGAAGATTGTATCCTTTCGGCTAGAATTACATCACTCAAACTTTTTAATGAAGACTGCATCCTTTCGGTCGGAAATACATTATTCAGATGCTTGGAGTGAAGACTGCGACCTTTCAGCTAGAATTACATCACTCTGACTATTGAATGAAGATTGCAACCTTTCTACCGAAATAACATTATTTTGAAATTTGGAGTGAAGAATGCAACCTTTCAGCATGAATTATATCACTCATACTTTTGAATGAAAACTGCAACCTTTCGGCTGGAATTACATCATCCTGACACTTGAAATGAAGACTATAACCTTTGGTCCGGAATTACATCGCTCAGACTTTTGAGTGAAAACTGCAACCTTGCGGCCACAATTATATCATTCTAAAAGTTGTAGTGAAGATTTGCAACCTTTCACTTGGAATTACATCATTCAGACATTTTGAGTGAAAGCGCAACCTTTGGATAGAATTACATCACTCGAATTTTGAGTGAAGGCGCAACCTTCGGTCGGAATTACATCATTGAGGCGGCAAAGGAAAGCGCACCTTTCGGTCGTAATTACATCCATCAGTCTTTTGAGTGAAGGCTGCAACCTTTCATCCGGAATTACATCATTCAGACCCATAAAGTGAATACTGCGCCTTTCGGCCTAAATTACATCACTCAGACTTTTGAATGAAGACTGCATCCTTTTAGCTAAAATTACATTATTCTGATACTTGGAGTGAAGACTACAACCTTTCGGCCATAATTGCATCACTCTGACTTTTGAATAAAGACTGAAACCTTTCAGCGTAATTACATCATTCTGACTCTTGGAATGAAGACAGCAAACTTTCAACCGGAATTACATCACTCGTACTTTTGAATGAAGATTGCAAACTTTCGGCCAGAATTACATTATTCTGACACTTAGAGTGAAGATTGTATCCTTTCGGCTAGAATTACATCACTCAGACTTTTTAATGAAGACTGCATCCTTTCGGTCGGAAATACATTATTCTGATGCTTGGAGTGAAGACTGCGACCTTTCAGCTAGAATTACATCACTCTGACTATTGAATGAAGATTGCAACCTTTCTACCGAAATAACATTATTTTGAAATTTGGAGTGAAGAATGCAACCTTTCAGCATTAATTATATCACTCATACTTTTGAATGAAAGCGCAACCTTTAAATTTGGAATTACATCATCATGACACTTGAAATGAAGAATATAACCTTTTGTCCGGAATTACATCAGTCAGACTTTTGAGTGAAGACTGCAACCTTGCGGCCGCAATTACATCATTCTAAAAGTTGGAGTGAAGGCGCAACCTTTAATTTGGAATTACATCATTCGACATTTTGAGTGAAAGCGCAACCTTCGGATAGAATTACATCACTCGAATTTTGAGTGAAAGCGCAACCTTCGGTCGGAATTACATCATTGAGGCAGCTTAAAGGGAAGCGCACCTTTCGGACAAAATTACATCACTCGGAATTTTGAGTGAAGAATGCAACCTTTCATCCGGAATTACATCATTCAGACCCTTAAAGTGAATACTGCGTCTTTCGGCCGAAATTACATCACTTAGACTTTTGAATGAAGACGCATCCTTTTGGCTAAAATTACATTATTCTGATACTTGGAGTGAAGACTGCAACCTTTCGGCCATAATTGCATCACTCTGACTTTTGAATAAAGACTGAAACCTTTCAGCATAATTACATCATTCTGATTCTTGGAATGAAGGCTGCAAACTTTCAACCGGAATTACATCACTCGTACTTTTGAATGAAGATTGCAAACTTTCAGCCAGAATCACATTATTCTGACACTTTGAGTGAAGATTGTATCCTTTCGGCTAGAATTACATCACTCAGACTTTTTAATGAAGACTGCATCCTTTCGGTCGGAATTACATTATTCTGATGCTTGGAGTGAACACTGCGACCTTTCAGCTAGGATTACATCACTCGGACTATTGAATGAAGATTGCAACCTTTCTACCGAAATAACATTATTTTGAAATTTGTAGTGAAGAATGCAACCTTTCAGCATGAATTACATCACTCGGAATTTTGAGTGAAGACTACAACCTTTCAGTCGGAATTACATCATTCTGACACTTGAAATGAAGAATATAACCTTTTGTCCGGAATTACATCACTCAGACTTTTGAGTGAAGACTGCAACCTTGCGGCCTCAATTACATCATTCTAAATGTTGGAGTGAAGACTGCAACCTTTCAGCTGGATTACATCATTCTGACATTTTGAGTGAACGCTGCAACCTTTCGGACAGAATTACAATACTCGGAATTTTGAGGAAGACTGCAACCTTTCAGTCGGAATTACATCATTCAGACGCTTAAAGGGAAGACTGCACCTTTCGATCGTAATTACATCAATCGGACTTTTGAGTGAAGAATGCAACCTTTCAGCGAATTACATCATTCGGACCCTTAAAGTGAATCTGCGTCTTCGGCCTAAATTACATCACTCGGACTTTTGAATGAAGGCGCATCCTTTTAGCTAAAATTACATTATTACGATACTTGGGTGAAGAATACAACCTTTCGGCCATAATTGCATCACTCGACTTTTGAATAAAAGTGAAACCTTTGGCGTAATTACATCATTCGACTCTTGGAATGAATACTGCAAACTTTCAGCGAATTACATCACTCGTACTTCTGAATGAAGATTGCAAACTTTCGGCCTGAATTACATTATTCTGACACTTAGAGTGAAGATTGTATCCTTTCGGCTAGAATTACATCACTCAGACTTTTTAATGAATATTGCATCCTTTCGGTCGGAAATACATTATTCTGATGCTTGGAGTGAAGACTGCGACCTTTCAGCTAGAATTACATCACTCTGACTATTGAATGAAGATTGCAACCTTTCTACCGAAATAACATTATTTTGAAATTTGGAGTGAAGAATGCAACCTTTCAGCATGAATTATATCACTCATACTTTTGAATGAAAACGACAACCTTTCGGCTGGAATTACATCATCCTGACACTTGAAATGAAGAATATAACCTTTTGTCCGGAATTACATCACTCAGACTTTTGAGCGAAAGCGCAACCTTCGACGCAATTACATCATTCTAAAAGTTGGGGTGAAGGCGCAACCTTTAATTTGGAATTACATCATTCGACATTTTGAGTGAAGGCTGCAACCTTTGGGACAGAATTACATCACTCAGAATTTTGAGTGAATACTGCAACCTTCGGTCGGAATTACATCATTCAGGCAGCTTAAAGTGAAGCGCACCTTTCGGTCGTAATTACATCAATCGGACTTTTGAGTGAAGAATGCAACCTTTCAGCGGAATTACATCATTCGGACCCTTAAAGTGAATCTGCGTCTTCGGCGAAAATTACATCACTCGGACTTTTGAATGAAGGCGCATCCTTTTAGCTAAAATTACATTATTACGATACTTGGGTGAAGAATACAACCTTTCGGCCATAATTGCATCACTCGACTTTTGAATAAAAGTGAAACCTTTGGCGTAATTACATCATTCGACTCTTGGAATGAAGGCGCAAACTTTCGACCGTAATTACATCACTCGTACTTCTGAATGAAGATTGCAAACTTTCGGCCTGAATTACATTATTCTGACACTTAGAGTGAAGATTGTATACTTTCGGCTAGAATTACATCACTCACACTTTTTAATGAATATTGCATCCTTTCGTTCGAAATACATTATTCTGATGCTTGGAGTGAAGACTGCGACCTTTCAGCTAGAATTACATCACTCTGACTATTGAATGAAGATTGCAACCTTTCTACCGAAATAACATTATTTTGAAATTTGGAGTGAAGAATGCAACCTTTCAGCATGAATTATATCACTCATACTTTTGAATGAAAACTGCAACCTTTTGGCTGGAATTACATCATCCTGACACTTGAAATGAAGAATATAACCTTTTGTCCGGAATTACATCACTCAGACTTTTGAGCGAAGACTGCAACCTTGCGGCCGCAATTACATCATTCTAAAAGTTGGGGTGAGGACTGCAACCTTTCAGCTGGAATTACATCATTCTGACATTTTGAGTGAAGGCGCAACCTTCGAATAGAATTACATCACTCGGAATTTTGAGTGAAGACTGCAACCTTTCAGTCAGAATTACATCATTCAGACGCTTAAAGGGAAGACTGCACCTTTCGGTCGTAATTACATCAATCAGACTTTTGAGTGAAGAATGCCACCTATCAACCGGAATTACATCATTCAGACCCTTAAAGTGAATACTGCGTCTTTCGGCCGAAATTACATCACTCAGACTGCATCCTTTTAGCTAAAATTACATTATTCTGATACTTGGAATGAAGACTGCAACCTTTCGGCCATAATTGCATCACTCTGACTTTTGAATAAAGACTGAAACCTTTCGGCATAATTACATCATTCTGACTCTTTGAATGAAGACTGCAAACTTTCAACCGGAATTACATCACTCGTACATTTGAATGAAGATTGCAAACTTTCGTCCAGAATTACATCATTCTGACACTTAGAGTGAAGATTGTATCCTTTCGGCTAGAATTACCTCACTCAGACTTTTTAATGAAGACTGCATCCTTTCTGTCGGAATTTCATTATTCTGATGCTTGGAGTGAAGACTGTGACCCTTCGGCTAGAATTACATCACTCTGACTATTGAATGAAGTCTGCAACCTTTCTACCGAAATTACATTATTTTGAAATTTGGATTGAAGAATGCAACCTTTCAGCATGAATTATATCACTCATACTTTTGAATGAAAACTGCAACCTTTCGGCTGGAATTACATCATCCTGACACTTGAAATGAAGACTATAACCTTTGGTCCGGAATTACATCACTCAGACTTTTGAGTGAAGACTGCAACCTTGCGGCCGCAATTATATCATTCTAAAAGTTGGAGTGAAGACTGCAACCTTTCACCTGGAATTACATCATTCTGACATTTTGAGTGAAGACTGCAACCTTTCGGACAAAATTACATCACTCGGAATTTTTAGTGAAGAATGCAACCTTTCAGTTGGAATTACATCATTCAGACGCTTAAAGTGAAGCGCACCTTTCGGTCGTAATTACATCAATCGGACTTTTGAGTGAAGAATGCAACCTTTCAGCGGAATTACATCATTCGGACCCTTAAAGTGAATCTGCGTCTTTCGGCGAAATTACATCACTCGGACTTTTGAATGAAAGCGCATCCTTTTAGCTAAAATTACATTATTCTGACACTTGGAGTGAAGAATACAACCATTCGGCCATAATTGCATCACTCTGACTTTTGAATAAAGCCTGAAACCTTTCAGCGTAATTACATCATTCTGACTCTTGGAATGAAGACTGCAACCTTTCAACCGGAATTACATCACTCGTACTTCTGAATGAAGATTGCAAACTTTCGGCCTGAATTACATTATTCTGACACTTAGAGTGAAGATTGTATCCTTTCGGCTAGAATTACATCACTCAGACTTTTTAATGAAGACTGCATCCTTTCGGTCGGAAATACATTATTCTGATAATTGGAGTGAAGACTGCGACATTTCAGCTAGAATTACATCACTCTGACTATTGAATGAAGATTGCAACCTTTCTACCGAAATAACATTATTTTGAAATTTGGAGTGAAGAACGCAACCTTCAGCATTAATTATATCACTCATACTTTTGAATGAAAACTGCAACCTTTCGGCTGGAATTACATCATTCTGACACTTGAAATGAAGAATATAACCTTTTGTCCGGAATTACATCACTCAGACTTTTGGGTCAAGACTGCAACCCTGGCGCCGCAATTACATTATTCTAAAAGTTGGAGTGAAGGCGCAACCTTTAATTGGAATTACATCATTCGACATTTTGAGTGAAAGCGCAACCTTTCGGACAGAATTACATCACTCGGAATTTTGAGTGAAGACTGCAACCTTTCAGTCGGAATTACATCATTCAGACGCTTAAAGGGAAGACTTCACCTTTCGGTCGTAATTAAATCAATCAAACTTTTGAGTTAAGGCTGCAACCTTTCATCCGAAATTACATCACCTTTGAAGGAAATGCCTTATAAACTACAGGACATAGAAGCATTCAGACCCATAAAGTGAATACTGCGCCTTTCGGCCTAAATTACATCATTCTGACATTTCGAGTGAAGACTGCAACCTTTCAGCTGGAATTACATTATTTTGATACTTGGAGTGAAGACTACAACCTTTCGGCCATATTTGAATTACTCTGACTTTTGAATAAAGACTGAAACCTTTCAGCGTAATTACATCATTCTGACTATTGGAATGAATACTGCAAACTTTCAACCGAAATTACATCACTCGTACTTTTGAATGAAGATTGCAAACTTTCGGCCAGAATTACATCATTCTGACACTTAGAGTGAAGATTGTATCCTTTCGGCTAGAATTACATCACTCAGACTTTTTAATGAAGACTGCATCCTTTCGGTCGGAAATACATTATTCTGACGCTTGGAGTGAAGACTGCGACCTTTCATCTAGAATTACATCACTCTGACTATTGAATGAAGATTGCAACTTTTCTACCAAAATAACATTATTTTGAAATTTGGAGTGAAGAATGCAACCTTTCAGCATGAATTATATCACTCATACTTTTGAGTGAAGGCTGCAACCTTTAATTTGGAATTACATCATCGACACTTGAAATGAAGAATATAACCTTTTGTCCGGAATTACATCAGTCAGACTTTTGAGTGAAAGCGCAACCTTGCGACGCAATTACATCATTCTAAAAGTTGGAGTGAAGGCGCAACCTTTCATTGGAATTACATCATTCGACATTTTGAGTGAAGGCGCAACCTTCGAATAGAATTACATCACTCGAATTTTGAGTGAACACTGCAACCTTTCAGTCGGAATTACATCATTCAGACGCTTAAAGTGAAGACTGCACCTTTCGGTCGTAATTACATCAACCAGACTTTTGAGTGAAGACTGCAACCTTTCAACTGAAATTACATCATTCAGACGCTTAAAGTGAATACTGCGCCTTTCGGCCGAAATTACATCACTCAGACTTTTGAATGAAGATTGCATCCTTTTAGCTGGAATTACATTATTCTGATAGTTGGAGTGAAGACTACAACCTATAGACCATAATTGCATCACTCTAACTTTTGAATAAAAACTGAAACCTTTCGGCGTAGTTACATCATTCTGACTCTTGGAATGAAGACTGCAAACTTTCAACCGAAATTACAACTCTCGTACTTTTGAATGAAGATTGCAAACTTTCGGCCAGAATTACATCATTCTGACACTAAGAGTGAAGATTGTATCCTTTCGGCTAGAATTACATCACTCAGACTTTTTAATGAAGACTGCATCCTTTCGTTCGAAATACATTATTCTGATGCTTGGAGTGAAGACTGCGACCTTTCAGCTAGAATTACATCACTCTGACTATTGAATGAAGATTGCAACCTTTCTACCGAAATAACATTATTTTGAAATTTGGAGTGAAGAATGCAACCTTTCAGCATGAATTATATCACTCATACTTTTGAATGAAAACTGCAACCTTTCGGCTGGAATTACATCATCCTGACACTTGAAATGAAGAATATAACCTTTTGTCCGGAATTACATCACTCAGACTTTTGAGTGAAGACTGCAACCTTGCGGCCGCAATTACATCATTCTAAAAGTTGGGGTGAGGACTGCAACCTTTCAGCTGGAATTACATCATTCTGACATTTTGAGTGAAGACTGCAACCTTTCGAATAGAATTACATCACTCGGAATTTTGAGTGAAGACTGCAACCTTTCAGTCGGAATTACATCATTCAGGCGCTTAAAGGGAAGAACGCACCTTTCGGTCGTAATTACATCAATCAGACTTTTGAGTGAAGAATGCAACCTTTCAACCGGAATTACATCATTCAGACCCTTAAAGTGAATACTGCGTCTTTCGGCCGAAATTACATCACTCAGACTTTTGAATGAAGACTGCATCCTTTTAGCTAAAATTACATTATTCTGACACTTGGAGTGAAGAATACAACCATTCGGCCATAATTGCATCACTCTGACTTTTGAATAAAGACTGAAACCTTTCAGCGTAATTACATCATTCTGACTCTTGGAATGAAGACTGCAAACTTTCAACCGGAATTACATCACTCGTACTTTTGAATGAAGATTGCAAACTTTCGGCCAGAATTACATTATTCTGACACTTAGAGTGAAGATTGTATCCTTTCGGCTAGAATTACATCACTCAGACTTTTTAATGAATATTGCATCCTTTCGGTCGGAAATACATTATTCTGATGCTTGGAGTGAAGACTGCGACCTTTCAGCTAGAATTACATCACTCTGACTATTGAATGAAGATTGCAACCTTTCTACCGAAATAACATTA
Organism: Anisodus acutangulus; assembly: GCA_029783415.1. Lineage (NCBI taxonomy): Eukaryota > Viridiplantae > Streptophyta > Magnoliopsida > Solanales > Solanaceae > Anisodus > Anisodus acutangulus. Next base: position 196,680 of record JAJAGQ010000032.1, on the reverse strand, counting down.
TTTTGAAATTTGGAGTGAAGAATGCAACCTTTCAGCATGAATTATATCACTCATACTTTTGAATGAAAACTGCAACCTTTCGGCTGGAATTACATCATCCTGACACTTGAAATGAAGAATATAACCTTTTGTCCGGAATTACATCACTCAGACTTTTGAGCGAAGACTGCAACCTTGCGGCCGCAATTACATCATTCTAAAAGTTGGGGTGAAGACTGCAACCTTTCAGCTGGAATTACATCATTCTGACATTTTGAGTGAAGACTGCAACCTTTCGAATAGAATTACATCACTCGGAATTTTGAGTGAAGACTGCAACCTTTCAGTCGGAATTACATCATTCAGGCGCTTAAAGGGAAGACTGCACCTTTCGGTCGTAATTACATCAATCAGACCCTTAAAGTGAATACTGCGTCTTTCGGCCGAAATTACATCACTCAGACTTTTGAATGAAGACTGCATCCTTTTAGCTAAAATTACATTATTCTGACACTTGGAGTGAAGAATACAACCATTCGGCCATAATTGCATCACTCTGACTTTTGAATAAAGACTGAAACCTTTCAGCGTAATTACATCATTCTGACTATTGGAATGAATACTGCAAACTTTCAACCGGAATTACATCACTCGTACTTCTGAATGAAGATTGCAAACTTTCGGCCAGAATTACATTATTCTGACACTTAGAGTGAAGATTGTATCCTTTCGGCCAGAATTACATCACTCAGACTTTTTAACGAAGACTGCATCCTTTCGGTCGGAAATACATTATTCTGATGCTTGGAGTGAAGACTGCGACCTTTCAGCTAGAATTACATCACTCTGACTATTGAATGAAGATTGGAACCTTTCTACCGAAATAATATTATTTTGAAATTTGGAGTGAAGAATGCAACCTTTCAGCATGAATTATATCACTCATACTTTTGAATGAAAACGACAACCTTTCGGCTGGAATTACATCATCCTGACACTTGAAATGAAGAATATAACCTTTTGTCCGGAATTACATCACTCAGACTGCAACCTTGCGGCCGCAATTACGTCATTCTAAAAGTTGGGGTGAAGACTGCAACTTTTCAGCTGGAATTACATCATTCTGACATTTTGAGTGAAGACTGCAACCTTTCGGATAGAATTACATCACTCAGAATTTTGAGTGAAGACTGCAACCTTTCAGTCGGAATTACATCATTCAGGCAGCAAAGGGAAAGCGCACCTTTCGGTCGTAATTACATCAATCAGACTTTTGAGTGAAGAATGCAACCTTTCAACCGGAATTACATCATTCAGACCCTTAAAGTGAATACTGCGTCTTTCGGCCGAAATTACATCACTCAGACTTTTGAATGAAGACTGCATCCTTTTAGCTAAAATTACATTATTCTGACACTTGGAGTGAAGAATACAACCATTCGGCCATAATTGCATCACTCTGACTTTTGAATAAAGACTGAAACCTTTCAGCGTAATTACATCATTCTGACTCTTGGAATGAAGACTGCAAACTTTCAAATTGAAATTACATCACTCGTACTTCTGAATGAAGATTGCAAACTTTCGGCCTGAATTACATTATTCTGACACTTAGAGTGAAGATTGTATCCTTTCGGCTAGAATTACATCACTCAGACTTTTTAATGAATATTGCATCCTTTCGGTCGGAAATACATTATTCTGATGCTTGGAGTGAAGACTGCGACCTTTCAGCTAGAATTACATCACTCTGACTATTGAATGAAGATTGCAACCTTTCTACCGAAATAACATTATTTTGAAATTTGGAGTGAAGAACGCAACCTTCAGCATTAATTATATCACTCATACTTTTGAATGAAAACTGCAACCTTTCGGCTGGAATTACATCATCCTGACACTTGAAATGAAGAATATAACCTTTTGTCCGGAATTACATCACTCAGACTTTTGAGCGAAGACTGCAACCTTGCGGCCGCAATTACATCATTCTAAAAGTTGGGGTGAGGACTGCAACCTTTCAGCTGGAATTACATCATTCTGACATTTTGAGTGAAGACTGCAACCTTTCGAATAGAATTACATCACTCGGAATTTTGAGTGAAAGCGCAACCTTCGGTCGGAATTACATCATTGAGGCAGCTTAAAGGGAAGGCGCACCTTTCGGTCCTAATTACATCACTCGGAATTTTGAGTGAAGACTGCAACCTTTCAGTCGGAATTACATCATTCAGACCCTTAAAGTGAATACTGCGTCTTTCGGCCGAAATTACATCACTCAGACTTTTGAATGAAGACTGCATCCTTTTAGCTAAAATTACATTATTCTGATACTTGGAGTGAAGACTGCAACCTATCGGCCATAATTGCATCACTCTAACTTTTGAATAAAAACTGAAACCTTTCGGCGTAATTACATCATTCTGACTCTTGGAATGAAGACTGCAAACTTTTAACCGGAATTACAACTCTCGTACTTTTGAATGAAGATTGCAAACTTTCGGCTAGAATTACATCATTCTGACACTTAGAGTGAAGATTGTATCCTTTCGGCTAGAATGACATCACTCAGAATTTTTAATGAGGGCTGCATCCTTTCTGTCGAAATTTCATTATTCTGATGCTTGGAGTGAAGACTGCGGCCTTTCGGCTAGAATTACATAACTCTGACTATTGAATGAAGACAGCAACCTTTCTACCGAAATTACATTATTTTGAAACTTGGAGTGAAGAACGCAACCTTCAGCATGAATTATATCACTCATACTTTTGAATGAAAACTGCAACCTTTCGGCTGGAATTACATCATCCTGACACTTGAAATGAAGAATATAACCTTTTGTCCGGAATTACATCACTCAGACTTTTGAGCGAAGACTGCAACCTTGCGGCCGCAATTACATCATTCTAAAAGTTGGGGTGAAGACTGCAACCTTTCAGCTGGAATTACATCATTCTGACATTTTGAGTGAAGACTGCAACCTTTCGGATAGAATTACATCACTCGGAATTTTGAGTGAAGACTGCAACCTTTCAGTCGGAATTACATCATTCAGACGCTTAAAGGGAAGACTGCACCTTTCGGTCGTAATTACATCAATCAGACTTTTGAGTGAAGAATGCAACCTTTCAACCGGAATTACATCATTCAGACCCTTAAAGTGAATACTGCGTCTTTCGGCCGAAATTACATCACTCAGACTTTTGAATGAAGACTGCATCCTTTTAGCTAAAATTACATTATTCTGACACTTGGAGTGAAGAATACAACCATTCGGCCATAATTGCATCACTCTGACTTTTGAATAAAGACTGAAACCTTTCAGCGTAATTACATCATTCTGACTCTTGGAATGAAGACTGCAAACTTTCAACCGGAATTACATCACTCGTACTTCTGAATGAAGATTGCAAACTTTCGGCCTGAATTACATTATTCTGACACTTAGAGTGAAGATTGTATCCTTTCGGCTATAATTACATCACTCAGACTTTTTAATGAAGACTGCATCCTTTCGGTCGGAAATACATTATTCTGATGCTTGGAGTGAAGACTGCGACCTTTCAGCTAGAATTACATCACTCTGACTATTGAATGAAGATTGCAACCTTTCTACCGAAATAACATTATTTTGAAATTTGGAGTGAAGAATGCAACCTTTCCGCATGAATTATATCACTCATACTTTTGAATGAAAACTGCAACCTTTCGGTTGAAATTACATCATCCTGACACTTGAAATGAAGAATATAACCTTTTGTCCGAAATTACATCACTCAGACTTTTGAGTGAAGACTGCAATCTTGCGGCCGCAATTACATCATTCTAAATGTTGGAGTGAAGACTGCAACCTTTCAGCTGGAATTACGTCATTCTGACATTTTGAGTGAAAGCGCAACCTTCGAATAGAATTACATCACTCGAATTTTGAGTGAAGGCGCAACCTTCGGTCGGAATTACATCATTCAGGCGCTTAAAGGGAAGACTGCACCTTTCGGTCGTAATTACATCAATCAGACTTTTGAGTGAAGAATGCAACCTTTCAACCGGAATTACATCATTCAGACCCTTAAAGTGAATACTGCGTCTTTCGGCCGAAATTACATCACTCAGACTTTTGAATGAAGACTGCATCCTTTTAGCTAAAATTACATTATTCTGACACTTGGAGTGAAGAATACAACCATTCGGCCATAATTGCATCACTCTGACTTTTGAATAAAGACTGAAACCTTTCAGCGTAATTACATCATTCTGACTCTTGGAATGAAGACTGCAAACTTTCAACCGGAATTACATCACTCGTACTTCTGAATGAAGATTGCAAACTTTCGGCCTGAATTACATTATTCTGACACTTAGAGTGAAGATTGTATCCTTTCGGCTAGAATTACATCACTCAGACTTTTTAATGAATATTGCATCCTTTCGGTCGGAAATACATTATTCTGATGCTTGGAGTGAAGACTGCGACCTTTCAGCTAGAATTACATCACTCTGACTATTGAATGAAGATTGCAACCTTTCTACCGAAATAACATTATTTTGAAATTTGGAGTGAAGAATGCAACCTTTCAGCATGAATTATATCACTCATACTTTTGAATGAAAACTGCAACCTTTCGGCTGGAATTACATCATCCTGACACTTGAAATGAAGAATATAACCTTTTGTCCGGAATTACATCACTCAGACTTTTGAGCGAAGACTGCAACCTTGCGGCCGCAATTACATCATTCTAAAAGTTGGGGTGAAGACTGCAACCTTTCAGCTGGAATTACATCATTCTGACATTTTGAGTGAAAGCGCAACCTTCGAATAGAATTACATCACTCGGAATTTTGAGTGAAGAATGCAACCTTTCAGTCGGAATTACATCATTCAGGCGCTTAAAGGGAAGACTGCACCTTTCGGTCGTAATTACATCAATCAGACTTTTGAGTGAAGAATGCAACCTTTCAACCGGAATTACATCATTCAGACCCTTAAAGTGAATACTGCGTCTTTCGGCCGAAATTACATCACTCAGACTTTTGAATGAAGACTGCATCCTTTTAGCTAAAATTACATTATTCTGACACTTGGAGTGAAGAATACAACCATTCGGCCATAATTGCATCACTCTGACTTTTGAATAAAGACTGAAACCTTTTGTCCGGAAATACATCATTCTGACTCTTGGAATGAAGACTGCGAACTTTCGACCGGAATTACATCACTCGTACTTCTGAATGAAGATTGCAAACTTTCGGCCTGAATTACATTATTCTGACACTTAGAGTGAAGATTGTATCCTTTCGGCTAGAATTACATCACTCAGACTTTTTAATGAATATTGCATCCTTTCGGTCGGAAATACATTATTCTGATGCTTGGAGTGAAGACTGCGACCTTTCGGCTAGAATTACATCACTCAGACTTTTTAATGAATATTGCATCCTTTCGGTCGGAATTACATTATTCTGATGCTTGGAGTGAAGAATATGACCTTTCAGCATGAATTAAATCACTCATACTTTTGAATGAAAACTGCTACCTTTCGGCTGGAATTACATCATCCTGACACTTGAAATGAAGACTATAATCTTTTGTCCGGAATTACATCACTCAGACTTTTGAGTGAAAGCGCAACCTTGACGCAATTACATCATTCTAAAAGTTGGGGTGAAGGCGCAACCTTTCATTGGAATTACATCATTCGACATTTTGAGTGAAAGCGCAACCTTCGAATAGAATTACATCACTCGAATTTTGAGTGAAAGCGCAACCTTCGGTCGGAATTACATCATTGAGGCAGCTTAAAGGGAAGCGCACCTTTCGGTCGTAATTACATCAAGCAGACTTTTGAGTGAAGAATGCAACCTTTCAACCGGAATTACATCATTCAGACCCTTAAAGTGAATACTGCGTCTTTCGGCCGAAATTACATCACTCAGACTTTTGAATGAAGACTGCATCCTTTTAGCTAAAATTACATTATTCTGACACTTGGAGTGAAGAATACAACCATTCGGCCATAATTGCATCACTCTGACTTTTGAATAAAGACTGAAACCTTTCAGCGTAATTACATCATTCTGACTCTTGGAATGAAGACTGCAAACTTTCAACCGGAATTACATCACTCGTACTTCTGAATGAAGATTGCAAACTTTCGGCCTGAATTACATTATTCTGACACTTAGAGTGAAGATTGTATCCTTTCGGCTAGAATTACATCACTCAGACTTTTTAATGAAGACTGCATCCTTTCGGTCGGAAATACATTATTCTGATGCTTGGAGTGAAGACTGCGACCTTTCAGCTAGAATTACATCACTCTGACTATTGAATGAAGATTGCAACCTTTCTACCGAAATAACATTATTTTGAAATTTGGAGTGAAGAACGCAACCTTCAGCATTAATTATATCACTCATACTTTTGAATGAAAACTGCAACCTTTCGGCTGGAATTACATCATCCTGACACTTGAAATGAAGAATATAACCTTTTGTCCGGAATTACATCACTCAGACTGCAACCTTGCGGCCGCAATTACATCATTCTAAAAGTTGGGGTGAGGACTGCAACCTTTCAGCTGGAATTACATCATTCTGACATTTTGAGTGAAGACTGCAACCTTTCGAATAGAATTACATCACTCGGAATTTTGAGTGAAGACTGCAACCTTTCAGTCGGAATTACATCATTCAGGCGCTTAAAGGGAAGACTGCACCTTTCGGTCGTAATTACATCAATCAGACTTTTGAGTGAAGAATGCAACCTTTCAACCGGAATTACATCATTCAGACCCTTAAAGTGAATACTGCGTCTTTCGGCCGAAATTACATCACTCAGACTTTTGAATGAAGACTGCATCCTTTTAGCTAAAATTACATTATTCTGACACTTGGAGTGAAGAATACAACCATTCGGCCATAATTGCATCACTCTGACTTTTGAATAAAGACTGAAACCTTTCAGCGTAATTACATCATTCTGACTCTTGGAATGAAGACTGCAAACTTTCAACCGGAATTACATCACTCGTACTTCTGAATGAAGATTGCAAACTTTCGGCCTGAATTACATTATTCTAAGTTCACGGAGGTTTTTCATTTAGATCTACCAAGTATGTCACCAAATAGAGACATTGACTTTTGTATTGATCTTGAGCCAGGTACTTGACCTATTTCTATTTCTCCATACTGTATGGCTCTAGTAGAGTTGAGAGAATTGAAGGAGCAACCTCCGAATTTGTTGAGTATGGGCTTCATTCGACCGAATGTATCTCCATGAGGTACTCCTATCTTATTCGTGCAGAAGAGGATGGCACTATGCATATGTGCATTGCTTATAAATAGTTACAGAAGGTCACTATCAGAAACAAGTATCCAATTTCACGCATTGACGACCTATTCGACCAGCTTCAGGGTACCACTGTGTTTTTGAAGATTGATTTGAGATCCGGGTATCATAAGCTAAAGATCTGAGCTAAGGATGTTCCCAAGATGACTTTCCAGACTCGTTATGGGTATTATGAGTTCTTGGTGATGTAATTTGGGCTTACTAATGCCCCCGCAACATTCATGGATTTGATGAATGGGATATTCCAGTGGTACTTGGACTCTTTTGTTATTGTGTTTATAGATGACATCCTGATATATTCGAAGAGTCGGCAAGACCATGAGCAGCATGTGAGAGTGGTCCTTGGGATTTTGATATATATAAAGAGGGATTTGTGAGGGTAGGTTGGTTGGAGTTTGGGTGGAAATGGGTTGACACAAAAATGGACTCAAATGGGGATTGTCGGGTTCTCGGGTTTTGCGGACTATTTGGGTGTAGTGGGGGTTGCATGGGTAGTTTGGGGTGGAAATGGGTTAAGACGTTTTGTGGGGATGTTCTAGACACGTTGATGGTTATATTGGTGGTCGGGGTTTAGTGGTTGGATGGTGGTAAGGTGGCTGAAACTGATCGGGATAGTAGGTTGACGGTATAGGGATTTGATCAGGATGGTGAGGGAAATGGTTGGGGTGTTCGGGTGGTTTTGTGATGTTTCGGTTTAAGGCCTTTGGGGTGTGAATTGGTGAAGTGTTGTAGGATGTCGTGGTGAAAATAATGAAGCAATTTGGACAAGGATTGGACACGAGTTTGCTAAGGACAAGCTCGGGTACAAACCAAGTGAGGTAGGCCAAAAGGCCAGATAGAACATTGACTTTCGCTTAGTTAGATCACAAAAGTTCTAACTAAACTTACACCGAAGGATACCCTTATCTTGGTTTTATCTAGATCACAAAAGTTCTAACTAGACTTTCACCAAGGATTTGACCCACAAAAAGATCGAGGTTTGGACCACAAAAGGACCAACTAAATTAACCAACACAAAAGTTGAATAACTTAGCAATGCTAAGTAAAACTCATGTATAATTCATAAGTCTTCCACATCTATTTACATCAACTACATGTCTTATTTATACTAGTGATTAGACCTCTCTAGAAGAGGTAACAAGATAGACATAAAACATGCACCTAGGCAGAAATGGGAAAAGGATTAGGCTCGGTCGATTGGGAGAAAGGAAAGGACCAACTCTTCATGTTCCCTAGGCCAACCTTTGGTGTCATCCATGTAGATAAGTGCATGAACTAGTTAGTTCATTAATTACCTCCTTGGGAAACGTTGGAAGCTTCTCCTTCTAGCATGTATCTCGACTGAATGGAAAAGGGGAAATGCTTCGGCCAACACTTCATGTTCTCTAGGCCAACCTTTGGTTTCATCCATGAAGATAAGTGCATCAAATAGCTAGTTCATGAATCACCTCTTTGGAAGCTAGGTTCGGCCGAATGGGAAACCAGCCCTTCATGTTTTCTAGGTCACCATTTTGTGTCATCCATGTAGATAAGTGCATGAACTAGTTAGTTCATGAATTATCTCCTTGGAATCTTATTTTTCTTGATGGTTCTTGGCCTTATCACCTTACTCTATTACACGACATAATAATTATGTCCTAAGGAGAGCTAACAATTAAGCTAAGAATTAAAATAAGATAAAAGAAAGTGGTCTCGGCCAAGATCTACATAAAAGCCGAAAATAAACATGTTCCTTCTTAGATCATTACGTCCAATCTTTAACTCCACTCCATATTCCATTCCATTTTACACATATCACAATATGACGGATGACAATCTTTGTCACTTTTCACAAGTCACCTCTCGACTCATGTTGGGAGATTAAGTTTGTGGCCTTTCTTTCATCAATCTCCCCTTCTTTAACAGAATTTGCCCCCAAATTCTCATCATCTATATATGGGGATAAGTCTCCAACATCAAACATTGAACTAATACCTCAAATATTGAACAAGGCCAGAAATTCTATGTTGTAGGCGCTTTCCCCGAACCCTTCCTAATAAGGATCTGAATAAAAGACAAAATGTTTTGACTCCAAATAATGTCTAAATTGGACCAAGAATCCCATAATATAAAATGCCTCGTCATAAGTAGAATAATGGCGTCGTGCATCACTCAATTTTGTGCTGGAGAAAAAGACGGTACCAACACCAATTCGACTAGTTTCACGTTCAACTTCAAATAGCTTTTCATGGTTTGTCGGTGCTTCACATATCCTTCCCTCCAAGGTTTTCGATGTTCTTTATGCCCATTGGGACCATTCATACTCATCCTTTCACATTAGTTCATTGATAGGGGCAGCACGGGTACAACAATCCTGAATGAGACGATGAGAAAAAGAAGCCAAACCATGGAAACCGCTCACCTTACTTACATTTGTAGGCTCGGGCCAACTTTAGATAGTTTCCACCTTGGATGGATTCACACAAATGCCCTCGGATGATACTATGTATCCCATGAATAGTCATAGTACATGTAATTCCCTCATGGAATATTAGGGCACACACACTTAGTTCCATTTGAAAAGGAAACCTTCCATTACGAAATAAGAACCGTGAAATACACTATTGCATTCTACCATTACGTCCTTGAACTCGGGATCTCGTTCATAGAATTCCTTTATCATTTCAAATCCCACAAGTTTTTTTTCAAGCACAGTCAATATTACGTACCTCTGGGAATGTGTATCCATCACTATATTAGATTGGCCATCTTTTTGCATTGTAGAGAATGTGAAAGTTTGCAAGTACGCTACCCACTTAGCATGCCTTGGATTCAACCTTATTTGCCCATGTAAGTACATCAAGGATTTATGATCGGAATATAAGACAAAAGGTTTTGGCCTCAATAAAGAGCTTGGAGCATTACACAATCCAAATGGCATCACAAGCCATTAGTACAAACCATACTTTGTCTTGAAAGTCATTTTCCATTCATCTCCCTCTCGTATCCTCATTTGATGGTAGCCACTCCTCAAATATATTTTTGAGAACAACTAGGCCCCACTCAACTCATCCAAAAGATCATCCAATCTTGGCATAGGGAACATGTACTTCACGGTGATGTTGTTGACTGCTCGGCTACCAATACACATGCGCCAAGTTCCATCTTTCTTTGGTACCAACAAGGCAGGTGCTGCACATAGACTAAGGCTCTCTCGGACAAAGACTTTGTCTAGCAATTCTTGTACTTGTCTTTGCAATTCCTTGGCCTCTTCTGGATTGTATCTATAGTCTTTTATTGGCGGTAATCCGAGTGCAAGATCATCCATCTATGCATCTTTCGATTCCTTCAAGAGTTCCTTCGAGTCAGCATCTTTAACTGTATCACCCACCAGACTCTTCTTCTCTTCGCGCACCAATTTATGTATAGAAATCCCATTCTTTGACTCCTCTTCTATCTCTGATGCATTGAGCAAGAGGGCTTCAAACTTCTTCTTGCATTTGTTGGTATTTTGGATCTTTATTTTCTTCACCTCACTAGGTGACAATGGTATCAACCAGATCATCTTATCATCCTTTTGAAATTAATAGACATTCTTTTTTCCATCATGTTGCACTTTTCGATCAAATTGCCATGGCCGACCCAATAGAATGTGACAAGTATCCATAGGTAGGATGTCACATCATATTTCATCTTCATACCTTCCAATCTGAAAACTAATAAGAGCTTGTTGCATTACCTTTAGCTATTCGTCTTCGTTCACCCATTGGAGATCATATGGTTATTCAAAAGTATGAGTGATATATTTCTGGCGAAAACGCTGTAGTCTTCACTCCAACTGTCAGAATGACGTAATTCCGGCCGAAAGATTCTATTCTTCATTCAAAAGTCTAAGTGATGTAATTCCATCCGAATGGATGCAATCTTCACTCCAAGTGTCAGAATGATGTAATTTTGGCCGAAAGGTTGCAATCTTTATTCAAATGTCTGAGTGATGTAATTCTGGCCAAAATTTTACAGTCTTCATTCCAAGGGTCAGAATGATGTAATTACGATCGAAAGGTTTAAGTTATCATTCAAAAATCCGAGTGATGTAATTCCGGCCGAAAGGTTGCAATCTTCACTCCAAGTATCAAAATAATGTAATTCCGAACAAAAGGATGCAATCTTCATCCAAAAGTCTAAGTGATGTAATTCTGGTGGAAAGACGCAGTCTTCACTTTAAGCGTCTAAATGATGTAATTCTGGCCGAAAGGTTGCAGTCTTCACTCCAAGTTACAGAATGATGTAATCCAGCTGAAAGATGGCAGTCTTTATTTAAAAGTATGAGTGATGTAATTCCAGCCGAAAGGATACAATCTTCACTCCAAGTGTTATAATGATGTAATCTGACTAAAAGGTTGCAATCTTCTTTCAAATGTTTAAGTGATTTGTAATTCTGGTCAAAAGGTTGTAGTCTTAACTCCAAGTGTCAGAATGATGTAATTCCAGCCGAAAGGTTGCAATCTTTATTCAAAAGTTTCAGTGATGTAATTCCCACTGAAAGGGTGCAATCTTCATTCAAAAGTTTGAGTGATGTAATTCTAGCCGAAATGATGCAATCTTCACTCCAAGTGTTATAATGATGTAATCTGACTGAAAGGTTGCAGTCTTCTTTCAAATGTTTAAGTGATGTAATTCTGGTCGAAAGGTTGTAGTCTTCACTCCAAGTGTCAGAATGATCTAATTCCAGCCGAAAGGTTGCAATCTTTATTCAAAAGCTTCAGTGATGTAATTCCAGCCAAAGGTTACAGTCTTCATTCAAAAGTCCGAGTGATGTAATTTTGGCCTAAAGGTTGTAGTATTCAATCCAAGAGTCAGAATGATGTAATTCTGGCAAAGGTTTCAGTCTTCATTCCAAGGTCTGAGTGATGTAATTCCGGTCGAAAGGTTGCAGTTTTCATTCCAAGTGTCAGAATGATGTAATTATGAATTCAAAAATCTAAGTGATGTAATTCTGGCCAAAATGTTGCAGTCTTAACTCCAAGTGTCAAAATGATGTGATTCCTGCCAAAAGGATGCAATCTTCATTCAAAAGTCTGAGTGATGTAATTCCGGTGGAAAGACACAGTTTTCACTTTAATCATCTAAATGATGTAATTCTGGCCGAAAGGTTGCAATCTTCATTCCAAGGGTCAGAATGATGTAATTACGGCGAAAGGGGTCAGTCTTCACTCCAAGTGTCCGAATAATGTAATTCCGGCCGAAAGGTTAATGTTTTTATTCAAAGGTTTGAGTGATGTAATTTTATCCAAAAAGTTGCATTCTTCATTGTAAGTGTCAGAATGATATCATTATGGTCGAAAGTTTGCAGTCTTCATTTAAAAGTTCGAGTGATGTAATTTCGGCCGAGAGATCGCAGTCTTAACCCAAAGGTTTGAGTGATGCAATACCGGCCGAAGGGTTGCAGTCTTCGCTCTATGTGTCAGAATTATGTAATTCCAGCCTAAAAGTTACAGTCTTCATAGAAAAGTCTGAGTGATGTAACTCCAGCTGAAAGGTTACAGTCTTCAGTCAAAAGTCCGAGTGATGTAATTCGAGCATAAAGTTTGCAGTCTTCATTCAAAAGTCTGAGTGTCGTAACTCCAGCCAAAAGATTGTGTCGCACCCGATTTTGACCTGCGGGCTTCGCGACGCAATGGCGTCGATTGCCTCTGGATTGGATAAAAATGCTTTGTTGAGGAGTCGCCACCTAATTATTCTAAGGTGAATTAGGGCACCTAAATCTTAACTAAAAGCTGTAAAATAACTCCAATTTTATGGTCTACGAAACTAATGAGATTCTAGGTAAGGGTTCTTTATTATCCTAAAGGGAAGGGGTTAGGCATCCTTTAAGATCCGCTAACTTGCGGTTATCCGATCAAACTCAGGTTAATTATTGTACTAAGAAAATGCATGTTTTTACAAGTATAAAAATAATGTTGCAAGTAGATAATAAAATGATGCATTTTGTACATGTAAAGTTGAGAGAAAAAAATAAATAAATATGCATCTGTATGAAAATTGATAAAAATATATGCAGGGTGATTTTTTTTATGGGCAACGGGCCTAAAAATAGATAAACTAGCGATTAACGATTTTAAAAATTAACCGAGCCTAAAAATAAATAAACTAGCGACGAGTTTCAAGTTTTTGACTACCCTATTAATTAATCTATGTCTACCAATTCTAAATATTCCAATAATTTCAGGAGTACAATAATATTACAATACATAATGAAATAAAGCTGAATTAAAGAAAGTAAAAAAAAACAATAATAAAATAAATAATCTCCGAGGGGTATTTGCCTTCTTTGACTTATCCCTTGCAAGCTGTCAAGAACAAACGGTTAGAAACAATTGAATATACATAACTTCGGATCCGTATCCAAAACAATAAATGTTTTGATTACGGAGGACTCAGACTTAAATTTTGAAAAGATCATTCCAATCACGTCGTGGCTGCGAACATATGACTCGTTGGTCATTTTAGTTGCCTTGCCTACCGAACATGTTGGTCCCTCGGGTGAAAAGATTTAAGTTTCATCATTGCCCAGAAGCTTTATTTTCCGTCTTTACAACTGTGGAGGCCTCAAAAATCGACGGATATTTTTTCATCGGCCATGGCGTATCGTGTTCAGCAAAATTAAATTGGAACAGTAAAGTAGGCAGTAAACAGAGAGGCAATTCCCAAGAAGACGGGATGTTTAGTAAAACAGTAAAACTGTAAATATCCGTTGCACGGATGCTTAAAAGGCTAAAACAGTGAACTGAAACAGGGAAAACAATACCCGAAAAGCGCGGCCTCGAATTTAATTTCATTGGCCTAAACGCAGTATTTAACTCATAAACAGTAAACTAAACCAAAACAGTAAAAACTGAAATCGAGAAGCAATTCCCGAAAAGACGCGATATTTAGTTTAAAACAGTAAGACAGTAAAACAGTAAATATCTGTTGCACGGAAGTTTAAAACAGTAAACAGAGAAACAAAAAAAAAGCGCGGCCTCGAATTTAATTTCATCGGCCTAAATGTAGTATTAGTTAAAAACAATAAAACAGTAAAACAACAAGATATCCGTTGCACGGATGTTTAAAACAATAAATAGAAAAACAGAAAATAGAGAAACGAAGCGAGAAAAAAAAAGAGCTGCCTCGAATTTAATTTCATCGGCCTAAAATGTAGTATTTGCAAAACAGTAAAATAACAAATAGTCTTGTAATGGATATTCAAATAAAAATAAATTAACAGTCCACGATTAAAACATCCGACCTGAATTCTGAATTTTGAACAAGGCGAGATTTGGAATGTTTCTGAAAATCTGACCCGAGTCGTGAACAGTGACCCGACCCGAAATCAAACATTTTTTTTAATTTTCAGATAACGAACAACAATATATAAAACACATAAATCTGGAAATTTAACCAAACCGGTTCGGGCCGACCCGAATCAGTGACCCGACCCTGATCGAATGTCTCATCCTGAATCGATTTCTTTCCAAATTACATATAACCAACAACAAAATATTAAAACACAAAAATCTGGGAATCTATTCGAATCGGGTCAACCCGACCCGAATCGGATGTTTTCAACCTGACTCGATTTTTCTCCAAATGTTAGGTAACCAACAACACATATAAAACATAAAATCTAGAAATTCATTCGAACCGGGTCGACCCGAATCAGATATTTCAACCCGAATCGATTTCTTTTCAAATTTTCAGATAACCAACAAGAAGATATAAAATCATATAAATATGGAAATCTTAGCCAAATCGGGTTGACCCGACCCGACAGTGAACAAAGGGCAAAATAATACCCGATTTCCAACATAAACTCCGATCAAAACTCCCTCTTTTCGGACAAAAACCTCGAAACCGACCCCCCAAAACAGTGAACAAAATGGGGTATTTTATGGATGGGGTTCGGATTTTAGGGGGATAGGGTATGGGCTTGACGGGTTGGTTGGTGGTGTCGGTGAGGTGTGGGGAGTGTGGTGGTGTGTGCGGCGACTGGTGGGGTAGGGTGTCCGGTGATGTGAGGTCGCGGGTATGGGGGTGTGCGGCGATGGGGGTGTTTGGGAGAGAAACAAAAAATGGGTTTTTTCTTTTTTTTAGGGTTTGTTTGGTTAAAAGGGGGGGGGGAAATAAAGGGTGAAGGGGCGATGGGCCGGTTCGGTTGGGCTTGGGACGTGGGCCAGTTCGGTTGGGCTGGCCAAAAATGGGGTGGCCAAATGGGCTGCCTTTTTTAAAATGGGTATTTGTTTTGGGTTGGAAAATAAATGGGTTATGGGTTTAAAATATAGAAAGGGGTTTTATTAAATAAAAAGAAAGCTTTGCAAAATTATAAATTGTAAAGATAACAATATGATAAAAATATAATATTTGTGAAATGCTTGATGCTAAAAATAAAAAATAAAAATGCCATGTCGTTTTGCGAAAATAAAACAACATATAATATTAGGATAAGAGTATGATTATGATATAAATGCAAATGACAATAAAAAATGCAAATAATAATAATAATAATGATATATATACATATATATGCCTATATTTTAAAATTGTTTTAAGGTCTCAAAAATATTTAAAATTGCAAATAAAATCAGAAAAGATGGGACAAAATTGGGTGTTAACAGATGCCCCTCTTTGGCCGGAGACGATGAAGGAGTTTTCGGCCAAAGAAGTTGATTGAGTAGCAAATTTTGTCCTGATCATCGGGACTCGAGGGAAGATTAGAGATGCATGAGAAGAAATAGAATCCCGATGGGGGAGAGAAGTTGCAAAAGATGGTGCAGATTCAAGAAACATTGCCCCAGTCGAGTTATGATGACACTGGTTGCAGATGTGATGAGATACTGGGGAAGGGTGGAACAACGTTCGAAGTAATTCCCCAATGCAGATGACGATGTTGCATAGGCGTAAGGAGATGACGTCGTTGACTAGACGTTATGCAGATGTCGTCGTTGCATAGGCGTGACAGAAATTAAAATACCCGCATTAGAAGGTGGGCGCCTGACAGAAATTAAAATACCCGCATTAGGAGGTGGGCGCCTGACTGAAATAGAAATACCCGCATTAGGAGGTGGGCGCCTGACTGAAATAAAATACCCGCATTATGAGATGGGCGCCTGACTCAAATTGAAATACCCGCATTATGAGGTGGGCGCCTGACTGAAATTGAAATACCCGCATTAGAAGGTGGCCGCCTGATTAAAATTAAAATACCCGCATTAGGAGGTGGGTGCCTGACTGAAATTTAAATACCCGCATTAGGAGGTGGGCGCCTGACTGAAATTAAAATACCCGCATTATTAGGTGAGTGCCTAACTGAAATTGAATACACGAATTATGAGGTGCGTGCCTGAAAGAAATTTTAATACCCAAATTATGAGGTGGGCGCCAGACAGAATTAAATACCCGCATTGGAAGGTGGGCGCCTGACAAAAATTAAAATACCCGCATTAGGAGGTGGGCGCCTGACAGAAATTAAATACCCGCATTGGAAGGTAGGCGCCTGACAAAAATTAAAATACCCACATTAGGAGGTGGGCGCCTGACATAAATTGAAATACCCGCATTAGGAGGTGGGCGCCTGACAGAAATTGAAATACC
Organism: Anisodus acutangulus; assembly: GCA_029783415.1. NCBI lineage: Eukaryota > Viridiplantae > Streptophyta > Magnoliopsida > Solanales > Solanaceae > Anisodus > Anisodus acutangulus. The sequence goes on along the minus strand of JAJAGQ010000032.1, from coordinate 179,740 downwards.
CGCATTAGGAGGTGGGCGCCTGACAGAAATTAAAATACCCGCATTAGGAGGTGGGCGCCTGACTGAAATTAAAATACCCGCATTAGGAGGTGGGCGCCTGACTGAAATTAAAATACCTGCATTAGGAGGTGGGCGCCTGACTGAAATTGAAATACCCGCATTAGGAGGTGGGCGCCTGACTGAAATTGAAATACCCACATTAGGAGGTGGGCGCCTGACTGAAATTGAAATACCCGCATTAGAAGGTGGGCGCCTAATTGAAATTGAAATACCCGCATTATGAGGTGGGCGCCTGACTGAAATTGAATACCCGCATTATGAGGTGGGTGCCTGACTGAAATTAAAATACTCACATTAGGAGGTGGGTGCCTGACTGAAATTTAAAATATCCGCATTAGGAGGTGGGTGCCTGACTGAAATTTAAAATACCCGCATTAGGAGGTGGGCACCTGATTGAAATTTAAAATACCCGCATTAGGAGGTGGGCGCCTGAAATGACGTCGTTGTATTGACGTGATGCGTTTGTGACCCGCATGGGTTGAAATGACGTCGTTGCATAGACGTGGTGCGTTGAAGACGTCATTGTGTAGACGTCATTGTGTAGACGTGTTGTGCAGAGGACGTCGTTGCATAGGCGTGTTGCTGATGACGTCGTTGTAGGGGCGTGTTACTGATGACGTCGTTGTATGGGCGTGTTGCTGATGACGTCGTTGTATGGGCGTGTTGCTAATGACGTCGTTGTATTGACGTGATGCGTTTGTGACCCGCATGGGTTGAAATGACGTCGTTGCATAGACGTGGTGCGTTGAAAACGTCATTGTGTAGACGTGATATGCAGATGACACCGTTGCATAGGCGTGCTGCTGATGACGCCGTTGTATGTGCGTGTTGCTGATGAAGCCGTTGTATGGGCGTGTTGCTGATGACGCCGTTGTATGGGCGTGTTGCTGTCGTTGTAATGTTGTGACAGATGTAAATGACGTCATTGCCGTCAGTTTGTTGTAATATGATTCCACGTGGTGTTGAATCTTCTGCCGATTCAAAGTCCTGTGGACTGTGCATTGAAATGTCGTCTATGCATGGATGAAAATGTGATGCGACATCTTTGCCGAATTAAACACACTTGTTGCGGCTTCCTTGTCTTTGTCAACCTGAAGACCTGTACTCAAAGAAGTTCATGAGTTTGGGGGGGCACGGGCGGTTGATTCGCATTGACTTTGTAGTTTTTGCCATGGACGCTTGCAAGCTCATACTGGTTTAGATTGAAGACTTAGTTGTCTGGCATTTTCCTGGTCCATTGGCATATTCCTGCAGTGAACCCTTAAAATTTGCCCCAGTTTCTGGTATATATGAAGATGTTGAACTTCCAACTGGACAAAATCGAGTTTGTGCGGGCAACTTGCTTGTCCTATTAAGGCGATCATGTGGGCCTATTGCATTGTGTGCAAGATAAGGGAAGAAACTTTTTAATGGTGTGACCGAAGCCGATATAGGCTGCTACGTATTCCGACAAAGGAAATCAGGTCATAACGTAGTTCGTTGCAAGCAAAATGGCGATTGTGAAGTTTTCCAAAATGGGACTGAAGCCGATGTGGCTGCCTACATATCCCGCCGAGGGAATCAGGTCATAACGTAGTTCATGTAAACAAAGGATTGTGAAGTTTTCCTGAAAGTGGGACCTAAGCCGATGTGGCTGCCTACGTATCCCGCCGGGGAATCAGGTCATAACGTAGTTCATGCCAAGAGGAATTTGTAAGGGGTTTCTAAAAATAAGACCGAAGCTGATGTGACCGCCTACGTATCCCGCCGAGGGAATCAGGTCATAACGTAGTTCATGTAAAATAAGAGATTTATAAGGATTTTGTTTTTCAAAAATAGGACCGAAGCCAATGTGGCCGCCTACGTATCCCGCCGAGGAATCAGGTCATAACGTAGTTCATTCGGCAAAAGTGATTTGTAAGATTTTTTTTTATTTTGTAAAAGAGAGTGACTAGAGTTTGAAAAATGATGCAATATATTTTGCAAGGTTTTTTTTTTGTTGTTGTTTTTTTCTTCTTCTTTTTTTTAATGAAAATATGAAAAAGACAGAATCACATCTTGACTTCGGTTGGTACCAACAATTAGTATTGTGCTTAGGGGTTCCCGTTATTTGCTTTCTGTCTAACCGAGACGGACTCCGAGGTAATTCCTATAGCTTCAGATGCAACCTCAGACATACCTGAGTATCGACATTTTCTTCAAGCCAAGGTTTTGACATATATGCATCCTCATGTTTCAAATGCCCTCACTGAAAGAAAGTCCCTTCCTCACATGTATTTCAGTATTTTGAACTTTGGGACGTCTAGAGAAGTACACTCACCCTCAGAAAGATGTTCAATGCATTTAATTGTGATACCATAGGCTTGGCCGTCATATGAGTATCCACTAATGTGAGAACCCTCGGTATAGGATCATGTAGGGCTTGTTATGGGTTTGTAATGTAGGCTTAGGGAAAGGAAAGGATATCATTTGGGTAAGGAGTGACTAATCCTTCCTTGAGTGTTGGAATATGTCCGTGCTTGGTATTTGTGTGCCTTGATGCCTATTTGCTTCTTTTTGCCCCTTTTGTTTTGTACCGACTTCTTTTGAATATTTTGTTTGGAATTTTGTTTTCCTTTTTCGGAGTTATTTCCTTCTTCTTTTTTTTCGGGGCTTTTGACTTCCTTTTTGTGTGAAGTCGTCCTTTTGCTTTATTTTGTTTTCCTCTTTTGGGAGCATTGCACTTCAACTCGAATCTTTTCAGCAATTTGCACATTTCTTATGCGCTCAAGGAGGTCGGGCCAAGAGAGGGATAGTGCGTGTACGCACTCAAAAAAGGTATAGGCATAAGATGTGGTTGTTAAAAAAGAGGCTTCAGGCTCAAAGGGCTACTACGGATAATGTTATTTGGTAAGCTGGAAAGGCTCAAATGGATCAAAGAAAGCCTACGATCATTTCCTATACCAAGTGTTACTCAGGATTTCGCCTCAACAAATATTCGAGCCAAGTTCTAGATCACAATGCAATGCAATTGAACTTATTCTAAAAACTCACCACACAATGCACATGAAACGATGAGGTTGGCTTTGTTCATATCTTGGAAGCATGCAAAACAATTTTTATGTGTCAACACATGCGTGAATGAGAGGTACCAGAAGAATCAATGGTTAATCACGAAGTCAGTCTTCTCCACTTGTTCTTTCCTATGCACGCTCCTAACTGTGTTGGTATCAACCAAGTCAATCAATGATGCTTCAGAATATATATAATAATTTTTTTTTGTATTTTTGAATAAAGGGTACCGAACCCAAATAGGGCTGCCTACGTATCTCATCTTTGACGAGAATCAGGTGTGCGTAGTTCGTTCAGAAAGTAAAAAAATTCATCCATGATAGGATAGTAAAAGTAAAAAATTGAATAAAATAGATGATTGTCCACTATGGGACGAATGCAAAGTAAAATATAATTGTCCACAGTAGAATGAATGCAATGAAAAAATAATTATCCACAATAGGATGAATGTAAAAAAAAATGATTGTCCATTATAGGATGAATGAAAAGATTGATAAACCAGATATGTCCCTCCATAAGGTGGACAAGGAAGTGCGTTTTTTTTTTTTTTTTAGTGCTGTCGAACCCGAGAAGGGCTACCTACGTATCACACCGTACGGTGAGAATCAGACACTCATAGTTCTTGAGGATATGTTGTAAAAAAAGATATGATATAAAGAAATTATGTATCGAAAATTAAGCATATCAATTGAATTTGCAAATATGTACAAAAAACAAAAGTATAAACAAATTAGAGTGATGCCTCATTGAATCTGGTGTTGGCTGACTTTTTCCAGTCAAAACATCTTCCGATCATCTTTGTGAAAATATTTTGCTTTGTTCTTTCTTGGAGTATATCCAAGGATAATATTTTAGAACGACCGCCCCCGACTGTTCACGAGGACGATCTTCCTGCAAAAATAAGAGCACCGAGGGAAAAGAGGAAAGTCACTAAAAGAATAATAAAATTTAGGAGTGTGACAGTATGGTCAAAAACTCCCCTGATTGCTTCACAAGGTCCGAGTCTTGATGTTCAAGAACGCTTTATCCTTGGGCAGTGACACAATTTCTGTCCCGAGAACCAAAAAATATAGTGTTGCCCCAGTAGAAGTCTTTATTGTGGTGCGATAGCCCAAAAGTTTAAAGTACAAACGTTCATGTCCAGAGTTGCAAGCGACATGGCATGATATGTACAGAATTGAAGCAGATAATTATTGCATTAAATAATATGTACAGAATTAAAAGAAGAAAAATAGCAAAAAATTGTGCAGGAATTAAATGTGCGCCCTAACATGCATGGAGCCTCTCTTATGCCAGAGGTGAGACTAAACGCCAAATATGAGAGACTATGACAGATTAACCCAAACTGTCAAACTGCAATGCTTTTGTTGGAAATGAAGACAAAATGTATGTACATTTTCCAATATCGGCATGTCATGATTAGGCTTGGATTAGTCTATCATTATCACGTTACACATAATATGTTGATGGGTCATTGGGTCGTGAGACCCGTCGACAATTTTGGTGGATTTATTAATTCTAGAGTTGATATCAAGGATCGACCCACCTAAGGTGTATGCATGCATGACTTAAGATAAAGGGTGGTGTAGCTCTATCCTAAATTTTCTAAGATTTGGCTGACTAGACTCAAGGTTCCCGAACGGATTGCTCGAGTGAGAAGGCTACGCGGCCAACTGGATGGTCCGGACACTCCGCGCATACGCCAACGCTCCTAAAATTTGGTAATTTGAAAAAATTTGCGGGTGCGCAAAACACACCTCGCGTGTAATGTGTGATAGTGTCAATTTTCCGTAACGGAAGAAATATGAGCGGAATGCCAATTAAGAAAAGCAGTAAGAGAATATATAAATTAAAGCAGTTATACATGCAAAATTTTAAAAATGAAACATATCAAAGCATCAAATAAAATAATGAGCAAAAAGTAAAGCACAATAATAATTAACCTGGGTTTGCTATGGTGAAGAACCTGAAATTCCCCAGTGGAGTCGCACCCAATTTTGACCTGCGGGCTTCGCGACGCAGTGGCGTCGATTGCCTCTGGATTGGATAAAAATGCTTTGTTGAGGAGCCGCCACCTAATTATTCTAAGGTGAATTAGGGCACCTAAATCTTAACTAAAAGCTGTAAAATAACTCCAATTTTATGGTCTACGAAACTAATGAGATTCTAAGTAAGGGTTCTTTATTATCCTAAAGGGAAGGGGTTAGGCATCCTTTAAGATTCGCTAACTTGCGGTTATCCGATCAAATTCAGGTTAATTATTGTACTAAGAAAATGCATGTTTTTACAAGTATAAAAATAATATTGCAAGTAGATAATAAAATGATGCATTTTGTACATGTAAAGTTGAGAGAAAATAAATAAATAAATATGCATCTGTATAAAAATTGATAAAAATATATGCAAGGTGATTTTTTATGGGCAACGGGCCTAAAAATAGATAACCTAGCGATTAACGATTTTAAAAATTAACCGAGCCTAAAAATAAATAAACTAGCGACGGGTTTCATGTTTTTGACTACCCTATTAATTAATCTAAGTCTACCTATTTTAAATATTCCAATAATTTCAAGAGTACAATAATATTACAATACATAATGAAATAAAGCTTAATTAAAGAAAGTAAAAAAAACAATAATAAAATAAATAATCTCCGAGGGGTATTTGCCTTCTTTGACTTATCCCTTGCAAGTTGTCAAGAACAAACGGTTAGAAACAATTGAATATACATAACTTCGGTTCCGTATCCAAAACAATAAATGTTTTGATTACGGAGGACTCAGACTTAAATTTTGAAAAGATCATTCCAATCACGTCGTGGCTGCGAACATATGACTCGTTGGTCATTTTAGTTGCCTTGCCTACCGAACATGTTGGTCCCTCGGGTGAAAAGATTTAAGTTTCATCATTGCCCAGAAGCTTTATTTTCCGTCTTTACAACTGTGGAGGCCTAAAAAATCGACAGATATTTTTTCATCGGCCATGGCGTATCGTGTTCAGCAAAATTAAATTGGAACAGTAAAGTAGGCAGTAAACAGAGAGGCAATTCCCAAGAAGACGGGATGTTTAGTAAAACAGTAAAACTGTAAATATCCGTTGCACGGATGCTTAAAAGGCTAAAACAGTGAACTGAAACAGGGAAAACAATACCCGAAAAGCGCGGCCTCGAATTCAATTTCATTGGCCTAAACGCAGTATTTAACTCATAAACAGTAAACTAAACCAAAACAGTAAAAACTGAAATCGAGAAGCAATTCCCGAAAAGACGCGATATTTAGTTTAAAACAGTAAGACAGTAAAACAGTAAATATCTGTTGCACGGATGTTTAAAACAGAAAACAGAGAAACAAAAAAAAGCGCGGCCTCGAATTTATTTTCATCGGCCTAAATGTAGTATTAGTTAAAAACAATAAAACAGTAAAACAACAAGATATCCGTTGCACGGATGTTTAAAACAATAAATAGAAAAACAGAAAACAGAGAAACGAAACGAGAAAAAAAAAGAGCTGCCTCGAATTTAATTTCATCGGCCTAAAATGTAGTATTTGCAAAACAGTAAAATAACAAATAGTCTTGTAATGGATATTCAAATAAAAATAAATTAACAGTCCACGATTAAAACATCCGACCTGAATTCTGAATTTTGAACCGAAGCAGGATTTGGAATGTTTCTGAAAATCTGACCCGAGTCGTGAACAGTGACCCGACCCGAAATCAAACATTTTTTTTAATTTTCAGATAACGAACAACAATATATAAAACACATAAATCTGGAAATTTAACCAAATCGGTTTGGGCCGACCCGAATCAGTGACCCGACCCTGATCGAATGTCTCATCCTGAATCGATTTCTTTCCAAATTACAGATAACCAACAACAAAATATTAAAACACAAAAATCTGGGAATCTATTCTAATCGGGTCAACCCGACCCGAATCGGATGTTTTCAACCTGACTCGATTTTTCTCCAAATTTCAGGTAACCAACAACACATATAAAACATAAAATCTAGAAATTCATTCGAACCGGGTCGACCCGAATCGGATATTTCAACCCGAATCGATTTCTTTCCAAATTTTTAGATAACCAACAAGAAGATATAAAAGCATATAAATATGGAAATCTTAGCCAAATCGGGTTGAACCGACCCGACAGTGAACAAAGGGCAAAATAATACCCGATTTCCGACATAAACTCCGACCAAAACTCCCTCTTTTCGGACTAAAACCTCAAAATCGACCCCCCAAAACAGTGAACATAAGGGGGTATTTTATGGATGGGTTTCGGATTTTAGAGGGATAGGGTATGGGGTTGACAGGTTGGTTGGTGGTGTCGGTGAAGTGTGGGGATTGTGGTGGTGTGTGCGGTGACTGGTGGGGTAGGGTTTTCGATGATATGGGGTCGCGGGTATGGGGGTGTGCGGCGATGGGGGTGTTTGGGAGGGAAACAAAAAATGGGTTTTTTCTTTTTTTTAGGGTTTGTTTGGTTAAAAGGGGGGGGGGGATATAGGGTGAAGGGACGATGGGCCGGTTCGGTTGGGCTTGGGATGTGGACCGGTTCGATTGGGCTGGCCAAAAATGGGGTGGCCAAATGGGCTGCCTCTTTTAAAATGGGTATTTGTTTTGGGTTGAAAAATAAATGGGTTATGGGTTTAAAATATAGAAAGGGGTTTTATTAGATAAAAAGAAAGCTTTGCAAAATTAGAAATTGTAAAGATAACAATATGATAAAAATATAATATTTGTGAAATGCTTGATGATAAAAATATAATATTTGTGAAATGCTTGATGCTAAAAATAAAAAATAAAAATGCGATGCCGTTTTGCGAAAATAAAATAATATATAATATTAGAATAAGAGTATGATTATGATATAAATGCAAATGACAATAAAAAATGCAAATAATAATAATAATAATGATATATATACATATATATGCCTATATGTTAAAATTATTTTAAAGTGTCAAAAATATTTAAAATTGCAAATAAAATCAGAAAAGATGGGACAAAATTGGGTGTCAACAGGTTGCAGTATTCGTTCAAAATTCTGAGTGATGTATTCTGGTTGAAAGGTTGCAGCCTTAATTTCAAGTGTCAAAATGATGTAATTACGACCGAAAGGTTGCAGACATTATTTAAAAGTCCAAGTGATGTAATTTTTGGCAAAAGGTGTGGTCTTTACTCTAAGATTCTGAATGATGGAATTCCGGCCGAAAGTTTACAATATTCATTCAAAGGTCAGAGTGATATAATTCCTGCAAAAAGGATGCAGTCTTCACTCCAAGTGTCAAAATGATGTAATTTTGGTCGAAAGGTTGCAATATTCATTCAAATGTCTGAGCGATGTAATTCTTGCCAAAAGTTTGATGTCTTCATTCCTAGCGTCAGAATGATGTAATTACGGATGAAAGGTTTAAGACTTCATTACAAAATCGGAGTGATGTTATTCCAGCCGAAAGGTTGCAGTCTTCACTTCAAGTGTCAAAATAATGTAATTCCGACCAAAAGGATGCAATCTTCATTCAAAAGTCTGAATGATGTAATTCCGGCGGAAAGACGCAGTTTTCACATTAAGCGTTTGAATGATGTAATTCTGGCCGAAAGGTTGCATTCTTCACTCAAAAGTCTGAGTGATGTAATTCCGTCTGAAAGGTTGCAGTCTTCACTCCAAGTTACAGAATGATGTAATCCAGCCGAAAGGTTGCAGTATTCATTTAAAAGTATGAGTGATGTAATTCCAGTCGAAAGGTTGTAGTGTTCACTACAAGTGTCAGAATGACGTAATTCTAGCTGAAAGGTTGCAATCTTCATTCAAAATTTTGAGTGATGTAATTCCAGCCGAAAGGATGCAATCTTCACTCCAAGTGTTATAATGATGTAATCTGACTGAAAGGTTGCAGTCTTCTTTCAAATGTTTAAGTGATGTAATTCTGGTCGAAAGGTTGTAGTCTTCACTCCAAGTGTCAGAATGATCTAATTCCAGCCAAAAGATTTCAATCTTTATTCAAAAGTTTCAGTGATGTAATTCCGGCTGAAAGGATGCAATACTCACTCCAAGTGTCAAAATGATGTAATTTCAGCCAAAGGTTATAGTCTTCATTCAAAAGTCCGAGTGATGTAATTTTTGCCTAGATGTTTTAGTCTTCAATCCAAGAGTCTGAATGATGTAATTCTGGAAAAGGTTTCAGTCTTAATTCCAAGGTCTGAGTGATGTAATTCCGGTCGAAAGGTTGCAGTCTTTATTCCAAGTGTCGGAATTATGTAATTATGACTGAAACGTTTAAGTATTCATTCAAAAATCCGAGTGATTGAATTCCGGCCGAAAGGTTGCAGTCTTAACTCTAAGTGTCAAAATGATGTGATTCCGGCCAAAATGATGCAATCTTCATTCAAAAGTCTGAGTGATGTAATTCCGGTGGAAAGACACAGTTTTCACTTTAATCATCTAAATAATGTAATTATGGCCGAAAGGTTGCAATCTTCATTCCAAGGGTCAGAATGATGTAATTACGGCGAAAGGTGTCAGTCTTCACTCCAAGTGTCCGAATAATGTAATTCCGGCCGAAAGGTTGATGTTTGTATTCAAAGGTTCGAGTGATGTAATTTCATCCAAAAGGTTGCATTCTTCATTGTAAGTGTCAGAATGATATCATTATGGTTGAAAATTTGCAGTCTTCATTTAAAAGTTTGAGTGATGTAATTTCGGCCGAGAGATCGCAATCTTAACCCAAAGGTCTGAGTGATGCAATACCGGCCGAAGGGTTGCAATCTTCACTCCATGTGTTAGAATTATGTAATTCCAGCCTAAAAGTTGCAGTCTTCATAGAAAAGTCTGAGTGATGTAACTCCAGCTGAAAGGTTACAGTCTTCAGTCAAAAGTCCGAGTGATGTAATTCGAGCCATAAGGTTGCAGTCTTCATTCAAAAGTCTGAGTGACGTAACTCCAGCTAAAAGGTTGCAGTTTTCGTTCAAAAGTCTGAGTGATGTATTCTGGTTGAAAGGTTGCAGCCTTGATTCCAAGTGTCAGAATGATGTAATTACGACCAAAAGGTTGCAGACATTATTTAAAAGTCCGAGTGATGTAATATTGGGCGAACCATCACAGTATTCACTCCAAGATTCTGAATGATGGAATTCCGGCCGAAAGGTTACAATATTCATTCAAAGGTCAGAGTGATATAATTCCAGCCAAAAGGATGCAGTATTCACTCCAAGTGTCAAAATGATGTAATTTTGGCCGAAATGTTGCAATCTTCATTCAAATGTCTGAGAGATGTAATTCTGGCCAAAAGTTTGCCGTCTTTATTCCAAGCGTCAGAATGATGTAATTACGGCCGAAAGTTTTAAGTCTTCATTAAAGAATCCGAGTGATGTAATTCCGGCCGAAATGTTGCAGTCTTCACTCCAAGTGTCAAAATAATGTAATTCCGACCAAAAAGATGCAATCTTCATTCAAAAGTCTGAATGACGTAATACCGGCGGAAAGACGCAGTCTTCACTTTAAGCGTCTGAATGATGTAATTCTGGCCGAAAGGTTGTAATCTTCACTCAAAAGTCCGAGTGATGTAATTTCGTCTGAAAGGTTGCAGTCTTCAATTAAAAGTTTGAATGATGTAATTTCAGCCGAAAGGCGGTAGTGATCACTACAATTGTCAGAATGACGTAATTCTAGCTGAAATGGTGCAATCTTCATTCAAAAGTTTGAGTGATGTAATTCCAGCTTAAAGTATGCAATCTTCACTCCAAGTGTTAAAATAATGTAATCTGACTGAAAGGTTGCAGTCTTCTTTCAAATGTTTAAGTAATGTAATTCTGGTCGAAAGGTTGTAGTCTTCACTCCAAGTGTCAGAATGATCTAATTCGAGCCGAAATATTGCAATCTTTATTTAAAAGTTTCAGTGATGTAATTCCCGCTGAAAGGATGCAATATTCACTCTAAGTGTCAAAATGATGTAATTTCAGCCAAAGGTTATAGTCTTTATTAAAAAGTCCGAGTGATGTAATTTTGACCTAGAGGTTGTAGTCTTCAATCCAAGAGTCTGAATGATGTATTTCTGGTAAATGTTTCAGTCTTAATTCCAAGGTCTGAGTGATGTAATTCCGGTCGAAAGGTTGCAGTATTCATTCCAAGTGTTAGAATGATGTAATTATGACTGAAACGTTTAAGTATTCATTCAAAAATCTAAGTGATGTAATTTCGGCCGAAAGGTTGCAGTCTTCATTCTATGTGTCAAAATGATGTAATTTCGGCCAAAAGGATGCAATCTTCATTCAAAAGTTTGAGTGATGTAATTCCGGTGGAAAGACACAGTCTTCACTTTAATAATCTGAATGATGTCATTCTGGCCGAAAGGTTGCAGTCTTCATTCCAAGGGTTAGAATGATGTAATTACCGTGAAAGGTTGCAGTATTCACTCCAACTATCTGAATAATGTAATTTCGACCAAAATGTTGATGTTTTTATTCAAAGGTTCGAGTGATGTAATTTCATCCAAAAAGTTGTATTCTTCATTGTAAGTGTCAGAATGATATCATTATGGTTAAAAGTTTGCAGTCTTCATTTAAAAGTTTGAGTGACGTAATTTCGATCGAGAGGTCGCTGTCTTAACTCAAAGGTCTGAGTGATGCAATACCGGTCAAAGGGTTGCAGTTTGAATTATGTAATTCCAGCCTAAAAGTTACAGTCATCATAGAAAAGTCTGAGTGATGTAAATCCAGCTGAAAGGTTACAGTCTTCAGTCAAAGGCCTAGTGATGTAATTAGAGCCAAAAGGTTGCAGTCTTCCATCAAAAGTCTGAGTGACGTAACTCCAGCAAAAAGGTTGCAGTATTCATTCAAAAGTCTGAGTGATGTATTCTGGTTGAAAGGTTGCAACCTTGATTCCAAGTATCAGAATGATGTAATTACGATCGAAAGGTTACAGACATTATTTAAAAGTCCGAGTGATGTAATTTTGGGCGAAAGGTCACAGTCTTCACTGTAAGATTCTGAATGATGGAATTCCGGCCGAAAGTTTACAATATTCATTCAAAGGTCAGAGTGATATAATTCCAGCCAAAAGGATGCAGTCTTCACTCCAAGTGTCAGAATGATGTAATTTTGGCCGAAAGGTTGCAATATTCATTCAAATGTCTGAGCGATGTAATTCTGGCCAAAAGTTTGTCGTCTTCATTCCAAGCGTCAGAATGATGTAATTACTGATGAAAGGTGTAAGTCTTCATTAAAAAATCCGAGTGATGTAATTCCAGCCGAAAGGTTGCAGTCTTCACTCCAAGTGTCAAAATAATGTAATTCCGACCAAAAGGATGCAATCTTCATTCAAAAGTCTGAATGATGTAATTTCGGCGGAAAGATGCAGTCTTCACTTTAAGCGTCTGAATGATGTAATTCCGGCCGAAAGGTTGCATTCTTCACTCAAAAGTCCGAGTGATGTAATTCCGTCTGAAAGGTTGCAGTCTTCACTCCAAGTTATAGAATGATGTAATCCAGCTGAAAGGTTGCAGTCTTCATTTGAAAGTATGAGTGATACAATTCCAGGCGAAAGGCTGTAGTGTTCACTACAAGTGTCAGAATGACGTAATTCTGGATGAAAGGGTGCAATCTTCATTCAAAAGTTGAGTGATATAATTCCAGCCGAAATGATGCATTCTTCACTCCAAGTGTTATAATGATGTAATCTGACTAAAAGGCTGCATTCTTCTTTCAAATGTCTAAGTGATGTAATTCTAGTCGAATGGTTGTAGTCTTCACTCCAAGTGTCAGAATGATCTAATTCTAGCCGAAAAGTTGTAATCTTTATTCAAAAGTTTCAGTGATGTAATTCCCGCTGAAAGGATGCAATATTCACTCCAAGTGTCAAAATGATGTATTTCCAGCCAAAGGTTATTGTCTTCATTCAAAAGTCCGAGTGATGTAATTTTGGCCTAAAGGTTGAAGTCTTCAATCCAAGAGTCTGAATGATGTAATTCTGGAAAAGGTTTCAGTTTTCATTCCAAGGTCTGAGTGATGTAATTCCGATCGAAAGGTTGCAGTCTTAATTCCAAGTGTTAGAATGATGTAATTATGACCGAAATGTTTAAGTATTCATTCAAAAATCCGAGTGATGTAATTCCGGCCGAAAGGTTGAAGTCTTAACTCCAAGTGTCAAAATGATATGATTCCGACCAAAATGATGCAATCTTCATTCAAAAGTCTGAGTGATGTAATTCCGGTGAAAAGACACAGTTTTCACTTTAATCATCTAAATGATGTAATTCTGGCCGAAAGGTTGCAATCTTCATTCAAGGGTCAGAATGATGTAATTACGGTGAAAGGTGTTAGTCTTCACTCCAAGTGTCCGAATAATGTAATTCCGGCCGAAAGGTTGATGTTTTTATTCAAAGGTTCGAGTGATGTAATTTCATCCAAAAAGTTGCATTCTTCATTGTAAGTGTCAGAATGATATCATTATGGTAGAAAGTTTGCAGTCTTCATTTAAAAGTTTGAGTGATGTAATTTTGCCCGAGAGATCGCAGTCTTAACCCAAAGGTCTGAGTGATGCAATACCGGCCGAAGGGTTGCAATCTTCACTCCATGTGTCAGAATTATGTAATTCCAGCCTAAAAGTTGCAGTCTTCGTAGAAAAGTCTGAGTGATGTAACTCCAGCTGAAAGGTTACGGTCTTCAATCAAAAGTCTGAGTGATGTAATTCGAGCCATAAGGTTGCAGCCTTCATTCAAAAGTCTGAGTGACGTAACTCCAACCAAAAGGTTGCAGTCTTCGTTCAAAAGTCTGAGTGATGTATTCTGGTCGAAAGGTTGCAGCCTTAATTCCAAGTGTCAGAATGATGTAATTACGACCGAAAGGTTACAATATTCATTCAAAGGTCATAGTGATATAATTTCAGCCAAAAGGATACAGTCTTCACTCCAAGTGTCAGAATGATGTTATTTTGGCCGAAATGTTGCAATCTTCATTCAAATGTCTGAGCAATGTAATTCTGGCCAAAAGTTTGCCGTCTTCATTCCAAGCGTCAGAATGATGTAATTACGGCCGAAAGGTTTAAGTCTTCATTAAAGAATCCGAGTGATGTAATTCCGGCCGAAAAGTTGCAGTCTACACTCCAAGTGTCAAAATAATGTAATTCTGACCAAAAGGATGCAATCTTCATTCAAAAGTATGAATGATGTAATACAGGCGGAAAGACGTAGTTTTCACTTTAGGCGTCTGAATGATGTAATTCTGGCCGAAAGGTTGCAATCTTCACTCAAAAGTCTGAGTGATATAATTCCGTCTGAATGGTTACAGTCTTCATTTAAATGTATGAGTGATGTAATTCTAGCCGAAAGGCGGTAGTGTTCACTACAAGTGTCAGAATGACGTAATTCTAGCTGAAAGGGTGCAATCTTCATTCAAAAGTTTGAGTGATGTAATTCCAGCTGAAAGGATGAAATCTTCACTCCAAGTGTTATAATGATGTAATCTGACTGAAAGGTTGCAGTCTTCTTTCAAATGTTTAAGTGATGTAATTCTGGTCGAAAGGTTGTAGTCTTCACTCCAAGTGTCAGAATGATTTAATTCGAGCCTAAAGATTGCAATCTTTATTCAAAAGTTTCAGTGATGTAATTCCCGCTGAAAGGATGTAATATTCACTCCAAGTGTTAAAATGATGTAATTTCAGCCAAAGGTTATAGTCTTCATTAAAAAGTCGGAGTGATGTAATTTTGGCCTAGAGGTTGTAGTCTTCAATCCAAGAGTCTGAATGATGTAATTTTGGCAAAGGTTTCAGTCTTAATTCCAAGGTCTGAGTGATGTAATTCCGGTCGAAAGGTTGCAGTCTTCATTCCAAGTGTCAAAATGATGTAATTATGACTGAAACGTTTAAGTATTCATTCAAAAATCTAAGTGATGTAATTTCGGCCGAAAGGTTGCAGTCTTCATTCTATGTGTCAAAATGATGTAATTTCGGCCAAAAGGATGCAATCTTCATTCAAAAGTTTGAGTGATGTAATTCCGGTGGAAAGACACAGTCTTCACTTTAATCATCTGAATGATGTCATTCTGGCCGAAAGGTTGCAGTCTTCATTCCAAGGGTTAGAATGATGTAATTATCGTGAAAGGTTGCAGTATTCACTCCACCTGTCTGAATAATGTAATTCCAGTAAAAAGGTTGATGTTTTTATTCAAAGGTTCGAGTGATGTAATTTCATCCAAAAAGTTGCATTCTTCATTGTAAGTGTCAGAATGATATCATTATGGTTAAAAGTTTGCAGTCTTCATTTAAAAGTTTGAGTGACGTAATTTCGGCCGAGAGGTCGCAGTCTTAACTCAAAGGTCTGAGTGATGCAATACCGACCGAAGGGTTGCAGTCTGAATTATGTAATTCCAGCCTAAAAGTTACAGTCTTCATAGAAAAGTCTGAGTGATGTAAATCCAGCTGAAAGGTTACAGTCTTCAGTCAAAAGTCCTAGTGATGTAATTAGAGCCAAAAGGTTGCAGTCTTCCTTCAAAAGTCTGAGTGACGTAATTCCAGCCAAAAGGTTGCAGTATTCATTCAAAAGTCTGAGTGATGTATTCTGGTTGAAAGGTTGCAGCCTTGATTCCAAGTGTCAGAATGATGTAATTACGACCTAAAGGTTGCAGACATTATTTAAAAGTCCGAGTGATGTAATTTTGGGCGAAAGGTCACAGTCTTCACTGCAAGATTCTGAATGATGGAATTCCGGCCGAAAGTTTACAATATTCATTCAAAGGTCAGAGTGATATAATTCCAGCTAAATGGATGCAGTCTTCACTCCAAGTGTCAGAATGATGTAATTTTGGCCGAAAGGTTGCAATATTCAATCAAATGTCTGAGCGATGTAATTCTGGCCAAAAGTTTGCCGTCTTCATTCCAAGTGTCAGAATGATGTAATTACAGTCGAAAGGTTTAAGTCTTCATTAAAAAAATCCGAGTGATGTAATTCCAGCCGAAAGGTTGCAGTCTTCACTCCAAGTGTCAAAATAATGTAATTCCGACCAAAAGGATGCAATATTCATTCAAAAGTCTGAATGATGTAATTTCGGCGGAAAGACGTCTGAAAGGTTGCAGTGTTCACTCCAAGTTATAGAATGATATAATCCAGCTGAAAGGCTGCAGTCTTCATTTGAAAGTATGAGTGATGCAATTCCAGGCCCAACAGAAAGGTTGCAGTCTTCATTTGAAAGTATGAGTGATGCAATTCCAGCCGAAAGGCTGTAGTGTTCACTACAAGTGTCAGAATGACGTAATTCTGGCTGAAAGGGTGCAATCTTCATTCAAAAGTTTGAGTGATGTAATTCCAGCCGAAAGGATGCAATCTTCACTCCAAGTGTTATAATGATGTAATCTGACTAAAAGGCTGCATTCTTCTTTCAAATGTCTAAGTGATGTAATTCTGGTCGAAAGGTTGTAGTCTTCACTCCAAGTGTCAGAATGATCTAATTCCAGCTGAAAGGTTGCAATCTTTATTCAAAAGTTTCAATGATGTAATTCCCGCTGAAAGGATGCAATATTCACTCAAAGTGTCAAAATGATGTAATTCCAGCCAAAGGTTACAGTCATCATTCAAAAGTCCGAGTGATGTAATTTTGTCCTAAAGGTTGTAGTCTTCAATCCAAGAGTCTAAATGATGTAATTCTGGCAAAGGTTTCAGTCTTCATTCCAAGGTCTGAGTGGTGTATTTCCGGTTGAAAGGTTGCAGTCTTCATTCCAAGTGTCAGAATGATATAATTCCGACCAGAAGGATGCAATCTTCTTTCAAAAGTCTGAATGATGTAATTCGGGCGGAAAGACGCAGTCTTCACTTTATGCGTCTGAATGATGTAATTCCGGCCAAAAAGATGCAATCTTCATTCTAAAGTTTGAGTGATGTAATTTCGGTGGAAAGACGCAGTCTTCACTTTAATCATCTGAATGATGTAATTCTGGTCGAAAGGTTGCAATCTTCATTTCAAGGGTCAGAATGATGTAATTACGACGAAAGGTTGCAGTCTTCACTCCAAGTGTTCGAATAATGTAATTCCGGTCGAAAGGTTGATGTTTTTATTCAAAGGTTCGAGTGATGTAATTTCATCCAAAAAGTTTCATTCTTCATTGTTAGTGTCAGAATGATATCATTATGGTTGAAAGTTTGCAGTCTTCATTTAAAAGTTTGAGTGATGTAATTTCGGCCGCGAGGTCACAGTCTTAACTCAAAGGTCTGAGTGATGCAATACAGCCGAAGGGTTGCAATCTTCACTCCATGTGTTAGAATTATGTAATTCCGACCAAAATGATGCAATCTTCATTCAAAAGTCTGAATGATGTAATTCCAGCGGAAAGACGCGGTCTTCACTTTAAGCGTCTGAATGATGTAATTCTGGCAGAAAGGTTGCAATCTTCACTCAAAAGTCCGAGTGATGCAATTTCATCCGAAAGGTTGCAGTCTTCACTCCAAGTTACAGAATGATGTAGTCTAGTCGAAAGGTTGCCTTCTTCATTTAAAAGTATGAGTGATGTAATTCCAGCCGAAAGGCTGTAGTGTTCCCTACAAGTGTCAGAATGACGTAATTCTTGCTGAAACGGTGCAATCTTCATTCAAAAATTTGAGTGATGTAATTCCAGTCGAATGGTTGTAGTCTTCACTCCAAGTGTCAGAATGATCTAATTCCACCGAAAGATTGCAATCTTTATTCAAAAGTTTTAGTGATGTAATTCTCGCTGAAAGGATGCAATATTCACTCCAAGTGTCAAAATGATGTAATTCCAGCCAAAGGTTACAGTCTTCATTCAAAAGTCCAAGTGATGTAATTTTGGCCTAAATGTTGTAGTCTTCAATCCAAGAGTCTGAATGATGTATTTCTGGCAAAGGTTTCAGTCTTCATTCCAAGGTCTGAGAGATGTAATTCCGGTCGAAAGGTTCAGTCTTCATTCCAAGTGTGAGAATGATGTAATTATGACCGAAGCGTTTAAGTATTCATTCAAAAATCTAAGTGATGTAATTCCAGCCAAAAGGTTGCAGTCTTCACTCCAGGTGTCAAAATGATGGTATTTTGGCCAAAAGGATTCAATCTTCATTCAAAAGTCTGAGTGATGTAATTCCGGTGGAAAGACGCAGTCTTCACTTTAATCATCTGAATGATGTCATTCTGGCCGAAAGGTTGCAGTCTTCATTCCAAGGGTCAGAATGATGTAATTACCATGAAAGGTTGCAGTATTCACTCCAACAGTCTGAATAATGTAATTTCGGTCGAAAGGTTGTTGTTTTTATTCAAAGGTTCGAGTGATGTAATTTCATCCAAAAAGTTGCATTCTTCATTGTAAGTGTCAGAATGATATCATTATGGTTGAAAGTTTGCAGTTCTCATTTAAAGGTTTGAGTGATGTAATTTCGGGCGAGAGGTCGCAGTATTAACTCAAAGGTCTGAGTGATGCAATACCGGCCGAAGGGTTGTAGTCTTCACTCTGTGTGTCATAATTATGTAATTCCTGCCTAAAAGTTACAATCTTCATAGAAAAGTCTGAGTGATGTAACTCCAGCTGAAAGGTTACAGTCTTCAGTCAAAAGTCTGAGTGATGTATTCTGGTTGAAAGGTTGCAGCCTTGATTCCAAGTGTCAGAATGATATAATTACGACCGAAAGGTTGCAGATATTATTTAAAAGTCCGAGTGATGTAATTTTGGGCGAAAGGTCACAGTCTTCACTTCAAGATTCTGAATGATGGAATTCCGGCCGAAAGTTTACAATATTCATTCAAAGGTCAGAGTGATTTAATTCCAGCCAAAAGGATGCAATCTTCACTCCAAGTGTCAGAATGATGTAGTTTCGGCCAAAAGGTTGCGATCTTCATTCAAACATCCGAGTGATGTAATTACGGCCGAACGGTTGTAGTCTTCACTCCAAGTGTAAGAATGATGTAATTCCAACTGAAAGGTTGTTGTCTTCATTCAAAAGTCTGAGTGATGTAACTCCAGCCAAAAGGTTGCAGTCTTCATTCAAAAGTCTGAGTGATGTAATTCTGGTCGAAAGGTTGCAATCTTGATTCCAAGTTTCAGAATGATGTAATTACGACCGAAATATTGCAGTCATTATTTAAAAGTACGAGTGATGTAATTTTGGCAAAAAGGTCACAGTCTTCACTCTATTATTCTAAATGATAGAATTCCGGTCCAAACTTTACAATATTCATTTAAAGGTCAGAGTGATATAATTCCAGCCAAAAGGCTGCAGTCTTCACTCCAAGTGTCAGAATGATGTATTTCCGGCCAAAATGTTGCAATCTTCATTTAAAAGTCTGAGTGATGTAATTCCGGTGGAAAGACGCAGTCTTCACTTTAATCATCTGAATGATGTCATTCTGGCCGAAATGTTGCAGTCTTCATTCCAAGGGTCAGAATGATGTAATTACCGTGAAAGGTTGCAGTATTCACTCCACCTGTCTGAATAATGTAATTCCAGCCAAAAGGTTGATGTTTTTATTTAAAGGTTTGAGTGATGTAATTTCATCCAAAAAGTTGCATTCTTCATTGTAAGTGTCAGAATGATATCATTACGGTTAAAAGTTTGCAGTCTTCATTTAAAAGTTTGAGTGACGTAATTTCGGCCGAGAGGTCGCAGTATTAACTCAAAGGTCTGAGTGACGCAATACCGGCCGAAGGGTTGCAGTCTTCACTCCATGTGTCTGAATTATGTAATTCCAGCCTAAAAGTTACAGTCTTCATAGAAAAGTCTGAGTGATGTAAATCCAGCTGAAATGTTACAGTCTTCAGTCAAAAGTCCTAGTGATGTAATTCGAGCCAAAAGGTTGCAGTCTTCATTCAAAAGTCTGAGTGACGTAATTCCAGCCAAAAGGTTGCAGGATTCATTCAAAAGTCTGAGTGATGTATTCTGGTTGAAAGGTTGCAGCCTTGATTCCAAGTGTCAGAATAATGTAATTACGACCTAAAGGTTGCAAACATTATTTAAAAGTCCGAGTGATGAAATTTTCGGCGAAAGGTCACAGTCTTCACTGAAAGATTCTGAATGATGGAATTCCGGCCGAAAGTTTACAATATTCATTCAAAGGTCATAGTGATATAATTCCAGCTAAAAGGATGCAGTCTTCACTCCAAGTGTCAGAATGATGTAATTTTGGCCGAAAGGTTGCAATATTCATTCAAATGTCTGAGCGATGTAATTCTGGCCAAAAGTTTGCCGTCTTCATTCTAAGCGTCAGAATGATGTAATTAGGAACGAAAGGTTTAAGTCTTCATTTAAAAATCTGAGTGATGTAATTCCAGCTGAAAGGTTGCAGTCTTCACTCCAAGTGTCAAAATAATGTAATTCCGACCAAAAGGATGCAATCTTCATTCAAAAATCTGAATGATGTAATTCCGTCGAAAAGACGCAGTCTTCACTTTAAGCGTCTGAATGATGTAATTCTGGCCGAAAGGTTGCATTCTTTACTTAAAAGTCCAAGTGATGTAATTCCGTCTGAAAGATTGCAGTCTTCACTCCAAGTTATAGAATGATGTAATCCAGCTGAAAGGTTGCAGTCTTCATTTGAAAGTATGAGTAATGCAATTCCAGGCCCAGCTGAAAGGTTGCAGTCTTCATTTGAAAGTATGAGTGATGCAATTCCAGCCGAAAGGCTGTAGTGTTCACTACAAGTCTCAGAATGACGTAATTCTGGCTGAAAGGGTGCAATCTTCATTCAAAAGTTTGAGTGATGTAATTCCAGCCTAAAGGATGCAATCTTCACTCCAAGTATTATAATGATGTAATCTGACTAAATGGCTGCATTCTTCTTTCAAATGTCTAAGTGATGTAATTCTGGTCGAAAGGTTGTAGTCTTCACTCCAAGTGTCAGAATGATCTAATTCCAGCTGAAAGGTTGCAATCTTTATTCAAAAGTTTCAATGATGTAATTCCCGCTGAAAGGATGCAATATTCACTCCAAGTGTCAAAATGATGTAATTCCAGCCAAAGGTTACAGTCATCATTCAAAAGTTCGAGTGATGTAATTTTGTCCTAAAGGTTGTAGTCTTCAATCCAAGAGTCTGAATGATGTAATTCTGGAAAAGGTTTCAGTCTTCATTCCAAGGTCTGAGTGGTGTAATTCCGGTTGCAAGGTTGCAGTCTTCATTCCAAGTGTCAGAATGATATAATTCCGACCAGAAGGATGCAATCTTCTTTCAAAAGTCTGAATGATGTAATTCGGGCGGAAAGACGCAGTCTTCACTTTATGCGTCTGAATGATGTAATTCCGGCCAAAATGTTGCAATCTTCATTCTAAAGTTTGAGTGATGTAATTTCGGTGGAAAGACGCAGTCTTCACTTTAATCATCTAAATGATGTAATTCTGGTCGAAAGGTTGCAATCTTCATTTCAAGGGTCAGAATGATGTAATTACGGCGAAAGGTTGCAGTCTTCACTCCAAGTATTCGAATAAAGTAATTCCGGTCGAAAGGTTGATGTTTTTATTCAAAGGTTCGAGTGATGTAATTTCATCCAAAAAGTTTCATTCTTCATTGTTAGTGTCAGAATGATATCATTATGGTTGAAAGTTTGCAGTCTTCATTTAAAAGTTTGAGTGATGTAATTTCGGCCGCGAGGTCACAGTCTTAACTCAAAGGTCTGAGTGATGCAATACCGGCCGAAGGGTTGCAGTCTTCACTCCATGTGTTAGAATTATGTAATTCTGACCAAAATGATGCAATCTTCATTCAAAAGTCTGAATGATGTAATTCCAGCGGAAAGACGCGGTCTTCACTTTAAGCGTCTGAATGATGTAATTCTGGCAGAAAGGTTGCAATCTTCACTCAAAAGTCCGAGTGATGCAATTTCATCCGAAAGGTTGCAGTCTTCACTCCAAGTTACAGAATGATGTAGTCTAGTCGAAAGGCTGCCTTCTTCATTTAAAAGTATGAGTGATGTAATTCCAGCCGAAAGGCTGTAGTGTTCCCTACAAGTGTCAGAATGACGTAATTCTTGCTGAAACGGTGCAATCTTCATTCAAAAATTTGAGTGATGTAATTCCAGCCGAAAGGATGCAATCTTCACTCCAAGTGTTATAATGATGTAATCTGACTGAAAGGTTGCAGTCTTCTTTCAAATGTTTAAGTGATGTAATTCTGGTCGAATGGTTGTAGTCTTCACTCCAAGTGTCAGAATGATCTAATTCCACCGAAAGATTGCAATCTTTATTCAAAAGTTTTAGTGATGTAATTCTCGCTGAAAGGATGCAATATTCACTCCAAGTGTCAAAATGATGTAATTCCAGCCAAAGGTTACAGTCTTCATTCAAAAGTCCAAGTGATGTAATTTTGGCCTAAATGTTGTAGTCTTCAATCCAAGAGTCTGAATGATGTATTTCTGGCAAAGGTTTCAGTCTTCATTCTAAGATCTGAGAGATGTAATTCCGGTCGAAAGGTTCAGTCTTCATTCCAAGTGTGAGAATGATGTAATTATGACCGAAGCGTTTAAGTATTAATTCAAAAATCTAAGTGATGTAATTCCGGCCAAAAGGTTGCAGTCTTCACTCCATGTGTCAAAGTGATGGTATTTTGGCCAAAAGGATTCAATCTTCATTCAAAAGTCTGAGTGATGTAATTTCGGTGGAAAGACGCAGTCTTCACTTTAATCATCTGAATGATGTAATTCTGGTCGAAAGGTTGGAGTCTTCATTCCAAGGGTCAGAATGATGTAATTACCATGAAAGGTTGCAGTATTCACTCCAACTGTCTGAATAATGTAATTTCGGCCGAAAGGTTGCTGTTTTTATTCATAGGTTCGAGTGATGTAATTTCATCCAAAAAGTTGCATTTTTCATTGTAAGTGTCAGAATGATATCATTATGGTTGAAAGTTTGCAGTTCTCATTTAAAGGTTTGAGAGATGTAATTTCGGGCGAGAGGTCGCAGTATTAACTCAAAGGTCTGAGTGATGCAATACCGGCCGAAGGGTTGCAGTCTTCACTTTGTGTGTTATAATTATGTAATTCCTGCCTAAAAGTTACAGTCTTCATAGAAAAGTCTGAGTGATGTAACTCCAGCTGAAAGGTTACAGTCTTTAGTCAAAAGTCCGAGTGGTGTAATTCGAGCCAAAAGGTTGCAATCTTCATTCAAAAGTCCGAGTGACGTAACTCAAGCCAAAAGGTTGCAGTCTTCGTTCAAAAGTCTGAGTCATGTAATTCTGGTAGAAAGGTTGCAATCTTGATTTCAAGTGTCAGAATGATGTAATTACGACCGAAAGGTTGCAGACATTATTTAAAAGTCCGAGTGATGTAATTTTGGGCGAAAGGTCACAGTCTTCACTCCAAGATTCTGAATGATGGAATTCCGGCTGAAAGTTTACAATATTCCATCAAAGGTCAGAGTGATTTAGTTCCAGCCAAAAGGATGCAGTCTTCACTCCAAGTGTCAGAATGATGTAGTTTCGGCCAATAGGTTGCGATCTTCATTCAAACATCCGAGTGATGTAATTACGGCCGAACGGTTGTAGTCTTCACTCCAAGTGTAAGAATGATGTAATTCCAACTGGAAGGTTGTTGTCTTCAGTCAAAAGTCTGAGTGACGTAACTCCAGCCAAAAGGTTGCAGTCTTCATTCAAAACTCTGAGTGATGTAATTCTGGTCAAAAGGTTGCAATCTTGATTCCAAGTTTCAGAATGATGTAATTACGACCGAAATATTGCAGTCATTATTTAAAAGTACGAGTGATGTAATTTTGGCAGAAAGGTCACAGTCTTCACTCCATTATTCTAAATGATAGAATTCCGGTCAAAACTTTACAATATTCATTTAAAGGTCAGAGTGATATAGTTCCAGCCAAAAGGATGTAGTCTTCACTCCAAGTGTCAGAATGATGTAATTCTGGCTAAAAGGTTGCAATCTTCATTCAAAAGTCTGAGTGATGTAATTCCGCCGGAAAGACGCAGTCTTCACTTTAAGCGTCTGAATGATGTAATTCTAGCTGAAAGGTTGCAGTCTTCACTCCATGTGTCAGAATGATGTAATCCTACAGAAAGGTTGCAATCTTTATTTTAAAGTACGAATAATGTATTTCCAGCCGAAAGGCTGTAGTGTTCACTACAAGTGTCAAAATGAAGTAATTCTGGTTGAAAGGGTGCAATCTTCATTCAAAATTCCAAGTGATGTTATTCCAACCAAAAGGATGATATCTTCACTCCAAGTGTTAGATGGATGTAATTCTGTCTAAAAGGTTGTAGTCTTCTTTCAAATGTTTGAGTGATGTAATTCTGGCCGAAAGGTTGTAGTCTTTACTCCAAGTGTCAGAATGATCTAAATCCAGCTGAAAGGTTGCAATATTTCCTGCTGAAAGGATGCAATATTCACTCCAAGTGTCAAAAGGGTAAAATTCCAGCCAAAGGTTACAGTCTCCAATCAAAAGTCTGACTGATGTAATTTCGGCCAAAAAGATACAATCTTCATTCAAAAGTCTAAGTGACGTAATTCCGATGGAAAGACGCAGTTTCACTTTAATCATCTGAATGATGTAATTCTGGCCGAAAGGTTACAGACTTCATTCCAAGGGTCAGAATGATGTAACTACTGTGAAAGGTTGCAGTATTCACTCCAACTGTCCGAATAATGTAATTCCGGTCGAAAGGTTGATGTTTTTATTCAAAGGTTCGAGTGATGTTATTTCATCCAAAAAGTTGCATTCTTCATTGTAAGTGTAAGAATGATATCATTATGGTTGAAAGTTTGCAGTCCTCATTTAAAAGTTTGAGTGATGTAATTTCGGTAGAGGTCGTGATCTTAACTCAAAGGTCCGAGTGATGCAATACCGGCCGAAGGGTTCTGATCTTCACACCATGTGTCGAATTATGTAATTGCGGCCTAAGCGTTGCAGTCTCAGAAGAAAAGTCCGAGTGATGTAACTCCGGTGAAAGGTTCTGATCTTAAGTCAAAAGTCCGAGTGGTGTAATTCGAGCCAAAATATTGCAATCTTCATTCAAAAGTCCGAGTGACGTAACTCAAGCCAAAAGGTTGCAGTCTTCGTTCAAAAGTCTGAGTCATGTAATTCTGGTAGAAAGGTTGCAGTCTTGATTCCAAGTGTCAGAATGATGTAATTACGACCGAAAGGTTGCAGACATTATTTAAAAGTCCGAGTGATGTAATTTTGGGCGAAAGGTCACAGTCTTCACTCCAAGATTCTGAATGATGGAATCCCGGCGGAAAGTTTACAATATTCATTCAAAGGTCAGAGTGATTTAATTCCAGCCAAAAGGATGCAGTCTTCACTCCAAGTGTCAGAATGATGTAATTTAGGCCAAAAGGTTGCGATCTTCATTCAAACATCCGAGTGATGTAATTACGGCCGAACGGTTGTAGTATTCACTCCAAGTGTAAGAATGATGTAATTCCAACTGAAAGGTTGTTGTCTTCATTCAAAAGTCCGAGTGACGTAACTCCAGCCAAAAGGTTGCAGTCTTCATTCAAAAGTCTGAGTGATGTAATTCTAGTCAAAAGGTTGCAATCTTGATTCCAAGTTTCAGAATGATGTAATTATGACCGAAATGTTGCAGTCATTATTTAAAAGTACTAGTGATGTAATTTTGGCAGAAAGGTCACAGTCTTCACTCCATGATTCTGAATGATAGAATTCCGGTCAAAACTTTATAATATTCATTTAAAGGTCAGAGTGATATAATTCCAGCCAAAAGGATGTAGTCTTCACTCCAAGTGTCAGAATGATGTAATTCCGGCCAAAAGGTTGCAATCTTCATTCAAAAGTCTGAGTGATGTAATTCCGGCGGAAAGACGCAGTCTTCACTTTAAGCGTCTGAATGATGTAATTCTGGCTGAAAGGTTGCAGTCTTCACTCAAATTCGAGTGATGTAATTCCATCCAAAAGGTTGCAGTCTTCACTCCATGTGTCAGAATGATGTAATCCTACCGAAAGGATGCAATCTTCATTTAAAAGTACGAGTAATGTAATTCCAGCCAAAAGGCTGTAGTGTTCACTACAAGTGCCAAAATGACGTAATTCTGGTTGAAAGGGTGCAATCTTCATTCAAAATTCCAAGTGATGTTATTCCAACCAAAAGGATGAAATCTTCCCTCCAAGTGTTATAATGATGTAATTTAGTCTAAAAGGTTGCAGTCTTCTTTCAAATATTTGAGTGATGTAATTCTGGCCGAAAGGTTGTAGTCTTTACTCCAAGTGTCAGAATGATCTAATTCCAACTGAAAGGTTGCAATATTTATTTAAAAGTCTCGGTGATGTAATTCCAGCTGAAAGGATGCAATATTCACTCCAAGTGTCAAAAGGGAATAATTCCAGCCAAAGGTTACAGTCTCCAATCAAAAGTCCGACTAATGTAATTTCGGCCAAAAGGTTGTAGTCTTCAATCCAACAGTCTTAATGATGTAATTCCAGCCAAAAGGATACAATCTTCATTCAAAAGTCTAAGTGATGTAATTCCGGTGGAAAGACGCAGTCTTCACTTTAATCATCTGAATGTTGTAATTCTGGCCGAAAGGTTACAGACCTCATTCCATGGGTCAGAATGATATAACTACTGTGAAAGGTTGCAGTATTCACTCCAACTGTCCGAATAATGTAATTCCGGTCGAAAGGTTGATGTTTTTATTCAAAGGTTCGAGTGATGTTATTTCATCCAAAAAGTTGCATTCTTCATTGTAAGTGTAAGAATGATATCATTAAAGTTGAAAGTTTGCCGTCCTCATTTAAAAGTTTGAGTGATGTAATTTCGGCCGAGAGGTCGCAGTCTTAACTCAAAGGTCTGAGTGATGCAATACCGGCCGAAGGGTTACAGTCTTCACACCATGTGTCAGAATTATGTAATTCCAGCCTAAGCGTTGCAGTCTCCAAAGAAAAGTCTGAGTGATGTAACTCCAGCTGAAAGGTTACAGTCTTAAGTCAAAAGTCCGAGTGGTGTAATTCGAGCCAAAAGGTTGCAATCTTCATTCAAAAGTCCGAGTGACGTAACTCAAGCCAAAAGGTTGCAGTCTTCGTTTAAAAGTCAGAGTCATGTAATTCTGGTAGAAAGGTTGCAATCTTGATTCCAAGTGTCAGAATGATGTAATTACGACCGAAAGGTTGCAGACATTATTTAAAAGTCCGAGTGATGTAATTTTGGGTGAAAGGTCACAGTCTTCACTCCAAGATTCTGAATGATGGAATTCCGGCTGAAAGTTTACAATATTCAATCAAAGGTCAGAGTGATTTAATTCCAGCCAAAAGGATGCAATCTTCACTCCAAGTGTCAGAATGATGTAATTTCGGCCAAAAGGTTGCGATCTTCATTCAAACATCCGAGTGATGTAATTACGGCTGAACGGTTGTAGTCTTCACTCCAAGTGTAAGAATGATGTAATTCCAACTGAAAGGTTGTTGCCTTCATTCAAAAGTCCGAGTGACGTAACTCCAGCCAAAAGGTTGCAGTCTTTATTCAAAAGTCTGAGTGATGTAATTCTGGTCGAAAGGTTTCAATCTTGATTCCAAGTTTCAGAATGATGCAATTATGACCGAAATATTGCAGTCATTATTTAAAAGTACGAGTGATGTAATTTTGGCAGAAAGGTCACAGTCTTCACTCTATGATTCTAAATGATAGAATTCCGGTCGAAACATTACAATATTCATTTAAAGGTCAGAGTGAGATAATTCCAGCGAAAAGGATGTAGTATTCACTCCAAGTGTCAGAATGATGTAATTCCGGCCAAAAGGTTGCAATCTTCATTCAAAAGTCTGAGTGATGTAATTCCGGCGGAAAGACGCAGTCTTCACTTTAAGCGTCTGAATGATGTAATTCTGGTTGAAAGGTTGCTGTCTTCACTCAAATTTGAGTGATGTAATTCCATCCAAAAGGCTGCAGTCTTCACTCCATGTGTCAGAATGATGTAATCCTACCGAAAGGATGCAATCTTCATTTAAAAGTACGAGTAATGTAATTCGGCCAAAAAGGTTTGTAGTGTTCACTACAAGTGCCAAAATGACGTAATTCTGGTTGAAAGGGTGCAATCTTCATTCAAAATTCCAAGTGATGTTATTCCAACCAAAAGGATGAAATATTCCCTCCAAGTGTTATAATGATGTAATTTAGTCTAAAAGGTTGCAGTCTTCTTTCAAATATTTGAGTGATGTAATTCTGGCCGAAATGTTGTAGTCTTCACTCCAAGTGTCAGAATGATCTAATTCCAGCTGAAAGGTTGCAATATTTATTTAAAAGTCTCAGTGATGTAATTCCTGCTGAAAGGATGCAATATTCACTCCAAGTGTCAAAAAGGGAATAATTCCAGCCAAAGGTTACAATCTCCAATCAAAAGTCCGACTAATGTAATTTCGGCCAAAAGGTTGTAGTCTTCAATCCAACAGTCTTAATGATGTAATTTCGGCCAAAAGGATACAATCTTCATTCAAAATTCTAAGTGATATAATTCCGGTGGAAAGACGCAGTCTTCACTTTAATCATCTGAATGATGTAATTCTGGCCGAAAGGTTGCAGACTTCATTCCAAGGGTCAGAATGATGTAATTACTGTGAAAGGTTGCAGTATTCAATCCGAATGTCCGAATAATGTAATTCCGGCCAAAGTTTGATGTTTTTATTCAAAGGTTCGAGTGATGTTATTTCATCCAAAAAGTTGCATTCTTCATTATAAGTGTCAGAATACCGGCCGAAGGGTTGCAGTCTTCACACCATGTGTCAGAATTATGTAATTCCAGCCTAAACGTTGAAGTCTTCATAGAAAAGTCTGAGTGATGTAACTCCAGCTGAAAGGTTACAGTCTTCAGTCAAAAGTCCGAGTGGTGTAATTCGAGCCAAAAGGTTGCAATCTTCATATAAAGGTCCGAGTGACGTAACTCAAGCAAAAAGGTTGCAGTCTTCGTTCAAAAGTCTGAGTCATGTAATTCTGGTAGAAAGGTTGCAGTCTTGATTCCAAGTGTCAGAATGATGTAATTACGACCGAAAGGTTGCAGACATTATTTAAAAGTCCGAGTGATGTAATTTTGGGCGAAAGGTCACAGTCTTCACTCCAAGATTCTGAATGATGGAATTCCGGCTGAAAGTTTACAATATTCATTCAAAGGTCAGAGTGATTTAATTCCAGCCAAAAGGATGCAGTCTTCACTCCAAGTGTCAGAATGATGTAATTTCGGCCAAAAGGTTGCGATCTTCATTCAAACATCCGAGTGATGTAATTACGGCCGAACGGTTGTAGTCTTCACTAGAAGTGTAAGAATGATGTAATTCCAACTGAAAGGTTGTTGTCTTCATTCAAAAGTCTGAGTGACGTAACTCCGGCCAAAAGGTTGCAGTCTTCATTCAAAAGTCTGAGTGATGTAATTCTGGTCGAAAGGTTGCAATCTTGATTCCAAGTTTCAGAATGATGTAATTACGACCGAAATGTTGCTGTCATTATTTAAAAGTACGAGTGATGTAATTTTGGCAGAAAGGTCACAGTCTTCACTCCATGATTTTAAATGATAGAATTCCGGTCAAAACTTTACAATATTTATTTAAAGGTCATAGTGATATAATTCCAACCAAAAGGATGTAGTCTTCACTCCAAGTTTCAGAATGATGTAATTCCGGCCTAAAGGTTGCAGTCTTCACTCAAATTCGAGTGATGTAATTCCATCCAAAAGGTTGCAGTCTTCACTCCATGTGTCAGAATGATGTAATCCTACTGAAAGGTTACAATCTTCATTTAAAAGTATGAGTAATGTATTTCCAGCCGAAAGGCTGTAGTGTTCACTACAAGTGTCAAAATGACGTAATTCTAGTTGAAAGGGTGCAATCTTCATTCAAAATTTCAAGTGATGTTATTCCAACCAAAAGGATGAAATATTCACTCCAAGTGTTAGATGGATGTAATTCTGTCTAAAAGGTTGCAGTCTTCTTTCAAATGTTTGAGTGATGTAATTCTGGCCGAAAGGTTGTAGTCTTCACTCCAAGTGTCAGAATGATCTAATTCCAGCTGAAAGGTTGCAATATTTATTTAAAAGTCTCGGTGATATAATTCCTGCTGAAAGGATGCAATATTCACTCCAAGTGTCAAAAGGGAATAATTCCAGCCAAAGGTTACAGTCTCCAATCAAAAGTCCGACTAATGTAATTTCGGCCAAAAGGACACAATCTTCATTCAAAAGTCTAAGTGATGTGATTCCGGTGGAAAGACGCAGTTTCACTTTAATCATCTGAATGATGTAATTCTGGCCGAAAGGTAACAGACTTCATTCCAAGGGTCAGAATGATGTAATTACTGTGAAAGGTTGCAATATTCACTCCAACTGTCCGAATAATGTAATTCCGGTCGAAAGGTTGATGTTTTTATTCAAAGGTTCGAGTGATGTTATTTCATCCAAAAAGTTGCATTCTTCATTGTAAGTGTCAAAATGATATCATTATGGTTGAAAGTTTGCAGTCCTCATTTAAATGTTTGAGTGATGTAATTTCGGCCGAGAGGTCGCAATCTTAAATCAAAGGTCTGAGTGATGCAATACCGGCCGAAGGGTTGCAGTCTTCACACCACGTGTCAGAATTATGTAATTCCAGCCTAAACGTTGCAGTCTTCAAAGAAAAGTCTGAGTGATGTAACTCCAGCTGAAAGGTTACAGTCTTAAGTCAAAAGTCCGAGTGGTGTAATTCGAGCCAAAAGGTTGCAATCTTCATTCAAAAGTCCGAGTGACGTAACTCAAGCCAAAAGGTTGCAGTCTTCGTTCAAAAGTCTGAGTCATGTAATTCTGGTAGAAAGGTTGCAGTCTTGATTCCAAGTGTCAGAATGATGTAATTACGACCGAAAGGTTGCAGACATTATTTAAAAGTCCGAGTGATGTAATTTTGGGCGAAAGGTCACAGTCTTCACTCCAAGATTCTGAATGATGGAATCCCAGCTGAAAGTTTACAATATTCATTCAAAGGTCAGAGTGATTTAATTCCAGCCAAAAGGATGCAGTCTTCACTCCAAGTGTCAGAATGATGTAATTTCGGCCAAAAGGTTGCGATCTTCATTCAAACATCCGAGTGATGTAATTACGGTCGAACGGTTGTAGTCTTCACTAGAAGTGTATGAATGATGTAATTCCAACTGAAAGGTTGTTGTCTTCATTCAAAAGTCTGAGTGACGTAACTCCGGCCAAAAGGTTGCAGTCTTCATTCAAAAGTCTGAGTGATGTAATTCTGGTCGAAAGGTTGCAATCTTGATTCCAAGTTTCTGAATGATGTAATTACGACCGGAATGTTGCATTCATTATTTAAAAGTACGAGTGATGTAATTTTGGCAGAAAGGTCACAGTCTTCACTCCATGATTCTAAATGATAGAATTTCGGTCAAAACTTTATAATATTCATTTGAAGGTCAGAGTGATATAATTCCAGCCAAAAGGATGTAGTCTTCACTCCAAGTGTCAGAATGATGTAATTCCGGCCAAAAGGTTGCAATCTTCATTCAAAAGTCTGAGTGATGTAATTCCGGCGGAAAGACGCAGTCTTCACTTTAAGCGTCTGAATGATGTAATTCTGGCTGAAAGGTTGCAGTCTTCACTCAAATTCGAGTGATGTAATTCCATCCAAAAGGTTGCAGTCTTCACTCCATGTGTCAGAATGATGTAATCCTACCGAAAGGATGCAATCTTCATTTAAAAGTACGAGTAATGTAATTCCAGCCAAAAGGCTGTAGTGTTCACTACAAGTGCCAAAATGACGTAATTCTAGTTGAAAGGGTGCAATCTTCATTCAAAATTTCAAGTGATGTTATTCCAACCAAAAGGATGAAATATTCACTCCAAGTGTTAAATGGATGTAATTCTGTCTAAAAGGTTGCAGTCTTCTTTCAAATGTTTGAGTGATATAATTCTGGCCGAAAGGTTGTAGTCTTCACTCCAAGTGTCAGAATGATCTAATTCCAGCTGAAAGGTTGCAATATTTATTTAAAAGTCTCGGTGATGTAATTCCTGCTGAAAGGATGCAATATTCACTCCAAGTGTCAAAAGGGAATAATTCCAGCCAAAGGTTACAGTCTCCAATCAAAAGTCCGACTAATGTAATTTCGGCCAAAAGGTTGTAGTCTTCAATCCAAGAGTCTTAATGATGTAATTCCGGCCAAAAGGATACAATCTTCATTCAAAAGTCTAAGTGATATAATTCCGGTGGAAAGACGCAGTCTTCACTTTAATCATCTGAATGATGTAATTCTGGCCGAAAGGTTACAGACCTTATTCCATGGGTCAGAATGATATAACTACTGTGAAAGGTTGCAGTATTCACTCCAACTGTCCGAATAATGTAATTCCGGTCGAAAGGTTGATGTTTTTATTCAAAGGTTCGAGTGATGTTATTTCATCCAAAAAGTTGCATTCTTCATTGTAAGTGTAAGAATGATATCATTATAGTTGAAAGTTTGTCGTCCTCATTTAAAAGTTTGAGTGATGTAATTTCGGTCGAGAGGTCGCAGTCTTAACTCAAAGGTCTGAGTGATGCAATACCGGCCGAAGGGTTACAGTCTTCACACCATGTGTCAGAATTATGTAATTCCAGCCTAAGCGTTGCAGTCTCCAAAGAAAAGTCTGAGTGATGTAACTCCAGCTGAAAGGTTACAGTCTTAAGTCAAAAGTCCGAGTGGTGTAATTCGAGCCAAAAGGTTGCAATCTTCATTCAAAAGTCCGAGTGACGTAACTCAAGCCAAAAGGTTGCAGTCTTCGTTTAAAAGTCAGAGTCATGTAATTCTGGTAGAAAGGTTGCAATCTTGATTCCAAGTGTCAGAATGATGTAATTACGACCGAAAGGTTGCAGACATTATTTAAAAGTCCGAGTGATGTAATTTTGGGTGAAAGGTCACAGTCTTCACTCCAAGATTCTGAATGATGGAATTCCGGCTGAAAGTTTACAATATTCAATCAAAGGTCAGAGTGATTTAATTCCAGCCAAAAGGATGCAATCTTCACTCCAAGTGTCAGAATGATGTAATTTTGGCCAAAAGGTTGCGATCTTCATTCAAACATCCGAGTGATGTAATTACGGCTGAACGGTTGTAGTCTTCACTCCAAGTGTAAGAATGATGTAATTCCAACTGAAAGGTTGTTGTCTTCATTCAAAAGTCCGAGTGACGTAACTCCAGCCAAAAGGTTGCAGTCTTCATTCAAAACTCTGAGTGATGTAATTCTGGTCGAAAGGTTTCAATCTTGATTCCAAGTTTCAGAATGATGTAATTATGACCGAAATATTGCAGTCATTATTTAAAAGTACGAGTGATGTAATTTTGGCAGAAAGGTCACAGTCTTCACTCTATGATTCTAAATGATAGAATTCCGGTCGAAACATTACAATATTCATTTAAAGGTCAGAGGGATATAATTCCAGCGAAAAGGATATAGTATTCACTCCAAGTGTCAGAATGATGTAATTCCGGCCAAAAGGTTGCAATCTTCATTCAAAAGTCTGAGTGATGTAATTCCGGCGGAAAGACGCAGTCTTCACTTTAAGCGTCTGAATGATGTAATTTTGGTTGAAAGGTTGCAGTCTTCACTCAAATTTGAGTGATGTAATTCCATCCAAAAGGCTGCAGTCTTCACTCCATGTGTCAGAATGATGTAATCCTACCGAAAGGATGCAATCTTCATTTAAAAGTACGAGTAATGTAATTTCAGCCAAAAGGCTGTAGTGTTCACTACAAGTGCCAAAATGACGTAATTCTGGTTGAAAGGGTGCAATCTTCATTCAAAATTCCAAGTGATGTTATTCCAACCAAATGGATGAAATCTTCCCTCCAAGTGTTATAATGATGTAATTTAGTCTAAAAGGTTGCAGTCTTCTTTCAAATATTTGAGTGATGTAATTCTGGCCGAAATGTTGTAGTCTTCACTCCAAGTGTCAGAATGATCTAATTCCAGCTGAAAGGTTGCAATATTTATTTAAAAGTCTCAGTGATGTAATTCCTGCTGAAAGGATGCAATATTCACTCCAAGTGTCAAATGGGAATAATTCCAGCCAAAGGTTACAGTCTCCAATCAAAAGTCCGACTAATGTAATTTTGGCCAAAAGGATACAATCTTCATTCAAAAGTCTAAGTGATGTGATTCCGGTGGAAAGACGCAGTTTCACTTTAATCATCTGAATGATGTAATTCTGGCCGAAAGGTTACAGACTTCATTCCAAGGGTCATAATGATGTAAATACTGTGAAAGGTTGCAGTATTCACTCCAACTGTCCGAATAATGTAATTCCGGTCGAAAGGTTGATGTTTTTATTCAAAGGTTCGAGTGATGTTATTTCATCCAAAAAGTTGCATTCTTCATTGTAAGTGTCAGAATGATATCATTATGGTTTAAAGTTTGCAGTCCTCATTTAAAAGTTAGAGTGATGTAATTTCGGCCGAGAGGTCGCAGTCTTAACTCAAAGGTCTGAGTGATGCAATACTGGCCGAAGGGTTGCAGTCTTCACACCATGTGTCAGAATTATGTAATTCCAGCCTAAACGTTGCAGTCTCCAAAGAAAAGTCTGAGTGATGTAACTCCAGCTGAAAGGTTACAGTCTTAAGTCAAAAGTCCGAGTGGTGTAATTCGAGCCAAAAGGTTGCAATCTTCATTCAAAAGTCCGAGTGACGTAACTCAAGCCAAAAGGTTGCAGTCTTCGTTCAAAAGTCTGAGTCATGTAATTCTGGTAGAAAGGTTGCAGTCTTGATTCCAAGTGTCAGAATGATGTAATTACGACCGAAAGGTTGCAGACATTATTTAAAAGTCCGAGTGATGTAATTTTGGGCGAAAGGTCACAGTCTTCACTCCAAGATTCTGAATGATGGAATCCCGGCTGAAAGTTTACAATATTCATTCAAAGGTCAGAGTGATTTAATTCCAGCCAAAAGGATGCAGTCTTCACTCCAAGTGTCAGAATGATGTAATTTCGGCCAAAAGGTTGCGATCTTCATTCAAACATCCGAGTGATGTAATTACGGTCGAACGGTTGTAGTCTTCACTCCAAGTGTAAGAATGATGTAATTCCAACTGAAAGGTTGTTGTCTTCATTCAAAAGTCCGAGTGACGTAACTCCAGCCAAAAGGTTGCAGTCTTCATTCAAAAGTCTGAGTGATGTAATTCTGGTCGAAAGGTTGCAATCTTGATTCCAAGTTTCAGAATGATGTAATTACGACCGAAATGTTGCAGTCATTATTTAAAAGTACGAGTGATGTAATTTTGGCAGAAAGGTCACAGTCTTCACTCCATGATTCTAAATGATAGAATTCCGGTCAAAACTTTATAATATTCATTTAAAGGTCATAGTGATATAATTCCAGCCAAAAGGATGTAGTCTTCACTCCAAGTGTCAGAATGATGTAATTCCGGCCAAAAGGTTGCAATCTTCATTCAAAAGTCTGAGTGATGTAATTCCGGCGGAAAGACGCAGTCTTCATTTTAAGCGTCTGAATGATGTAATTCTGGCTGAAAGGTCGCAGTCTTCACTCAAATTCGAGTGATGTAATTCTATCCAAAAGGTTGCAGACTTCACTCCATGTGTCAGAATGATGTAATCCTACCGAAAGGATGCAATCTTCATTTAAAAGTACGAGTAATGTAATTCCAGCCGAAAGGCTGTAGTGTTCACTACAAGTGCCAAAATGACGTAATTCTGGTTGAAAGGGTGCAATCTTCATTCAAAATTCCAAGTGATGTTATTCCAACCAAAAGGATGAAATCTTCCCTCCAAGTGTTATAATGATGTAATTCAGTCAAAAAGGTTGCAGTCTTCTTTCAAATATTTGAGTGATGTAATTCTGGCCGAAATGTTGTAGTCTTCACTCCAAGTGTCAGAATGATCTAATTCCAGCTGAAAGGTTGCAATATTTATTTAAAAGTCTCGGTGATGTAATTCCTGCTGAAAGGATGCAATATTCACTCCAAGTGTCAAAAGGGAATAATTCCAGCCAAAGGTTACAGTCTCCAATCAAAAGTCCGACTAATGTAATTTCGGCCAAAAGGATACAATCTTCATTCAAAAGTCTAAGTGATGTGATTCCGGTGGAAAGACGCAGTTTCACTTTAATCATCTGAATGATGCAATTCTGGCCGAAAGGTTACAGACTTCATTCCAAGGGTCAGAAAAGGTTACAGTATTCACTCCAACTGCCCGAATAATGTAATTCCGGTCGAAAGGTTGATGTTTTTATTCAAAGGTTCGAGTGATGTTATTTCATCCAAAAAGTTGCATTCTTCATTGTAAGTGTCAGAATGATATCATTATGGTTGAAAGTTTGCAGTCCTCATTTAAAAGTTTGAGTGATGTAATTTCGGCCGAGAGGTCGCAGTGTTAACTCAAAGGTCTGAGTGATGCAATACCGGCTGAAGGGTTGCAGTCTTCACACCATGTGTCAGAATTATGTAATTCCCGCCTAAACGTTGCAGTCTCCAAAGAAAAGTCTGAGTGATGTAACTCCACCTGAAAGGTTACAGTCTTAAGTCAAAAGTCCGAGTGGTGTAATTCGAGCCAAAAGGTTGCAATCTTCATTCAAAAGTCCGAGTGACGTAACTCAAGCCAAAAGGTTGCAGTCTTCGTTCAAAAGTCTGGGTCATGTAATTCTGGTAGAAAGGTTGCAGTCTTGATTCCAAGTGTCAGAGTGATGTAATTACGACCGAAAGGTTGCAGACATTATTTAAAAGTCCGAGTGATGTAATTTTGGGCGAAAGGTCACAGTCTTCACTCCAAGATTCTGAATGATGGAATCATTTGAAAGTTTACAATATTCATTCAAAGGTCAGAGTGATTTAATTCCAGCCAAAAGGATGCAGTCTTCACTCCAAGTGTCAGAATGATGTAATTTCGGCCAAAAGGTTGCGATCTTCATTCAAACATCCGAGTGATGTAATTACGGTCGAACGGTTGTAGTCTTCACTCCAAGTGTAAGAATGATGTAATTCCAACTGAAAGGTTGTTGTCTTCATTCAAAAGTCCGAGTGACGTAACTCCAACCAAAAGGTTGCAGTCTTCATTCAAAAGTCTGAGTGATGTAATTCTGGTCGAAAGGTTGCAATCTTGATTCCAAGTTTCAGAATGATGTAATTACGACCGAAATGTTGCAGTCATTATTTAAAAGTACGAGTGATGTAATTTTGGCAGAAAGGTGTGGTCTTCACTCCATGATTCTAAATGATAGAATTCCGGTCAAAACTTTACAGTATTCATTTAAAGGTCAGAGTGATATAATTCCAACCAAAAGGATGTAGTCTTCACTCCATGTGTCAGAATGATGTAATTCCTGCCAAAAGGTTGCAATCTTCATTCAAAAGTCTGAGTGATGTAATTGTGGCGAAAAGACGCAGTCTTCACTTTAAGCGTCTGAATGATGTAATTTCATTTGAAAGGTTGCAGTCTTCACTCAAATTCGAGTGATGTAATTCCATCCAAAAGGTTGTAGACTTCACTCCATATGTCGAATGATGTAATCCTACGAAAGGTTACAATCTTCATTTAAAAGTACGAGTAATGTATTTCCAGCCGAAAGGCTGTAGTGTTCACTACAAGTGTCAAAATGACGTAATTCTAGTTGAAAGGGTGCAATCTTCATTCAAAATTCCAAGTGATGTTATTCCAACCAAAAGGATGAAATATTCACTCCAAGTATTAAATAGATGTAATTCTGTCTAAACGGTTGCAGTCTTCTTTCAAATGTTTGAGTGATGTAATTCTGGCCAAAAGGTTGTAGTCTTCACTCCAAGTGTCAGAATGATCTAATTCCAGCTAAAATGTTGCAATATTTATTTAAAAATCTCAGTGATGTAATTCCTGCTGAAAGGATGCAATATTCACTCCAAGTGCCAAAAGGGAATAATTCCAGCCAAAGGTTACAGTCTCCAATAAAAAGTCCGACTAATGTAATTTCGGTCAAAAGGATACAATCTTCATTCAAAAGTCTAAGTGATGTGATTCCGGTGGAAAGACGCAGTTTCACTTTAATCATCTGAATGATGTAATTCTGGCCGAAAGGTTACAGACTTCATTCCAAGGGTCAGAATGATGTAATTACTGTGAAAGGTAGCAGTATTCACTCCAACTGTCCGAATAATGTAATTCCGGTCGAAAGGTTGATGTTTTTATTCAAAGGTTCGAGTGATGTTATTTCATCCAAAAAGTTGCATTCTTCATTGTAAGTGTCAGAATGATATCATTATGGTTGAAAGTTTGCGATCCTCATTTAAAAGTTTGAGTGATGTAATTTCGGCCGAGAGGTCGCAGTCTTAACCCAAAGGTCTGAGTGATGCAATACCGGCCGAAGGGTTGCAGTCTTCACACCATGTGTCAGAATTATGTAATTCCAGCCTAAACGTTGCAGTCTCCAAAGAAAAGTCTGAGTGATGTAACTCCAGCTGAAAGGTTACAGTCTTAAGTCAAAAGTCCGAGTGGTGTAATTCAAGCCAAAATGTTGCAATCTTCATTCAAAAGTCCGAGTGACGTAACTCAAGCCAAAAGGTTGCAGTCTTCGTTCAAAAGTCTGAGTCATGTAATTCTGGTAGAAAGGTTACAGTCTTGATTCCAAGTGTCAGAATGATGTAATTACGACCGAAAGGTTGCAGACATTATTTAAAAGTCCGAGTGATGTAATTTTGGGCGAAAGGTCACAGTCTTCACTCCAAGATTCTGAATGATGGAATCCCGGCTGAAAGTTTACAATATTCATTCAAAGGTCAGAGTGATTTAATTCCAGCCAAAAGGATGCAGTCTTCACTCCAAGTGTCAGAATGATTGTAGTTTCGGCCAATAGGTTGCGATCTTCATTCAAACATTCGAGTGATGTAATTACGGCCGAACGGTTGTAGTCTTCACTCCAAGTGTAAGAATGATGTAATTCCAACTGAAAGGTTGTTGTCTTCAGTCAAAAGTCCGAGTGACGTAACTCCAGCCAAAAGGTTGCAGTCTTCATTCAAAACTCTGAGTGATGTAATTCTGGTCAAAAGGTTGCAGTCTTGATTCCAAGTGTCAGAATGATGTAATTACGACCGAAAGGTTGCAGACATTATTTAAAAGTCCGAGTGATGTAATTTTGGGCGAAAGGTCACAGTCTTCACTCCAAGATTCTGAATGATGGAATCCCAGCTGAAAGTTTACAATATTCATTCAAAGGTCAGAGTGATTTAATTCCAGCCAAAAGGATGCAGTCTTCACTCCAAGTGTCAGAATGATGTAATTTCGGCCAAAAGGTTGCGATCTTCATTCAAACATCCGAGTGATGTAATTACGGTCGAACGGTTGTAGTCTTCACTAGAAGTGTATGAATGATGTAATTCCAACTGAAAGGTTGTTGTCTTCATTCAAAAGTCTGAGTGACGTAACTCCGGCCAAAAGGTTGCAGTCTTCATTCAAAAGTCTGAGTGATGTAATTCTGGTCGAAAGGTTGCAATCTTGATTCCAAGTTTCTGAATGATGTAATTACGACCGGAATGTTGCATTCATTATTTAAAAGTACGAGTGATGTAATTTTGGCAGAAAGGTCACAGTCTTCACTCCATGATTCTAAATGATAGAATTTCGGTCAAAACTTTATAATATTCATTTGAAGGTCAGAGTGATATAATTCCAGCCAAAAGGATGTAGTCTTCACTCCAAGTGTCAGAATGATGTAATTAGGCCAAAAGGTTGCAATCTTCATTCAAAATTCCGAGTGATGTAATTCTGGAAAAAGCGATCTTCACTTTAAGCGTCTGAATGATGTAATTACATTTGAAAGGTTGCGATCTTCACTCAAATTGAGTGATGTAATTCCATCCAAAAGGTTGCAGTCTTCACTCCATGTGTCGAATGATGTAATCCTACCGAAAGGATGCAATCTTCATTTAAAAGTACGAGTAATGTAATTCGGCCAAAAGGTGTAGTGTTCACTACAAGTGCCAAAATGACGTAATTCTAGTTGAAAGGGTGCAATCTTCATTCAAAATTTCAAGTGATGTTATTCCAACCAAAAGGATGAAATATTCACTCCAAGTGTTAAATGGATGTAATTCTGTCTAAAAGGTTGCAGTCTTCTTTCAAATGTTTGAGTGATATAATTCTGGCCGAAAGGTTGTAGTCTTCACTCCAAGTGTCAGAATGATCTAATTCCAGCTGAAAGGTTGCAATATTTATTTAAAAGTCTCGGTGATGTAATTCCTGCTGAAAGGATGCAATATTCACTCCAAGTGTCAAAAGGGAATAATTCCAGCCAAAGGTTACAGTCTCCAATCAAAAGTCCGACTAATGTAATTTCGGCCAAAAGGTTGTAGTCTTCAATCCAAGAGTCTTAATGATGTAATTCCGGCCAAAAGGATACAATCTTCATTCAAAAGTCTAAGTGATATAATTCCGGTGGAAAGACGCAGTCTTCACTTTAATCATCTGAATGATGTAATTCTGGCCGAAAGGTTACAGACCTTATTCCATGGGTCAGAATGATATAACTACTGTGAAAGGTTGCAGTATTCACTCCAACTGTCCGAATAATGTAATTCCGGTCGAAAGGTTGATGTTTTTATTCAAAGGTTCGAGTGATGTTATTTCATCCAAAAAGTTGCATTCTTCATTGTAAGTGTAAGAATGATATCATTATAGTTGAAAGTTTGTCGTCCTCATTTAAAAGTTTGAGTGATGTAATTTCGGTCGAGAGGTCGCAGTGTTAACTCAAAGGTCTGAGTGATGCAATACCGGCTGAAGGGTTGCAGTCTTCACACCATGTGTCAGAATTATGTAATTCCCGCCTAAACGTTGCAGTCTCCAAAGAAAAGTCTGAGTGATGTAACTCCACCTGAAAGGTTACAGTCTTAAGTCAAAAGTCCGAGTGGTGTAATTCGAGCCAAAAGGTTGCAATCTTCATTCAAAAGTCCGAGTGACGTAACTCAAGCCAAAAGGTTGCAGTCTTCGTTCAAAAGTCTGGGTCATGTAATTCTGGTAGAAAGGTTGCAGTCTTGATTCCAAGTGTCAGAGTGATGTAATTACGACCGAAAGGTTGCAGACATTATTTAAAAGTCCGAGTGATGTAATTTTGGGCGAAAGGTCACAGTCTTCACTCCAAGATTCTGAATGATGGAATCCCGGCTGAAAGTTTACAATATTCATTCAAAGGTCGAGTGATTTAATTCCAGCCAAAGGATGCAGTCTTCACTCCAAGTGTCAGAATGATGTAATTTCGGCCAAAAGGTTGCGATCTTCATTCAAACATCCGAGTGATGTAATTACGGTCGAACGGTTGTAGTCTTCACTCCAAGTGTAAGAATGATGTAATTCCAACTGAAAGGTTGTTGTCTTCATTCAAAAGTCCGAGTGACGTAACTCCAACCAAAAGGTTGCAGTCTTCATTCAAAAGTCTGAGTGATGTAATTCTGGTCGAAAGGTTGCAATCTTGATTCCAAGTTTCAGAATGATGTAATTACGACCGAAATGTTGCAGTCATTATTTAAAAGTACGAGTGATGTAATTTTGGCAGAAAGGTGTGGTCTTCACTCCATGATTCTAAATGATAGAATTCCGGTCAAAACTTTACAGTATTCATTTAAAGGTCAGAGTGATATAATTCCAACCAAAAGGATGTAGTCTTCACTCCATGTGTCAGAATGATGTAATTCCTGC
The DNA here is from genome assembly GCA_029783415.1 of Anisodus acutangulus. Taxonomy (NCBI): domain Eukaryota; kingdom Viridiplantae; phylum Streptophyta; class Magnoliopsida; order Solanales; family Solanaceae; genus Anisodus; species Anisodus acutangulus. The sequence goes on along the minus strand of JAJAGQ010000032.1, from coordinate 138,116 downwards.
CAAAAGGTTGCAATCTTCATTCAAAAGTCTGAGTGATGTAATTGTGGCGAAAAGACGCAGTCTTCACTTTAAGCGTCTGAATGATGTAATTCTGGCTGAAAGGTTGCAGACTTCACTCAAATTCGAGTGATGTAATTCCATCCAAAAGGTTGTAGACTTCACTCCATATGTCAGAATGATGTAATCCTACCGAAAGGTTACAATCTTCATTTAAAAGTACGAGTAATGTATTTCCAGCCGAAAGGCTGTAGTGTTCACTACAAGTGTCAAAATGACGTAATTCTAGTTGAAAGGGTGCAATCTTCATTCAAAATTCCAAGTGATGTTATTCCAACCAAAAGGATGAAATATTCACTCCAAGTATTAAATAGATGTAATTCTGTCTAAACGGTTGCAGTCTTCTTTCAAATGTTTGAGTGATGTAATTCTGGCCAAAAGGTTGTAGTCTTCACTCCAAGTGTCAGAATGATCTAATTCCAGCTAAAATGTTGCAATATTTATTTAAAAATCTCAGTGATGTAATTCCTGCTGAAAGGATGCAATATTCACTCCAAGTGTCAAAAGGGAATAATTCCAGCCAAAGGTTACAGTCTCCAATAAAAAGTCCGACTAATGTAATTTCGGTCAAAAGGATACAATCTTCATTCAAAAGTCTAAGTGATGTGATTCCGGTGGAAAGACGCAGTTTCACTTTAATCATCTGAATGATGTAATTCTGGCCGAAAGGTTACAGACTTCATTCCAAGGGTCAGAATGATGTAATTACTGTGAAAGGTAGCAGTATTCACTCCAACTGTCCGAATAATGTAATTCCGGTCGAAAGGTTGATGTTTTTATTCAAAGGTTCGAGTGATGTTATTTCATCCAAAAAGTTGCATTCTTCATTGTAAGTGTCAGAATGATATCATTATGGTTGAAAGTTTGCAGTCCTCATTTAAAAGTTTGAGTGATGTAATTTCGGCCGAGAGGTCGCAGTCTTAACCCAAAGGTCTGAGTGATGCAATACCGGCCGAAGGGTTGCAGTCTTCACACCATGTGTCAGAATTATGTAATTCCAGCCTAAACGTTGCAGTCTCCAAAGAAAAGTCTGAGTGATGTAACTCCAGCTGAAAGGTTACAGTCTTAAGTCAAAAGTCCGAGTGGTGTAATTCAAGCCAAAATGTTGCAATCTTCATTCAAAAGTCCGAGTGACGTAACTCAAGCCAAAAGGTTGCAGTCTTCGTTCAAAAGTCTGAGTCATGTAATTCTGGTAGAAAGGTTACAGTCTTGATTCCAAGTGTCAGAATGATGTAATTACGACCGAAAGGTTGCAGACATTATTTAAAAGTCCGAGTGATGTAATTTTGGGCGAAAGGTCACAGTCTTCACTCCAAGATTCTGAATGATGGAATCCCGGCTGAAAGTTTACAATATTCATTCAAAGGTCAGAGTGATTTAATTCCAGCCAAAAGGATGCAGTCTTCACTCCAAGTGTCAGAATGATGTAATTTCGGCCAAAAGGTTGCGATCTTCATTCAAACATCCGAGTGATGTAATTACGGTCCAACGGTTGTAGTCTTCACTAGAAGTGTATGAATGATGTAATTCCAACTGAAAGGTTGTTGTCTTCATTCAAAAGTCTGAGTGACGTAACTCCGGCCAAAAGGTTGCAGTCTTCATTCAAAAGTCTGAGTGATGTAATTCTGGTCGAAAGGTTGCAATCTTGATTCCAAGTTTCTGAATGATGTAATTACGACCGGAATGTTGCATTCATTATTTAAAAGTACGAGTGATGTAATTTTGGCAGAAAGGTCACAGTCTTCACTCCATGATTCTAAATGATAGAATTTCGGTCAAAACTTTATAATATTCATTTGAAGGTCAGAGTGATATAATTCCAGCCAAAAGGATGTAGTCTTCACTCCAAGTGTCAGAATGATGTAATTAGGCCAAAAGGTTGCAATCTTCATTCAAAAGTCCGAGTGATGTAATTCCGTGGAAAGACGCGATCTTCACTTTAGCGTCTGAATGATGTAATTACGGTGAAAGGTTGCAGTCTTCACTCAAATTCGAGTGATGTAATTCCATCCAAAAGGTTGCAGTCTTCACTCCATGTGTCGAATGATGTAATCCTACCGAAAGGATGCAATCTTCATTTAAAAATACGAGTAATGTAATTCCAAAAAAAGGCCAGTAGTGTTCACTACAAGTGCCAAAATAGCGTAATTCTAGTTGAAAGGGTGCAATCTTCATTCAAAATTTCAAGTGATGTTATTCCAACCAAAAGGATGAAATATTCACTCCAAGTGTTAAATGGATGTAATTACGTCTAAAAGGTTGCGATCTTCTTTCAAATGTTTGAGTGATATAATTACGCCGAAAGGTTGTAGTCTTCACTCCAAGTGTCGAATGATCTAATTCGGTGAAAGGTTGCAATATTTATTTAAAAGTCTCGGTGATGTAATTCCTGCTGAAAGGATGCAATATTCACTCCAAGTGTCAAAAGGGAATAATTCCAGCCAAAGGTTACAGTCTCCAATCAAAAGTCCGACTAATGTAATTTTGGCCAAAAGGTTGTAGTCTTCAATCCAAGAGTCTTAATGATGTAATTCCGGCCAAAAGGATACAATCTTCATTCAAAAGTCTAAGTGATATAATTCCGGTGGAAAGACGCAGTCTTCACTTTAATCATCTGAATGATGTAATTCTGGCCGAAAGGTTACAGACCTTATTCCATGGGTCAGAATGATATAACTACTGTGAAAGGTTGCAGTATTCACTCCAACTGTCCGAATAATGTAATTCCGGTCGAAAGGTTGATGTTTTTATTCAAAGGTTCGAGTGATGTTATTTCATCCAAAAAGTTGCATTCTTCATTGTAAGTGTAAGAATGATATCATTATAGTTGAAAGTTTGTCGTCCTCATTTAAAAGTTTGAGTGATGTAATTTCGGTCGAGAGGTCGCAGTCTTAACTCAAAGGTCTGAGTGATGCAATACCGGCCGAAGGGTTACAGTCTTCACACCATGTGTCAGAATTATGTAATTCCAGCCTAAGCGTTGCAGTCTCCAAAGAAAAGTCTGAGTGATGTAACTCCAGCTGAAAGGTTACAGTCTTAAGTCAAAAGTCCGAGTGGTGTAATTCGAGCCAAAAGGTTGCAATCTTCATTCAAAAGTCCGAGTGACGTAACTCAAGCCAAAAGGTTGCAGTCTTCGTTTAAAAGTCAGAGTCATGTAATTCTGGTAGAAAGGTTGCAATCTTGATTCCAAGTGTCAGAATGATGTAATTACGACCGAAAGGTTGCAGACATTATTTAAAAGTCCGAGTGATGTAATTTTGGGTGAAAGGTCACAGTCTTCACTCCAAGATTCTGAATGATGGAATTCCGGCTGAAAGTTTACAATATTCAATCAAAGGTCAGAGTGATTTAATTCCAGCCAAAAGGATGCAATCTTCACTCCAAGTGTCAGAATGATGTAATTTTGGCCAAAAGGTTGCGATCTTCATTCAAACATCCGAGTGATGTAATTACAATTTGAGCGGTTGTAGTCTTCACTCCAAGTGTAAGAATGATGTAATTCCAGCTGAAAGGTTGTTGTCTTCACTCAAAAGTCTGAGTGACGTAACTCCACCTAAAAGGTTGCAGTCTTCATTCAAAACTCTGAGTGATGTAATTCTGGTCGAAAGGTTTCAATCTTGATTCCAAGTTTCAGAATGATGTAATTATGACCGAAATATTGCAGTCATTATTTAAAAGTACGAGTGATGTAATTTTGGCAGAAAGGTCACAGTCTTCACTCTATGATTCTAAATGATAGAATTAATTGAAACATTACAATATTCATTTAAAGGTCAGAGGGATATAATTCCAGCGAAAAGGATATAGTATTCACTCCAAGTGTCAGAATGATGTAATTCCGGCCAAAAGGTTGCAATCTTCATTCAAAAGTCTGAGTGATGTAATTCCGGCGGAAAGACGCAGTCTTCACTTTAAGCGTCTGAATGATGTAATTTTGGTTGAAAGGTTGCAGTCTTCACTCAAATTTGAGTGATGTAATTCCATCCAAAAGGCTGCAGTCTTCACTCCATGTGTCAGAATGATGTAATCCTACCGAAAGGATGCAATCTTCATTTAAAAGTACGAGTAATGTAATTTCAGCCAAAAGGCTGTAGTGTTCACTACAAGTGCCAAAATGACGTAATTCTGGTTGAAAGGGTGCAATCTTCATTCAAAATTCCAAGTGATGTTATTCCAACCAAAAGGATGAAATCTTCCCTCCAAGTGTTATAATGATGTAATTTAGTCTAAAAGGTTGCAGTCTTCTTTCAAATATTTGAGTGATGTAATTCTGGCCGAAATGTTGTAGTCTTCACTCCAAGTGTCAGAATGATCTAATTCCAGCTGAAAGGTTGCAATATTTATTTAAAAGTCTCAGTGATGTAATTCCTGCTGAAAGGATGCAATATTCACTCCAAGTGTCAAATGGGAATAATTCCAGCCAAAGGTTCTGATCTTCCAATCAAAAGTCCGACTAATGTAATTTTGGCCAAAGGATACAATCTTCATTCAAAAGTCTAAGTGATGTGATTCCGGTGGAAAGACGCAGTTTCACTTTAATCATCTGAATGATGTAATTCTGGCCGAAAGGTTACAGACTTCATTCCAAGGGTCATAATGATGTAAATACTGTGAAAGGTTGCAGTATTCACTCCAACTGTCCGAATAATGTAATTCCGGTCGAAAGGTTGATGTTTTTATTCAAAGGTTCGAGTGATGTTATTTCATCCAAAAAGTTGCATTCTTCATTGTAAGTGTCAGAATGATATCATTATGGTTTAAAGTTTGCAGTCCTCATTTAAAAGTTAGAGTGATGTAATTTCGGCCGAGAGGTCGCAGTCTTAACTCAAAGGTCTGAGTGATGCAATACTGGCCGAAGGGTTGCAGTCTTCACACCATGTGTCAGAATTATGTAATTCCAGCCTAAACGTTGCAGTCTCCAAAGAAAAGTCTGAGTGATGTAACTCCAGCTGAAAGGTTACAGTCTTAAGTCAAAAGTCCGAGTGGTGTAATTCGAGCCAAAAGGTTGCAATCTTCATTCAAAAGTCCGAGTGACGTAACTCAAGCCAAAAGGTTGCAGTCTTCGTTCAAAAGTCTGAGTCATGTAATTCTGGTAGAAAGGTTGCAGTCTTGATTCCAAGTGTCAGAATGATGTAATTACGACCGAAAGGTTGCAGACATTATTTAAAAGTCCGAGTGATGTAATTTTGGGCGAAAGGTCACAGTCTTCACTCCAAGATTCTGAATGATGGAATCCCGGCTGAAAGTTTACAATATTCATTCAAAGGTCAGAGTGATTTAATTCCAGCCAAAAGGATGCAGTCTTCACTCCAAGTGTCGAATGATGTAATTTCGCCAAAAGGTTGCGATCTTCATTCAAACATCCGAGTGATGTAATTACGGTCGAACGGTTGCAGTCTTCACTCCAAGTGTTAGAATGATGTAATTCTGGCCGAAAGGTAGATGTCGTCATTCAAAAGTACGAGTGACGTAACTCCAGCCAAAAGGTTGCAGTCTTCATTCAAAAGTCTGAGTGATGTAATTCTGGTCGAAAGGTTGCAATCTTGATTCCAAGTTTCAGAATGATGTAATTACGACCGAAATGTTGCAGTCATTATTTAAAAGTACGAGTGATGTAATTTTGGCAGAAAGGTCACAGTCTTCACTCCATGATTCTAAATGATAGAATTCCGGTCAAAACTTTATAATATTCATTTAAAGGTCATAGTGATATAATTCCAGCCAAAAGGATGTAGTCTTCACTCCAAGTGTCAGAATGATGTAATTCCGGCCAAAAGGTTGCAATCTTCATTCAAAAGTCTGAGTGATGTAATTCCGGCGGAAAGACGCAGTCTTCATTTTAAGCGTCTGAATGATGTAATTCTGGCTGAAAGGTCGCAGTCTTCACTCAAATTCGAGTGATGTAATTCTATCCAAAAGGTTGCAGACTTCACTCCATGTGTCAGAATGATGTAATCCTACCGAAAGGATGCAATCTTCATTTAAAAGTACGAGTAATGTAATTCCAGCCGAAAGGCTGTAGTGTTCAGTACAAGTGCCAAAATGATGTAATTCTGGTTGAAAGGGTGCAATCTTCATTCAAAATTCCAAGTGATGTTATTCCAACCAAAAGGATGAAATCTTCCCTCCAAGTGTTATAATGATGTAATTCAGTCAAAAAGGTTGCAGTCTTCTTTCAAATATTTGAGTGATGTAATTCTGGCCGAAATGTTGTAGTCTTCACTCCAAGTGTCAGAATGATCTAATTCCAGCTGAAAGGTTGCAATATTTATTTAAAAGTCTCGGTGATGTAATTCCTGCTGAAAGGATGCAATATTCACTCCAAGTGTCAAAAGGGAATAATTCCAGCCAAAGGTTACAGTCTCCAATCAAAAGTCCGACTAATGTAATTTCGGCCAAAAGGATACAATCTTCATTCAAAAGTCTAAGTGATGTGATTCCGGTGGAAAGACGCAGTTTCACTTTAATCATCTGAATGATGTAATTCTGGCCGAAAGGTTACAGACTTCATTCCAAGGGTCAGAAAAGGTTACAGTATTCACTCCAACTGCCCGAATAATGTAATTCCGGTCGAAAGGTTGATGTTTTTATTCAAAGGTTCGAGTGATGTTATTTCATCCAAAAAGTTGCATTCTTCATTGTAAGTGTCAGAATGATATCATTATGGTTGAAAGTTTGCAGTCCTCATTTAAAAGTTTGAGTGATGTAATTTCGGCCGAGAGGTCGCAGTGTTAACTCAAAGGTCTGAGTGATGCAATACCGGCTGAAGGGTTGCAGTCTTCACACCATGTGTCAGAATTATGTAATTCCCGCCTAAACGTTGCAGTCTCCAAAGAAAAGTCTGAGTGATGTAACTCCACCTGAAAGGTTACAGTCTTAAGTCAAAAGTCCGAGTGGTGTAATTCGAGCCAAAAGGTTGCAATCTTCATTCAAAAGTCCGAGTGACGTAACTCAAGCCAAAAGGTTGCAGTCTTCGTTCAAAAGTCTGGGTCATGTAATTCTGGTAGAAAGGTTGCAGTCTTGATTCCAAGTGTCAGAGTGATGTAATTACGACCGAAAGGTTGCAGACATTATTTAAAAGTCCGAGTGATGTAATTTTGGGCGAAAGGTCACAGTCTTCACTCCAAGATTCTGAATGATGGAATCCCGGCTGAAAGTTTACAATATTCATTCAAAGGTCAGAGTGATTTAATTCCAGCCAAAAGGATGCAGTCTTCACTCCAAGTGTCAGAATGATGTAATTTCGGCCAAAAGGTTGCGATCTTCATTCAAACATCCGAGTGATGTAATTACGGTCGAACGGTTGTAGTCTTCACTCCAAGTGTAAGAATGATGTAATTCCAACTGAAAGGTTGTTGTCTTCATTCAAAAGTCCGAGTGACGTAACTCCAACCAAAAGGTTGCAGTCTTCATTCAAAAGTACGAGTGATGTAATTCTGGTGAAAGGTTGCAATCTTGATTCCAAGTTTCAGAATGATGTAATTACGACCGAAATGTTGCAGTCATTATTTAAAAGTACGAGTGATGTAATTTTGGCAGAAAGGTGTGGTCTTCACTCCATGATTCTAAATGATAGAATTCCGGTCAAAACTTTACAGTATTCATTTAAAGGTCAGAGTGATATAATTCCAACCAAAAGGATGTAGTCTTCACTCCATGTGTCAGAATGATGTAATTCCCGCCGAAAGGTTGCAATTATCATTCAAAAGTACGAGTGATGTAATTGTGGCGAAAAGACGCAGTCTTCACTTTAAGCGTCTGAATGATGTAATTCTGGCTGAAAGGTTGCAGACTTCACTCAAATTCGAGTGATGTAATTCCATCCAAAAGGTTGTAGACTTCACTCCATATGTCAGAATGATGTAATCCTACCGAAAGGTTACAATCTTCATTTAAAAGTACGAGTAATGTATTTCCAGCCGAAAGGCTGTAGTGTTCACTACAAGTGTCAAAATGACGTAATTCTAGTTGAAAGGGTGCAATCTTCATTCAAAATTCCAAGTGATGTTATTCCAACCAAAAGGATGAAATATTCACTCCAAGTATTAAATAGATGTAATTCTGTCTAAACGGTTGCAGTCTTCTTTCAAATGTTTGAGTGATGTAATTCTGGCCAAAAGGTTGTAGTCTTCACTCCAAGTGTCAGAATGATCTAATTCCAGCTAAAATGTTGCAATATTTATTTAAAAATCTCAGTGATGTAATTCCTGCTGAAAGGATGCAATATTCACTCCAAGTGTCAAAAGGGAATAATTCCAGCCAAAGGTTACAGTCTCCAATAAAAAGTTCGACTAATGTAATTTCGGCCAAAAGGATACAATCTTCATTCAAAAGTCTAAGTGATGTGATTCCGGTGGAAAGACGCAGTTTCACTTTAATCATCTGAATGATGTAATTCTGGCCGAAAGGTTACAGACTTCATTCCAAGGGTCAGAATGATGTAATTACTGTGAAAGGTAGCAGTATTCACTCCAACTGTCCGAATAATGTAATTCCGGTCGAAAGGTTGATGTTTTTATTCAAAGGTTCGAGTGATGTTATTTCATCCAAAAAGTTGCATTCTTCATTGTAAGTGTCAGAATGATATCATTATGGTTGAAAGTTTGCAGTCCTCATTTAAAAGTTTGAGTGATGTAATTTCGGCCGAGAGGTCGCAGTCTTAACCCAAAGGTCTGAGTGATGCAATACCGGCCGAAGGGTTGCAGTCTTCACACCATGTGTCAGAATTATGTAATTCCAGCCTAAACGTTGCAGTCTCCAAAGGAAAGTCTGAGTGATGTAACTCCAGCTGAAAGGTTACAGTCTTAAGTCAAAAGTCCGAGTGGTGCAATTCAAGCCAAAATGTTGCAATCTTCATTCAAAAGTCCGAGTGACGTAACTCAAGCCAAAAGGTTGCAGTCTTCGTTCAAAAGTCTAAGTCATGTAATTCTGGTAGAAAGGTTACAGTCTTGATTCCAAGTGTCAGAATGATGTAATTACGACCGAAAGGTTGCAGACATTATTTAAAAGTCCGAGTGATGTAATTTTGGGCCAAAGGTCACAGTCTTCACTCCAAGATTCTGAATGATGGAATCCCGGCTGAAAGTTTACAATATTCATTCAAAGGTCAGAGTGATTTAATTCCAGCCAAAAGGATGCAGTCTTCACTCCAAGTGTCAGAATGATTGTAGTTTCGGCCAATAGGTTGCGATCTTCATTCAAACATTCGAGTGATGTAATTACGGCCGAACGGTTGTAGTCTTCACTCCAAGTGTAAGAATGATGTAATTCCAACTGAAAGGTTGTTGTCTTCAGTCAAAAGTCCGAGTGACGTAACTCCAGCCAAAAGGTTGCAGTCTTCATTCAAAACTCTGAGTGATGTAATTCTGGTCAAAAGGTTGCAATCTTGATTCCAAGTTTCAGAATGATGTAATTACGACCGAAATATTGCAGTCATTATTTAAAAGTACGAGTGATGTAATTTTGGCAGAAAGGTCACAGTCTTCACTCCATGATTCTAAATGATAGAATTCCGGTCAAAACTTTATAACATTCACTTAAAGGTCAGAGTGATATAATTCCAGCCAAAAGGATGTAGTCTTCACTCCAAGTGTCAGAATGATGTAATTCCGGCGAAAAGGTTGAAATCTTCATTCAAAAGTCCGAGTGATGTAATTCCAACGGAAAGACGCAGTCTTCACTTTAAGCGTCTGAATGATGTAATTCTGGCTGAAAGGTTGCAGTCTTCACTCAAATTCGAGTGATGTAATTCCATCCAAAAGGTTGCAGTTTTCACTCCATGTGTCAGAATGATGTAATCCTACCGAAAGGATGCAATCTTCATTTAAAAGTACGAGTAATGTAATTCCAGCCAAAAGGCTGTAGTGTTCACTACAAGTACCAAAATGACGTAATTCTGGTTGAAAGGGTGCAATCTTCATTCAAAATTCCAAGTGATGTTATTCCAACCAAAAGGATGAAATCTTCCCTACAAATGTTATAATGATGTAATTTAGTCTAAAAAGTTGCAGTCTTCTTTCAAATATTTGAGTGATGTAATTCTGGCCGAAGTGTTGTAGTCTTCACTCCAAGTGTCAGAATGATCTAATTCCAGCTGAAAGGTTGCAATATTTATTTAAAAGTTTCGGTGATGTAATTCCTGCTGAAAGGATGCAATATTCACTCCAAGTGTCACAAGGGAATAATTCCAGCCAAAGGTTACAGTCTCCAATCAAAAGTCCGACTAATGTAATTTTGGCCAAAAGGATACAATCTTCATTCAAAAGTCTAAGTGATGTGATTCCGGTGGAAAGACGCAGTTTCACTTTAATCATCTGAATGATGTAATTCTGGCCGAAAGGTTACAGACTTCATTCCAAGGGTCAAAATGATGTAATTACTGTGAAAGGTTGCAATATTCACTCTAACTGTCCGAATAATGTAATTTCGGTCGAAAGGGTGATGTTTTTATTCAAAGGTTCGAGTGATGTTATTTCGTCCAAAAAGTTGCATTCTTCATTGTAAGTGTCAGAATGATATCATTATGGTTGAAAGTTTGCAGTCCTCATTTAAAAGTTTGAGTGATGTAATTTCGGTCGAGAGGTCGCAGTCTTAACTCAAAGGTCTGAGTGATGCAATACCGGCCGAAGGGTTGCAGTCTTCACACAATGTGTCAGAATTATGTAATTCCAGCCTAAACGTTGCAGTCTCCAAAGAAAAGTTTGAGTGATGTAACTCCAGCTGAAAGTTTACAGTCTTAAGTCAAAAGTCCGAGTGGTGTAATTCGAGCCAAAAGGTTGCAATCTTCATTCAAAAGTCCGAGTGACGTAACTCAAGCCAAAAGGTTGCAGTCTTCGTTCAAAAGTCTGAGTCATGTAATTCTGGTAGAAAGGTTGCAGTCTTGATTCCAAGTGTCAGAATGATGTAATTACGACCGAAAGGTTGCAGACATTATTTAAAAGTCCGAGTGATGTAATTTTGGGTGAAAGGTCGCAGTCTTCACTCCAAGATTCTAAATGATGGAATTCCGGCTAAAAGTTTATAATATTCATTCAAAGGTCAGAGTGATTTAATTCTAGCCAAAAGGATGCAGTCTTCACTCCAAGTGTCAGAATGATGTAGTTTCGGCCAATAGGTTGCGATCTTCATTCAAACATCCGAGTGATGTAATTACGGCCGAACGGTTGTAGTCTTCACTCCAAGTGTAAGAATGATGTAATTCCAACTGAAAGGTTGTTGTCTTCATTCAAAAGTCCGAGTGACGTAACTCCAGCCAAAAGGTTGCAGTCTTCATTCAAAAGTCTGAGTGATGTAATTTTGGTCGAAAGGTTGCGATCTTGATTCTAAGTTTCAGAATGATGTAATTACGACCGAAATATTGCAGTCATTATTTAAAAGTATGAGTGATGTAATTTTGGCAGAAAGGTCACAGTCTTCACTCCATGATTCTAAATGATAGAATTTCGGTCAAAACTTTACAATATTCATTTAAAGGTCAGAGTGATATAGTTCCAGCCAAAAGGATGTAGTCTTCACTCCAAGTGTCAGAATGATGTAATTCCGGCCAAAAGGTTGCAATCATCATTCAAAAGTCTGAGTGATGTAATTCCGGCGGAAAGACGCAGTCTTCAATTTAAGCGTCTGAATGATGTAACTCTGGCTGAAAGGTTGCAGTCTTTACTCAAATTCGAGTGATGTCATTCCATCCAAAAGGTTGCAATCTTCACTCCATGTGTCAGAATGATGTAATCCTACCGAAAGGTTACAATCTTCATTTAAAAGTACGAGTAATGTATTTCCAGCCGAATGGCTGTAGTGTTCACTACAAGTGTCAAAATGACGTAATTCTAGTTGAAAGGGTGCAATCTTCATTCAAAATTCCAAGTGATGTTATTCCAACCAAAAGGATGAAATATTCACTCTAAGTGTTAGATGGATGTAATTCTGTCTAAAAGGTTGCAGTCTTCTTTCAAATGTTTGAGTGATGTAATTCTGGCCGAAAGGTTGTAGTCTTCACTCCAAGTGTCAGAATGATCTAATTCCAGCCGAAAGGTTGCAATATTTATTTAAAAGTCTCGGTGATGTAATTCCTGCTGAAAGGATGCAATATTCACTCCAAGTGTCAAATGGGAATAATTCCAGCCAAAGGTTACAGTCTCCAATCAAAAGTCCGACTAATGTAATTTCGGCCAAAAGGATACAATCTTCATTCAAAAGTCTAAGTGATGTGATTCCGATGGAAAGACGCAGTTTCACTTTAATCATCTGTATGATGTAATTCTGGCCGAAAGGTTACAGACTTCATTCCAAGGGTCAGAATGATGTAATTACTGTGAAAGGTTGCAGTATTCACTCCAACTGTCCGAATAATGTAATTCCGGTCGAAAGGTTGATGTTTTTATTCAAAGGTTCGAGTGATGTTATTTCATCCAAAAAGTTGCATTCTTCATTGTAAGTGTCAGAATGATATCATTATGGTTGAAAGTTTGCAGTCCTAATTTAAAAGATAGAGTGATGTAATTTCGGCCGAGAGGTCGCAGTCTTAACTCAAAGGTCTGAGTGATGCAATACCGGCCGAAGGGTTGCAGTCTTCACACCATGTGTCAGAATTATGTATTTCCAGCCTAAATGTTGTAGTCTCCAAAGAAAAGTCTGAGTGATGTAACTCCAGCTGAAAGGTTACAGTCCTAAGTCAAATGTCCGAGTGGTGTAATTCGTGCCAAAAGGTTGCAATCTTCATTCAAAAGTCCGAGTGACGTAACTCAAGCCAAAAGGTTGCAGTCTTCGTTCAAAAGTCTGAGTCATGTAATTCTGGGAGAAATATTGCAGTCTTGATTCCAAGTGTCAGAATAATGTAATTACGACCGAAAGGTTGCAGACATTATTTAAAAGTCCGAGTGATGTAATTTTGGGCGAAAGGTCACAGTCTTCACTCCAAGATTCTGAATGATGGAATCCCGGCTGAAAGTTTACAATATTCATTCAAAGGTCAGAGTGATTTAATTCCAGCCAAAAGGATGCAGTCTTCACTCCAAGTGTCAGAATGATGTAATTTCGGCCAAAAGGTTGCGATCTTCATTCAAACATCCGAGTGATGTAATTACGGTCGAACGGTTGTAGTCTTCACTCCAAGTGTAAGAATGATGTAATTCCAACTGAAAGGTTGTTGTCTTCATTCAAAAGTCCGAGTGACGTAACTCCAGCCAAAAGGTTGCAGTCTTCATTCAAAAGTCTGAGTGATGTAATTCTGGTCGAAAGGTTGCAATCTTGATTCCAAGTTTCAGAATGATGTAATTACGACCGAAATGTTGCAGTCATTATTTAAAAGTACGAGTGATGTAATTTTGGCAGAAAGGTCACAGTCTTCACTCCATGATTCTAAATGATAGAATTCCGGTCAAAACTTTACAGTATTCATTTAAAGGTCATAGTGATATAATTCCAACCAAAAGGATGTAGTCTTCACTCCATGTGTCAGAATGATGTAATTCCTGCCAAAAGGTTGCAATCTTCATTCAAAAGTCTAAGTGATGTAATTGTGGCGAAAAGACGCAGTCTTCACTTTAAGCGTCTGAATGATGTAATTCTGGCTGAAAGGTTGCAGTCTTCACTCAAATTCGAGTGATGTAATTCCATCCAAAAGGTTGCAGTCTTCACTCCATATGTCAGAATGATGTAATCCTACCGAAAGGTTACAATCTTCATTTAAAAGTACGAGTAATGTATTTCCAGCCGAAAGGCTGTAGTGTTCACTACAAGTGTCAAAATGACGTAATTCTAGTTGAAAGGGTGCAATCTTCATTCAAAATTCCAAGTGATGTTATTCCAACCAAAAGGATGAAATATTCACTCCAAGTGTTAAATAGATGTAATTCTGTCTAAAAGGTTGCAGTCTTCTTTCAAATGTTTGAGTGATGTAATTCTGGCCGAAAGGTTGTAGTCTTCACTCCAAGTGTCAGAATGATCTAATTCCAGCTAAAATGTTGCAATATTTATTTAAAAATCTCAGTGATGTAATTCCTGCTGAAAGGATGTAATATTCTCTCAAAGTGTCAAAAGGGTAAAATTCCAGCCAAAGGTTACAGTCTCCAATCAAAAGTCTGAATGATGTAATTTCGGCCAAAAGGATACAATCTTCATTCAAAAGTCTAAGTGATGTGATTCCGGTGGAAAGACGCAGTTTCACTTTAATCATCTGAATGATGTAATTCTGGCCGAAAGGTTACAAACTTCATTCCAAGGGTCAGAATGATGTAACTACTGTGAAAGGTTGCAGTATTCACTCCAACTGTCCGAATAATGTAATTCCGGTTGAAAGGTTGATGTTTTTATTCAAAGGTTCGAGTGATGTTATTTCATCCAAAAAGTTGCATTCTTCATTGTAAGTGTAAGAATGATATCATTATGGTTGAAAGTTTGCAGTCCTCATTTAAAAGTTTGAGTGATGTAATTTCGGTCGAGAGGTCGCAGTCTTACCTCAAAGGTCTGAGTGATGCAATACCGGCCGAAGGGTTGCAGTCGTCACACCATGTGTCAGAATTATGTAATTCCAGCCTAAACGTTGCAGTCTCCATAGAAAAGTCTGAGTGATGTAACTCCAGCTGAAAGGTTACAGTCTTCAGTCAAAAGTCCAAGCGATGTAATTCGAGCCAAAAGGTTGCAATCTTCATTCAAAAGTCCGAGTGACGTAACTCAAGCCAAAAGGTTGCAGTCTTCGTTCAAAAGTCTGAGTCATTTAATTCTGGTAGAAAGGTTGCAGTCTTGATTCCAAGTGTCTGAATGATGTAATTACGACAGAAAGGTTGCAGACATTATTTAAAAATTCCGAGTGATGTAATTTTGGGTGAAAGGTCACAGTCTTCACTCCAAGATTCTGAATGATGGAATTCCGACTGAAAGTTTACAATATTCAATCAAAGGTCAGAGTGATTTAATTCCAGCCAAAAGGATGCAGTCTTCACTCCAAGTGTCAGAATGATGTAATTTCTGCCAAAAGGTTGCGATCTTCATTCTAATATCCGAGTGATGTAATTACGGCCGAACGGTTGTAGTCTTCACTCCAAGTGTAAGAATGATGTAATTCCAACTGAAAGGTTGTTGTCTTCATTCAAAAGTCCGAGTGACGTAACTCCAGCCAAAAGGTTGCAGTCTTCATTCAAAAGTCTGAGTGATGTAATTTTGGTCGAAAGGTTGCGATCTTGATTCTAAGTTTCAGAATGATGTAATTACGATCGAAATATTGCAGTCATTATTTAAAAGTACGACTGATGTAATTTTGGCAGAAAGGTCACAGTCTTCACTACATGATTCTAAATGATAGAATTACGGTCGAAACTTTACAATATTCATTTAAAGGTCAGAGTGATATAATTCCAGCCAAAAGGATGTAGTCTTCACTCCAAGTGTCAGAATGATGTAATTCCGGCCAAAAGGTTGCAATCTTCATTCAAAAGTCTGAGTGATGTAATTCCGGCGGAAAGATACAGTCTTCACTTTAAGCGTCTAAATGATCTAATTCTTGCTGAAAATTTGAAGTCTTCACTCAAATTGGAGTGATGTAATTCCATCCAAAAGGTTGCAGTATTCACTCCATGTGTCAGAATGATGTAATCCTACCGAAAGGTTGCAATCTTCATTTAAAAGTACGAGTAATGTATTTCCAGCCGAAAGGCTGTAGTGTTCACTACAAGTGTCAAAATGACGTAATTATGGTTGAAAGGGTGCAATCTTCATTCAAAATTCCAAGTGATGTTATTCCAACCAAACGGATGAAATCTTCACTCCAAGTGTTATATGGATGTAATTATGTCTAAAAGGTTACAGTGTTCTTTCAAATGTTTGAGTGATGTAATTCTGGCCGAAAGGTTGTAGTCTTCACTCCAAGTATCAGAATGATCTAATTCCAGCTGAAAGGTTGCAATATTTATTTAAAAGTCTCAGTGATGTAATTCCTGCTGAAAGGATGCAATATTCACTCCAAGTGTCAAAAGGGAATAATTCCAGCCAAAGGTTACAGTCTCCAATCAAAAGTCCGACTGATGTAATTTCGGCCAAAAGGTTGTAGTCTTCAATCCAAGAGTCTTAATGATGTAATTCCGGCCAAAAGGATACAATCTTCATTCAAAAGTCTAAGTGATATAATTCCGGTGGAAAGACGCAGTCTTCACGTTAATCATCTGAATGATGTAATTCTGGCCGAAAGGTTGCAGACTTCATTCCAAGGTTCTAAATGATGTAATTACAGTGAAAGGTTGCAGTATTCACTCCGAATGTCCGAATAATGTAATTCCGGACGAAAGGTTGATGTTTTTATTCAAAGGTTCGAGTGATGTTATTTCATCCAAAAAGTTGCATTCTTCATTATAAGTGTCAGAATGATATCATTATTGTTGAAAGTTTGAGGTCCTCATTTAAAAGTTTGGGTGATGTAATTTCGGCCGAGAGTTCGCAGTCTTAACTAAAAGGTCTGAGTGATGCAATACCTGCCGAAGGGTTGCTGTCTTCACTCCATGTGTCAGAATTATGTAATTCCAGCCTAAACGTTGCAGTCTCCTTAGAAAAGTCTGAGTGATGTAACTCCAGCTGAAAGGTTACAGTCTTAAGTCAAAAGTCCGAGTGATGTAATTCGAGCCAGAAGGTTGCAATCTTCATTCAAAAGTCTGAGTGACGTAACTCAAGCCAAAAGGTTGCAGTCTTCGTTCAAAAGTCTGAGTCATGTAATTCTGGTAGAAAGGTTGCAGTCTTGATTCCAAGTGTCAGAATGATATAATTACGACCGAAAGGTTGCAGACATTATTTAAAAGTCCGAGTGATGTAATTTTGGGTGAAAGGTCGCAGTCTTCACTCCAAGATTCTAAATGATGGAATTCCGGCTAAAAGTTTATAATATTCATTCAAAGGTCAGAGTGATTTAATTCTAGCCAAAAGGATGCAGTCTTCACTCCAAGTGTCAGAATGATGTAGTTTCGGCCAATAGGTTGCGATCTTCATTCAAACATCCGAGTGATGTAATTACGGCCGAACGGTTGTAGTCTTCACTCCAAGTGTAAGAATGATGTAATTCCAACTGAAAGGTTGTTGTCTTCATTCAAAAGTCCGAGTGACGTAACTCCAGCCAAAAGGTTGCAGTCTTCATTCAAAAGTCTGAGTGATGTAATTTTGGTCGAAAGGTTGCGATCTTGATTCTAAGTTTCAGAATGATGTAATTACGATCGAAATATTGCAGTCATTATTTAAAAGTACGACTGATGTAATTTTGGCTGAAAGGTCACAGTCTTCACTACATGATTCTAAATGATAGAATTCCGGTCGAAACTTTACAATATTCATTTAAAGGTCAGAGTGATATAATTCCAGCCAAAAAGATGTAGTCTTCACTCCAAGTGTCAGAATGATGTAATTCCGGCCAAAAGGTTGCAATCTTCATTCAAAAGTTTGAGTGATGTAATTCCGGCGGAAAGATACAGTCTTCACTTTAAGCGTCTAAATGATGTAATTCTAACTTAAAAGTTGCAGTCTTCACTCAAATTCGAGTGATGTAATTCCATCCAAAAGGTTGCAGTCTTCACTCCATGTGTCAGAATGATGTAATCCTACCGAAAGGTTGCAATCTTCATTTAAAAGTACGTGTAATGTATTTCCAGCCGAAAGGCTGTAGTGTTCACTACAAGGGTCAAAATGACGTAATTATGGTTGAATGGGTGCAATCTTCATTCAAAATTCCAAGTAATGTTATTCCAACCAAAAGGATGAAATCTTCACTCCAAGTGTTAGATGGACGTAATTATGTCTAAAAGGTTACAGTCTTCTTTCAAATGTTTGAGTGATGTAATTCTGGCCGAAAGGTTGTAGTCTTCACTCCAAGTATCAGAATGATCTAATTCCAGCTGAAAGGTTGCAATATTTATTTAAAAGTCTCAGTGATGTAATTCCTGCTGAAAGGATGCAATATTCACTCCAAGTGTCAAAAGGGAATAATTCCAGCCAAAGGTTACAGTCTCCAATCAAAAGTCCGACTGATGTAATTTCGGCCAAAAGGTTGTAGTCTTCAATCCAAGAGTCTTAATGATGTAATTCCGGCCAAAATGATACAATCTTCATTCAAAAGTCTAAGTGATATAATTTCGGTGGAAAGACGCAGTCTTCACTTTAATCTTCTGAATGATGTAATTCTGGCCGAAAGGTTGCAGACTTCATTCCAAGGGTCTGAATGATGTAATTACAGTGAAAGGTTGCAGTATTCACTCCGAATGTCTGAATAATGTAATTCCGGCCGAAAGGTTGATGTTTTTATTCAAAGGTTCGAGTGATGTTATTTCATCCAAAAAGTTGCATTCTTAATTATAAGTGTCAGAATGATATCATTATTATTGAAAGTTTGCGGTCCTCATTTAAAAGTTTGAGTGATGTAATTTCGGCCGAGAGGTCGCAGTCTTAACTAAAAGGTCTGAGTGATGCAATACCGGCCGAAGGGTTGCTGTCTTCACTCCATGTGTCAGAATTATGTAATTCCAGCCTAAACGTTGCAATCTCCATAGAAAAGTCTAAGTGATGTAACTCCAGCTGAAAGGTTACAGTCTTAAGTCAAAAGTCCGAGTGATGTTATTCGAGCCAAAATGTTGTAATCTTCATTCAAAAGTCCGAGTGACGTAACTCCAGCCAAAAGGTTGCAGTCTTCATTCAAAAGTCTGAGTGATGTAATTCTGCTCGAAAGGTTGCAATCTTGATTCCAAGTTTCAGAATGATGTATTTACGAACGAAATGTTGCAGTCATTATTTAAAAGTACGAGTGATGTAATTTTGGCTGAAAGGTCACAGTGTTCACTACATGATTCTAAATGATAGAATTCCGGTCGAAACTTTACAATATTCATTCAAAGGTCAGAGTGATTTAATTCCAGCCAAAAGGATGCAGTCTTCACTCCAAGTGTCAGAATGATGTAGTTTCGGCCAATAGGTTGCGATCTTCATTCAAACATCCGAGTGATGTAATTACGGCCGAACGGTTGTAGTCTTCATTCCAAGTGTAGGAATGATGTAATTCCAACTGAAAGGTTGTTGTCTTCATTCAAAAGTCCGAGTGACGTAACTCCAGCTAAAAGGTTGCAGTCTTCATTCAAAAGTCTGAGTGATGTAATTCTGGTCGAAAGGTTGCAATCTTGATTCCAAGTTTCAGAATGATGTAATTACGATCGAAATATTGCAGTCATTACTTAAAAGTATGAGTGATGTAATTTTGGCAGAAAGGTCACAATCTTCACTACATGATTCTAAATTATAAAATTCCGGTCGAAACTTTACAATATTCATTTAAAGGTCAGAGTGATATAATTCCAGCCAAAAAGATGTAGTCTTCACTCCAAGTGTCAGAATGATGTAATTCCGGCCAAAAGGTTGCAATCTTCATTCAAAAGTCTGAGTGATGTAATTCTGGCGAAAAGACGCAGTCTTCACTTTATGCGTCTAAATGATGTAATTTTGGCTGAAAGGTTGCAGTCTTCACTCAAATTCGAGTGATGTAATTCGATCCAAAAGGTTGCAGTCTTCACTCCATATGTCAGAATGATGTAATCCTACCGAAAGGTTGCAATCTTCATTTAAAAGTACGTGTAATGAATTTCCAGCCAAAAGGCTGTAGTGTTCACTACAAGTGTCAAAATGACGTAATTATGGTTGAAATGGTGCAATCTTCATTCAAAATTCCAAGTGATGTTATTCCGACCAAAAGGATGAAATCTTAACTCCAAGTGTTAGATGGATGTAATTATGTCTAAAAGGTTACAGTCTTCTTTCAAATGTTTGAGTGATGTAATTCTGGCCGAAAGGTTGTAGTCTTCACTCCAAGTATCAGAATGATCTAATTCCAGCTGAAAGGTTGCAATATTTATTTAAAAGTCTCAGTGATGTAATTCCTGCTGAAAGGATGCAATATTCACTCCAAGTGTCAAAAGGGAATAATTCCAGCCAAAGGTTACAGTCTCCAATCAAAAGTCCGACTGATGTAATTTCGGCCAAAAGGTTGTAGTCTTCAATCCAAGAGTCTTAATGATGTAATTCCGGCCAAAAGGATACAATCTTCATTCAAAAGTCTAAGTGATATAATTTCGGTGGAAAGACGCAGTCTTCACTTTAATCATCTGAATGATGTAATTCTGGCCGAACGGTTGCAGACTTCATTCCAAGGGTCAGAATGATATAATTACTGTGAAAGGTTGCAGTATTCACTCCGAATGTCCGAATAATGTAATTCCGGCCGAAAGGTTGATGTTTTTATTCAAAGGTTCGAGTGATGTTATTTCATCCAAAAAGTTGCATTCTTCATTATAAGTGTCAAAATGATATCATTATGGTTTAAAGTTTGCGGTCCTCATTTAAAAGTTTGAGTGATGTAATTTCGGTCGAGAGGTCGCAGTCTTAACTAAAAGGTCTGAGTGATGCAATATCGGTCGAAGGGTTGCTGTCTTCACTCCATGTGTTAGAATTATGTAATTCCAGCCTAAACGTTGCAGTCTCTATAGAAATGTCGGAGTGATGTAACTCCAGCTGAAAGGTTACAGTCTTAAGTCAAAACTCCAAGCGATGTAATTCGAGCCAAAAATTTGCAATCTTCATTCAAAAGTCTGAGTGACGTAACTCCAGCCAAAAGGTTGCAGTCTTCGTTCAAAAGTGTGAGTCATGTAATTTTGGCAGAAAGGTTGCAGTCTTGATTTCAAGTGTCATAATGATGTAATTACGACCGAAAGGTTGCAGACAATATTTAAAAGTCCGAGTGATGTAATTTTGGGCGAAAGGTCACAGTCTTCACTTCAAGATTCTGAATGATGGAATTCCGGCTGAAAATTTATAATATTCATTCAAAGGTCAGAGTGATTTAATTCCAGCCAAAAGGATGCAGTCTTCACTCCAAGTGTCAGAATGATGTAATTTCAGCCAAAAGGTTGCGATCTTCATTCAAACATCCGAGTGATGTAATTATGGCCGAACGGTTGTAGTCTTCACTCCAAGTGTAAGAATGATGTAATTCCAACTGAAAGGTTGTTGTCTTCATTCAAAAGTCCGAGTGACGTAACTCCAGCCAAAAGGTTGCAGTCTTCATTCAAAAGTCTGAGTGGTGTAATTCTGGTCGAAAGGTTGCAATCTTGATTACAAGTTTCAGAATGATGTAATTACGATCGAAATATTGCAGTCATTATTTAAAAGTACGAGTGATGTAATTTTGGCAGAACGGTCACAGTCTTCACTCCATGATTCTAAATGATAGAATTCTGCTCGAAACTTTAGAATATTCATTTAAAGGTCAGAGTGATATAATTCCACGAAAAGGATGTAGAATATTCACTCCAAGTGTCAGAATGATGTAATTTCGGCCAAAAGGTTGCGATCTTCATTCAAACATCCGAGTGATGTAATTACGGCCGAACGGTTGTAGTCTTCACTCCAAGTGTATGAATGATGTAATTCCAACTGAAAGGTTGTTGTCTTCATTCAAAAGTCCGAGTGACGTAACTCCAGCCAAAAGGTTGCAGCCATCATTCAAAAGTCTGAGTGATGTAATTCTGGTCGAAAGGTTGCAATCTTGATTACAAGTTTCAGAATGATGTAATTACGATCGAAATATTGCAGTTATTATTTAAAAGTACGAGTGATGTAATTTTGGCAGAAAGGTCACAGTCTTCACTCCATGATTCTAAATGATAGAATTCTGGTCGAAACTTTACAATATTTATTTAAAGGTCAGAGTGATATAATTCCAGCCAAAAGGATGTAGTCTTCACTCCAAGTGTCAAAATGATGTAATTCCGGCCAAAAGGTTGCAATCTTCATTCAAAAGTCTGAGTGATGTAATTCTAGCAAAAAGACGCAGTCTTCACTTTAAGCGTCTGAATGATGTAATTCTGGCTGAAAGGTTGCAGTCTTTACTCAAATTCGAGTGATGTAATTCCATCCAAAAGGTTGCAGTCTTCACTCCATGTCTCAGAATGATGTAATCCTACCGAAAGGTTGCAATCTTTATTTAAAAGTACGAGTAATGTATTTCCAGCCGAAAGGCTGTAGTGTTCACTACAAGTGTCAAAATGACGTAATTATGGTTGAAAGGGTGCACTCTTCATTCAAAATTCCAAGTGATGTTATTCCAACCAAAAGGATGAAATCTTCACTCCAAGTGTTAGATGGATGTAATTCTGTGTAAAAGGTTGTAGTCTTCTTTCAAATGTTTGAGTGATGTAATTCTGGCCGAAAAGTTGTAGTCTTCACTCCAAGTGTCAGAATTATCTAATTCCAGCTGAAAGGTTGCAATATTTATTTAAAAGTCCCAGTGATATAATTCCTGCTGAAAGGATGCAATATTCACTCCAAGTGTCAAAAGGGTAAAATTCCAGCCAAAGGTTACAGTCTCCAATCAAAAGTCTGACTGATGTAATTTCGGCCAAAAGGATACAATCTTCATTCAAAAGTCTAAGTGATGTAATTCCGGTGGAAAGTCGCTGTTTCACTTTAATCATTTGAATGATGTAATTCTGGCCGAAAGGTTACAGACTTCATTCCAAGGGTCAGAATGATGTAACTACTGTGAAAGGTTGCAGTATTCACTCCAACTGTCCGAATAATGTAATTCCGGCCGAAAGGTTGATGTTTTTATTCAAAGGTTCGAGTGATGTTATTTCATCCAAAAAGTTGTATTCTTCATTGTAAGTGTAAGAATGATATCATTATGGTTGAAAGTTTGCAGTCCTCATTTAAAAGTTTGAGTGATGTAATTTCGGCCGAGAGGTCGCAGTCTTAACTCAAAGGTCTGAGTGATGCAATACCGGCCGAAGGGTTGCAGTCTTCACACCATGTATCAGAATTATGTAATTTCAGCCTAAACGTTGCAGTCTCCATAGAAAAGTCTGAGTGATGTAACTCCAGCTGAAAGGTTACAGTCTTAAGTCAAAAGTCCGAGTGATGTAATTCGAGCCAAAAGGTTGCAATCTTCATTCAAAAGTCCGAGTGACGTAACTCAAGCCAAAAGGTTGCAGTCTTTATTCAAAAGTCTGAGTGATGTAATTCTGCTCGAAAGGTTGCAATCTTGATTCCAAGTTTCAGAATGATGTATTTACGAACGAAATGTTGCAGTCATTATTTAAAAGTACGAGTGATGTAATTTTGGCTGAAAGGTCACAGTCTTCACTACATGATTCTAAATGATAGAATTCCGGTCGAAACTTTACAATATTCATTTAAAGGTCAGAGTGATATAATTCCAGCCAAAAGGATGTAGTCTTCACTCCAAGTGTCAGAATGATGTAATTCCGGCCAAAAGGTTGCAATCTTCATTCAAAAGTCTGAGTGATGTAATTCCGGCGGAAAGACGCAGTCTTCACTTTATGCGTCTCTATAATGTAATTCGTGCTGAAAGGTTGCAGTCTTCACCCAAATTCGAGTGATGTAATTACATCCAAAAGGTTGCAGTCTTCACTTCATGTGTCAGAATGATGTAATCCTACCGAAAGGTTGCAATCTTCATTTAAAAGTACGAGTAATGTAATTCCAGGCAAAAGGCTGTAGTGTTCACTACAAGTGCCAAAATGACGTAATTCTGGTTGAAAGGGTGCAATCTTCATTCAAAATTCCAAGTGATGTTATTCCAACCAAAAGGATGAAATCTTCCCTCCAAGTGTTATAATGATGTAATTCTGTCTAAAAGGTTGCAGTCTTCTTTCAAATGTTTGAGTGATGTAATTCTGGCCGAAAGGTTGTAGTCTTCACTCCAAGTGTCAGAATGATCTAATTGGAGCTGAAAGGTTGCAATATTTATTAAAAGTCTCGGTGATGTAATTCCTGCTGAAAGGATGCAATATTCACTCCAAGTGTCAAAAGGGAATAATTCCAGCCAAAGGTTACAGTCTCCAATCAAAAGTCCGACTGATGTAATTTCGGCCAAAAGGTTGTAGTCTTCAATCCAAGAGTCTTAATGATGTAATTCCGGCCAAAAGGATACAATCTTCATTCAAAAGTCTAAGTGATATAATTCCGGTGGAAAGACGCAGTCTTCACTTTAATCATCTAAATGATGTAATTCTGGCCGAAAGGTTGCAGACTTCATTCCAAGGGTCAGAATGATGTAATTACTGTGAAAGGTTGCAGTATTCTCTCCGAATGTCCGAATAATGTAATTTCGGCCGAAACGTTGATGTTTTTATTCAAAGGTTCGAGTGATGTTATTTCATCCAAAAAGTTGCATTCTTCATTATAAGTGTCAGAATGATATCATTATGGTTGAAAGTTTGCAGTCCTCATTTAAAAGTTTGAGTGATGTAATTTCGGCCGAGAGATCGCAGTCTTAACTAAAAGGTCATAGTGATGCAATACCGGCCGAAGGGTTGCAGTCTTCACACCATGTGTCAGAATTATGTAATTCCAGCCTAAACGTTGCAGTCTCTATAGAAAAGTCTGAGTGATGTAACTCCAGCTGAAAGGTTACAGTCTTAAGTCAAAAGTCCGAGTGATGTAATTCGAGCCAAAAGGTTGCAATCTTCATTCAAAAGTCCGAGTGACGTAACTCAAGCCAAAATGTTGCAGTCTTCATTCAAAAGTCTGAGTGATGTAATTCTGCTCGAAAGGTTGCAATCTTGATTCCAAGTTTCAGAATGATGTAATTACGAACGAAATGTTGCAGTCATTATTTAAAAGTACGAGTGATGTAATTTTGGCTGAAGGGTCACAGTCTTCACTACATGATTCTAAATGATAGAATTCCGGTCGAAACTTTACAATATTCATTTAAAGGTCAGAGTGATATAATTCCAGCAAAAAGGATGTAGTCTTCACTCCAAGTGTCAGAATGATGTAATTCCGGCCAAAAGGTTGCAATCTTCATTCAAAAGTCTGAGTGATGTAATTCCGGCGGAATGCCGCAGTCTTCACTTTAAGCGTCTGAATGATGTAATTCTGGCTGAAAGGTTGCAGTCTTCACTCAAATTCGAGTGATGTAATTCCATCCAAAAGGTTGCAGTCTTCACTTCATGTGTAAGAATGATGTAATCCTACCGAAAGGTTGCAATCTTCATTTAAAAGTACGAGTAATGTAATTCCAGCCAAAAGGCTGTAGTGTTCACTACAAGTGCCAAAATGACGTAATTCTGGTTGAAAGGGTGCAATCTTCATTCAAAATTCCAAGTGATGATATTCCAACCAAAAGGATGAAATCTTCCATCCAAGTGTTATAATGATGTAATTCTGTCTAAAAGGTTGCAGTCTTCTTTCAAATGTTTGAGTGATGTAATTCTGGCCGAAAGGTTGTAGTCTTCACTCCAAGTATCAGAATGATCTAATTCCAGCTGAAAGGTTGCAATATTTATTTAAAAGTCTCAGTGATGTAATTCCTGCTGAAAGGATGCAATATTCACTCCAAGTGTCAAAAGGGAATAATTCCAGCCAAAGGTTACAGTCTCCAATCAAAAGTCCGACTGATGTAATTTCGACCAAAAGGTCGTAGTCTTCAATCCAAGAGTCTTAATGATGTAATTCCGGCCAAAAGGATACAATCTTCATTCAAAAGTCTAAGTGATATAATTTCGGTGGAAAGACGCAGTCTTCACTTTAATCATCTGAATGATGTAATTCTGCCGAAAGGTTGCAGACTTCATTCCAAGGGTCAGAATGATGTAATTACTGTGAAAGGTTGCAATATTCACTCCGAATGTCCGAATAATGTAATTTCAGCCGAAAAGTTGATGTTTTTATTCAAAGGTTCGAGTGATGTTATTTCATCCAAAAAGTTGCATTCTTCATTATAAGTGTCAGAATGATATCATTATGGTTGAAAGTTTGCAGTACTCATTTAAAAGTTTGAGTGATGTAATTTCGGCCGAGAGGTCGCAGTCTTAACTAAAAGGTCTGAGTGATGCAATACCGGCCGAAGGGTTGCAGTCTTCACACCATGTGTCAGAATTATGTAATTCCAGCCTAAACGTTGCAGTCTCCATAGAAAAGTCTGAGTGATGTAACTCCAGCTGAAAGGTTACAGTCTTAAGTCAAAAGTCCGAGTGATGTAATTCGAGCCAAAAGGTTGCAATCTTCATTCAAAAGTCCGAGTGACGTAACTCAAGCCAAAAGGTTGCAGTCTTCATTCAAAAGTCTGAGTGATGTAATTCTGCTCGAAAGGTTGCAATCTTGATTCCAAGTTTCAGAATGATGTAATTACGAATGAAATGTTGCAGTCATTATTTAAAAGTACGAGTGATGTAATTTTGGCTGAAAGGTCACAGTCTTCACTACATGATTCTAAATGATAGAATTCCGGTCGAAACTTTACAATATTCATTTAAAGGTCAGAGTGATATAATTCCAGCCAAAAGGATGTAGTCTTCACTACAAGTGTCAGAATGATGTAATTCCGGCGGAAAGACGCAGTCTTCACTTTAAGCGTCTCTATAATGTAATTCGGGCTGAAAGGTTGCAGTCTTCACCCAAATTCGAGTGATGTAATTCCATCCAAAAGGTTGCAGTCTTCACTTCATGTGTCAGAATGATGTAATCCTACCGAAAGGTTGCAATCTTCATTTAAAAGTACGAGTAATGTAATTCCAGGAAAAAGGCTGTAGTGTTCACTACAAGTGCCAAAATGACGTAATTCTGGTTGAAAGGGTGCAATCTTCATTCAAAATTCCAAGTGATGTTATTCCAACCAAAAGGATGAAATCTTCCCTCCAAGTGTTATAATGATGTAATTCTGTCTAAAAGGTTGCAGTCTTCTTTCAAATGTTTGAGTGATGTAATTATGGCCGAAAGGTTGTAGTCTTCACTCCAAGTGTCAGAATGATCTAATTGGAGCTGAAAGGTTGCAATATTTATTAAAAGTCTCGGTGATGTAATTCCTGCTGAAAGGATGCAATATTCACTCCAAGTGTCAAAAGGGAATAATTCCAGCCAAAGGTTACAGTCTCCAATCAAAAGTCCGACTGATGTAATTTTGGCCAAAAGGTTGTAGTCTTCAATCCAAGAGTCTTAATGATGTAATTCCGGCCAAAATGATACAATCTTCATTCAAAAGTCTAAGTGATATAATTCCGGTGGAAAGACGCAGTCTTCACTTTAATCATCTGAATGATGTATTTCTGGCCGAAAGGTTGCAGACTTCATTCCAAGGGTCAGAATGATGTAATTACTATGAAAGGTTGCAGTATTCACTCCGAATGTCCGAATAATTTAATTCCGGCCGAAAGGTTGATGTTTTTATTCAAAGGTTCGAGTGATGTTATTTCATCCAAAAAGTTGCATTCTTCATTATAAGTGTCAGAATGATATCATTATGGTTGAAAGTTTGCAGTCCTCAATTAAAATTTTGAGTGATGTAATTTCGGCCGAGAGGTCGTTGACTTAACTAAAAGGTCTGAGTGATGCAATACCGGCCGAAGAGTTGCAGTCTTCACTCTATGTGTCAGAATTATGTAATTCCAGCCTAAACGTTGCAGTCTTCACAGAAAAGTCTGAGTGATGTAACTCTAGCTGAAAGGTTACAGTCTTCAGTCATAAGTCCAAGCGATGTAATTCGAGCCAAAAGGTTGCAATCTTCATTCAATAGTCCGAGTGACGTAACTCAAGCCAAAAGGTTGCAGTCTTCGTTCAAAAGTGTGAGTCATGTAATTCTGGTAGAAAGGTTGGAGTCTTGATTCCAAGTGTCAGAATGATGTAATTACGACCGAAAGGTTGCATACATTATTTAAAAGTCCGAGTGATGTAATTTTGGGCGAAAGGTCACAGTCTTCACTCCAAGATTCTGAATGATGGAATTCCGGCTAAAAGTTTACAATATTCATTCAAAGGTCAGAGTGATTTAATTCCAGCCAAAAGGATGCAGTCTTCACTCCAAGTGTCAGAATGATGTAATTTCGGCCAAAAGGTTGCGATCTTCATTCAAACATCCGAGTGATGTAATTCCGGTCGAACGGTTGTAGTCTTCACTCCATGTGTCAGAATTATGTAATTCCAGCCTAAACGTTGCAGTCTTCATAGAAAAGTCTGAGTGATGTAACTCCAGCTGAAAGGTTACAGTCTTCAGTCAAAACTCCAAGCGATGTAATTCCAGCCAAAAGGTTGCAATCTTCATTCAAAAGTTTGTGTGACGTAACTCCAGCCAAAAGGTTGCAGTCTTCGTTCAAAAGTGTGAGTCATGTAATTTAGATAGAAAGGTTGCAGTCTTGATCCCAAGTGTCAGAATGATGTAATTACGACCGAAAGGTTTCAGACATTATTTAAAAGTCCGAGTGATTTAATTTTGGGCGAAAGGTCACCGTCTTCACTCCAAGATTCTGAATGATGGTATTCTGGCTGAAAGTTGACAATATTCTTTCAAAGGTCAGAGTGATTTAATTTCAGCCAAAAGGATGCAGTCTTCACTCCAAGTGTCAGAATGATGTAATTTCCGCCAAAAGGTTGCGATCTTCATTCAAACATCCGAGTGATGTAATTACGGCCGAACGGTTGTAGTCTTCACTCCCAGTGTAAGAATGATGTAATTTCAACTGAAAGGTTGTTGTCTTCATTCAAAAGTCCGAGTGACGTAACTCCAGCCAAAAGGTTGCAGTCTTCATTCAAAAGTCTGAGTGATGTAATTCTGGTCGAAAGGTTGCAATCTTGATTACAAGTTTCAGAATGATGTAATTACGATCGAAATATTGCAGTCATTGTTTAAAAGTACTAGTGATGTAATTTTGGCAGAAAGGTCACAGTCTTCACTCCATGATTCTAAATGATAGAATTCCGGTCGAAACTTTACAATATTCATTTAAAGGTCAGAGTGATATAAGTCTAGCCAAAAGGATGTAGTCTTCACTCCAAGTGTCAAAATGATGTAATTCCGACCAAAAGGTTACAATCTTCATTCAAAAGTCTGAGTGATGTAGTTCCGGGGGAAAGACGCAGTCTTCACTTTAAGCGTCTGAATGATGTAATTCTGGCTGAAAGGTTGCAGTCTTCACTCAAATTCGAGTGATGTAATTCCGTCCAAAAGGTTGCAGTCTTCACTCCATGTGTTAGAATGATATAATCCTACCGAAAGGTTGCAATCTTCATTTAAAAGTACGAGTAATGTATTTCAGCCGAAAGGTTGTAGTGTTCACTACAAGTGTCAAAACGACGTAATTCTTGTTGAAAGGGTGCAATCTTCATTCAAAATTCCAAGTGATGTTATTCCAACCAAAATGATGAAATCTTCACTCCAAGTGCTATATGGATGTAATTCTGTCTAAAAGGTTGCAGTCTTCTTTCAAATGTTTGAGTGATGTAATTCTGGCCGAAAGGTTGTAGTCTTCACTCCAAGTGTCAGAATGATCTAATTCCAGCTGAAAGGTTGCAATATTTATTTAAAAGTCTCAGTGATGTAATTTCTGCTGAAATGATGCAATATTCACTCCAAGTATCAAAAGGGTAAAATTCCAGCCAAAGGTTACAGTCTCCAAGCAAAAGTCTAACTGATGTAATTTCAGCCAAAAGGATACAATCTTCATTCAAAAGTCTAAGTGATGTAATTCCGGTGGAAAGACGCAGTTTCACTTTAATCATCTGAATGATGTAATTCTAGCCGAAAGATTACAGACTTCATTCCAAGGGTCTGAATGATGTACCTACTGTGAAAGGTTGCAGTATTCACTCCAACTGTCTGAATAATGTAATTCCAGCCGAAAGGTTGATGTTTTTATTCAAAGGTTCGAGTGATGTTATTTAAACCAAAAAGTTGCATTCTTCATTGTAAGTTTAAGAATGATATCATTATGGTTGAAAGTTTGCAGTCCTCATTTAAAAGTTTGAGTGATGTAATTTCGGCCGAGAGGTCGCAGTCTTAACTCAAAGGTCTGAGTGATGCAATATCGGCCGAAGGGTTGTAGTCTTCACACCATGTGTCAGAATTATGTAATTCCAGCCTAAACGTTGCAGTTTCCATAGAAAAGTCTGAGTGATGTAACTCCAGCTGAAAGGTTACAGTCTTAAGTCAAAAGTCCGAGCGATGTAATTCGAGCCAAAAGGTTGCAATCTTCATTCAAAAGTCCGAGTGACGTAACTCAAACCAAAAGGTTGCAGTCTTCTTTCAAAAGTCTGAGTCATGTAATTCGGGTAGAAAGGTTGCAGTCTTGAATTCAAGTGTCAAAATGATGTAATTACGATCGAAACGTTGCAGACATTATTTAGAAGTCCGAGTGATGTAATTTTGGGTGAAAGTTCACAGTCTTCACTCCAAGATTCTGAATGATGGAATTCCGGCTGAAAGTTTACAATATTCATTCAAAGGTCAGAGTGATTTAATTCCATCCAAAAGGATGCAGTCTTCACTCCAAGTGTCAGAATGATGTAATTTCGACCAAAAGGTTGCGATCTTCATTCAAACATCCGAGTGATGTAATTACGGCCGAACGGTTGTAGTCCTCACTCCATGTGTCAGAATTATGTAATTCCAGCCTAAACGTTGCAGTCTTCATAGAAAAGTCTGAGTGATGTAACTCCAGACAAAAGGTTGCAGTCTTCATTCAAAAGTCTGAGTGATGTAATTCTGGTCAAAAGGCTGCAATCTTGATTCTAATTTTCAGAATGATGTAATTACGACCGAAATGTTGCAGTCATTATTTAAAAGTACGAGTGACGTAATTTTGGCTGAAAGGTCACAGTCTTCACTACATGATTCTAAATGATAGAATTCCGGTCGAAACTTTACAATATTCATTTAAAGGTCAGAGTGATATAATTCCAGCCAAAAGGATGTAGTCTTCACTCCAAGTGTCAGAATGATGTAATTCCGGCCAAAAGGTTGCAATCTTCATTCAAAAGTCTGAGTGATGTAATTCCGGCGGAAAGACGCAGTCTTCACTTTAAGCGTCTGAATGATGTAATTATGGCTGAAAGGTTGCAGTCTTCACTCAAATTCGAGTGATGTAATTCCATCCAAAAGGTTGCAGTCTTCACTTCATGTGTCAGAATGATGTAATCCTACCGAAAGGTTGCAATCTTCATTTAAAAGTACGAGTAATGTAATTCCAGCCAAAAGGCTGTAGTGTTCACTACAAGTGCCAAAATGACGTAATTCTGGTTGAAAGGGTGCAATCTTCATTCAAAATTCCAAGTGATGTTATTCCAACCAAAAGGATGAAATCTTCCCTCCAAGTGTTATAATGATGTAATTCTGTCTAAAAGGTTGCAGTCTTCTTTCAAATGTTTGAGTGATGTAATTCTGGCCGAAAAGTTGTAGTCTTCACTCCAAGTGTCAGAATGATCTAATTCCAGCTGAAAGGTTGCAATATTTATTTAAAAGTCTCAGTGATGTAATTCCTGCTGAAATGATGCAATATTCACTCCAAGTGTCAAAAGGGAATAATTCCAGCCAAAGGTTACAGTCTCCAATCAAAAGTACGACTGATGTACTTTCGGCCAAAATGTTGTAGCCTTCAATCCAAGAGTATGAATGATGTAATTCCGGCCAAAAGGATACAATCTTCATTCAAAAGTCTAAGTGATGTAATTCTGGTGGAAAGACGCAGTCTTCACTTTAATCATCTGAATGATGTAATTCTGGCCGAAAGGTTGCAAACTTTATTCCAAGGGTCAGAATGATGTAATTACTGTGAAAGGTTGCAGTATTCACTCCAAATGTCTGAATTATGTAATTCCGGCCAAAATGTTGATGTTTTTATTCAAAGGTTCGAGTGATGTTATTTCATCCAAAAAGTTGCATACTTCATTATAAGTGTCAGAATGATATCATTATGGTTGAAAGTTTGCAGTACTCATTTAAAAGTTTGAGTGATGTAATTTCGGCCGAGAGGTCGCAGTCTTAACTCAAAAGTTTGAGTGATGCAATACCAGCCGAAAGGTTGCAGTCTTCACTCCATGTGTCAGAATTATCTAATTTCAGCCTAAACGTTGTAGTCTTCATAGAAAAGTCTGAGTGATGTAACTCCAGCTGAAAGGTTACAGTCTTAAGTCAAAAGTCCGAGTGACGTAACTCAAGCCAAAAGGTTGCAGTCTTCGTTCAAAAGTCTGAATCATGTAATTCTGGTAGAAAGGTTGTAGTATTGATTCCAAGTGTCAGAATGATTTAATTACGACCGAAACGTTGCAGTCTTGATTCCAAGTGTCAGAATGATTTAATTATGACCGAAAGGTTGCAGACATTATTTAAAAGTCTGAGTGATGTAATTTTGGGCGAAAAGTCACAGTCTTCACTCCAAGATTCTGAATGATAGAATTCCGGCTGAAAGTTTACAATATTCATTCAAAGGTCAGAGTGATATAATTCCAGCCAAAAGGATGTAGTCTTCACTCTAAGTGTCAGAATGATGTAATTCCGGCCAAAAGGTGGCAATCTTCATTCAAAAGTCTGAGTGATGTAATTCCGGCGGAAAGACGCAGTCATCACTTTAAGAGTCTGAATGATGTAATTCTGGCTGAAAGGTTGCAGTCTTCACTCAAAAGTCCGAGTGATGTAATTCCAGTCGAAAGGATGGAATCTTCACTCCAAGTGTTATAATGATGTAATTCTGATTGAAAGGTTGCAGTCTTCTTTCAATTGTCTGAGTGATGTAATTCTTGCCGAAATGTTGTAGTCTTCACTTCAAGTGTCAGAATGATTTAATTGCAGGTGAAAGTTTGCAATCTTTATTCAAAAGTTTGACTGATGTAATTCCTGCTGAAAGGAAGCAATATTCACTCCAAGTGTTATAATGATGTAATTCTGACTAAAAGGTTGCATTCTTCTTTCAAATGTCTGAGTGATGTAATTCTGGCCGAAAGGTTGTAGTCTTCACTCGAAGTGTCAAAATGATCTAATTCCAGTCGAAAGGTTGCAATCTTTATTCAAAAGGTTACGGTCTTCATTCAAACGTCGGAGTGATGTAATTCTGGCCGAAAGGTTGTAGTCTTCACTCCAAGTGTCAGAATGATGTAATTCCAACTGAAAGGTTGTAGTTTTCATTAAAAAATACGAGTGATGTAATTCTGGCTGAAAGTCTACAATCTTCACTCCAAGGGTCAGAATGATGTAATTCCGGCCAAAAGGTTGTAGTCTTCATTCAATGGTCCGAGTGATGTAATTACGGTCGAAAGGTTGTTGTCTTCACTCCAAGTGTTAGAATGATGTAATTTCAACTGAAATGTTGTAGTCTTCATTCAAAAGTACGAGTGATGTTATTAAAGCCGAAAAGCTGATAAGTCTCCGAATGACGTAATTCTGGCTGAAAAAGTACAATCTTCATTCAAAGTCCGAGTGATGTAATTTCAACCGAAATGATGCAATCTTCACTCTAAGTGTTAGAATGATGTAATTCTGACTGAAAGGTTGCAGTCTTCTTTAAATGTCTGAGTGATTTAATTATGGCAGAAAGGTTGTAGTATTCATTCGAAAGTGTCAGAATGATCTAATTCCAGCCGAAAGGTTGCAATCTTTATTCAAAAGGTTGCGGTATTCATTCAAAGGTCGGAGTGATGTAATTCCTGCCGAAAGGTTGTTGTCTTCACTCAAAGTGTTAGAATGATGTAATTCCAACTGAAAGGTTGTAGTCTTCATTCAAAACTACGAGTGATGTAATTCTGGCTGAAAGGCTACAGTCTTCACTCCAAATATCAGAATGATGTGATTCCAGCCGGAAGATTGCATTCTTCATTCAATAGTATGAGTGATGTAATTCCATCCGAATGGATGCAGTCTTCACTCCAAGTGTTTGAATGGTATAATTTTGTCCGTAAGGTTGCAATCTTCATTCAAATGTTTGAGCGATGTAATTTCGGCAAAAAGTTTGCAGTCTTCATTCCAAGTGTCAGAATGATGTTACTACAACTGAATGGTTTAAGTCTTAATTTAAAAATACGAGTGATGTAATTTCAGCCGAGACGTTGCAATCTTCATTCAAAAGTCTGAGTGATGTATTTCCGGCGGAAAGACGCAGTCTTCTCTTTAAGAGTCTGAATGATGTAATTCTGGCGGAAAGGTTGCAGTTTCCACTCAAAAGTCCGAATGATGTAATTCCATCTGAAAGTGTCAGAATGATGTAATTCGGCCGAAAGTTTGTCGTCTTCATTTAAAAGTATGAGTGATGTAATTCCCGTCGAAAGGCAGTAGTATTCACTACAAGTGTCAGAATTATGTAATTCTGGATGAAAGGGGGCAATCTTCATTCAAAAGTCCAAGTGATGTAATTTCAGTCGAAAGGATGGAATCTTCACTCCAAGTGTTATAATGATGTAATTCTGATTGAAAGGTTGCATGCTTTATTCAATTGTCTGAGTGATGTGATTCTTGTCGAAATGTTGCAGTCTTCACTCGAAGTGTCAGAATGATCTAATTACAGCTAAAAGGTTGAAATCTTTATTCAAAAGTTTTAGTGATGTAATTCCTGCTGAAAGGATGCAATATTCACTCCAAGTGTTATAATGATGTAATTCTGACTGAAAGGTTGCAGTCTTCCTTCAAATGTCTGAGTGATGTAATTCTGGACAAAAGGTTGTAGTCTTCACTCGAAGTGTCAGAATGATCTAATTCCAGTCGAAATGTTTAATTCTTTATTCAAAAGGTTGCAGTCTTCCTTCAAACGTCGGAGTGATGTAATTCCGGCCGAAAGGTTGTAGTCTTTACTCCAAGTGTCATAATAATGTAATTCCAACTGAAAGGTTATAGTATTCATTCAAAACTACGAGTGATGTAATTCTGGCTGAAAGGCTACAATCTTCACTCCAAGTGTCAGAATGATGTAATTCCGGCCAAAAGGTTGTGGTCTTCCTTCAAAGGTTCGAGTGATGTAATTACGGTCGAAAGATAGTTGTCTTCACTCCTAGTGTTAGAATGATGTAATTTCAACTGAAAGGTTGTAGTCTTCATTCAAAAGTACGAGTGATGTTATTCCAGCCGAAAGGCTGATAAATGTCAGAATGATGAAATTCTGGCTGAAAAAGTACAATCTTCATTCAAAAGTCCGAGTGATGTAATTCAGCCGAAATGATGCAAAAATGATACAATCTTCATTCAAATGTCTGAGTGATGTAATTCTCATCGAAAGGTTGTAGTCTTCAATCCAAGAGTCTGAATGATGTATTTCTGACCAAAAGGTTGCATCTTTATTCTAAGGTCCGAGTGATGTAATTTCGGTCAAAAGGTTGCAGTCTTCATTCCAAGTATCAGAATGATATATTTACGGCCGAATGGTTCAAGTCTTCATTCAGAAATCTGAGTGATGTAATTCCAGCCGAAAGGTTGCAGTCTTCACTCCAATTGTCAAAATGATGTAGTTTCAGCCAAAATGATACAATTTTCATTCAAAAGTCTGAGTGATGTAATTCCCGCGGAAAGACGCAATCTTCACTTTAAGCGTCTGAATGATGTAATACTGGCCGAAAGGTTGTAGTCTTCACTTAAAAGTCTGAGTGATGTAATTCCGTCCGAAAGGTTGCAGTCTTCACTGCAAGTGTCAGAATGATGTAATCCGACGGAAAGGTTGGAGTCTTCATTTAAAAGTACGAGTGATGTAATTCTAGTCGAAAGGCTATAGTGTTCACTACATGTGTAAGAATGACGTAATTCTGGCTGAAAGGGTGCAATCTTCATTCAAATATATGAGTGATGTAATTCTCGTCGAAAGGTTGTAGTCTTCAATCCAAGAGTCAGAATGATATATTTCCGACCAAAAGGTTGCAGTCTTTATTCCAAGGTCCTAGTGATGTAATTCTGGTAGAAAT
This sequence comes from Anisodus acutangulus, assembly GCA_029783415.1. Classification (NCBI taxonomy): domain Eukaryota; kingdom Viridiplantae; phylum Streptophyta; class Magnoliopsida; order Solanales; family Solanaceae; genus Anisodus; species Anisodus acutangulus. Next base: position 102,386 of record JAJAGQ010000032.1, on the reverse strand, counting down.
ATTGTTGTCTTCAATCTAAGTGTCAGAATGATGTAATACTGGCTAAAAGGTTGCAGCCTTCACTCAAAAGTCTGAGTGATGTAATACCGTCTGAAAGGTTGCAGTGTTCACTCTAAGTGTCAGAATGATGTAATTCCAGCCAAAATGATGCAATCTTCATTCAAAAGTCCGAGTGATGTAATTCTGGCGGAATGACGCAATCTTCACTTTAAGCGTCTGAATGATGTAATATTGGCCGAAAGGTTGCAGTCTTCACTCAAAAGTACGAGTGATGTAATTTCGTCTGAAAGGTTGCAGTCTTTACTCCAAGTGTTAGAATGATATAATTCGGCCAAAAGGTTGCAGTCTTCATTTAAAAGTACGAGTGATGTAATTCCAGTCGAAAGGCTATATTGTTCACTACAAGTGTAAAAATGATGTAATTATGGCTGAAAGGGTGCAATCTTCATTTAAAATTCCGAGTGATGTTATTCCAGCCAAAAGGATACAATCTTCACTCCAAGTATTATAATGATGTATTCTGACTGAAAAGTTAAAGTCTTCTTTCAAATGTCTGAGTGATATAATTCTCGTCGAAAGGTTGTAGTCTTCAATCCAAAAGTCTGAATGATATATTTCCGACCAAAAGGTTGCAGTCTTTATTCCAAGGTCCTAGTGATGTAATTCTGGTAGAAATATTGTTGTCTTCATTCTAAGTGTCGGAATGATGTAATACTGGCTAAAAGGTTGCAGCCTTCACTCAAAAGTCTGAGTGATGTAATACCGTCTGAAAGGTTGCAGTGTTCACTCTAAGTGTCAGAATGATGTAATTCCAGCCAAAATGATGCAATCTTCATTCAAAAGTCTGAGTGATGTAATTCTGGCGGAACGACGCAATCTTCACTTTAAGCGTCTGAATGATGTAATACTGGCCGAAAGGTTGCAGTCTTCACTCAAAAGTCCGAGTGATGTAATTTCGTCCGAAAGGTTGCAGTCTTTACTCCAAGTGTTAGAATGATGTAGTCCGGCCAAAAGGTTGCAGTCTTCATTTAAAAGTACGAGTGATGTAATTCCAGCCGAAAGGCTAAATTGTACACTACAAGTGTAAGAATGATGTAATTATGGCTGAAAGGGTGCAATCTTCATTCAAAAGTCCGAGTGATGTTATTCCAGCCAAAAGGATGCAATCTTCACTCCAAGTATTATAATGATGTATTCTGACTGAAAAGTTAAAGTCTTCTTTCAAATGTCTTAGTGATATAATTCTCGTCGAAAGGTTGTAGTCTTCAATCCAAGAGTCTGAATGATGTATTTCCAACCAAAAGGGTGCAGTCTTTATTCCAAGGTCCGAGCGATGTAATTTCGGTCGAAAGATTGTAGTCTTCATTCCAAGTGTCAGAATGATGTATTTACGGCCGGATGGTTTAAGTCTTCATTCAAAAATCTGAGTGATGTAATTCCGGCCAAAAGGTTGCAGTCTTCACTCCAAGTGTCAGAATGATGTGATTGCAGCCAAAATGATGCAATCTTCATTTAAAAGTACGAGTGATGTAATTCCAGCCGAAAGGCTATATTGTTCACTACAAGTGTAAGAATGATGTAGTTATGGCTGAAAGGGTGCAATCTTCATTCAAAAGTCCGAGTGATGTTTTTCCAGCCAAAAGGATGCAATCTTCACTCCAAGTATTATAATGATGTAATTCTGACTGAAAAGTTAAAGTCTTCTTTCAAATGTCTGAGTGATGTAATTCTCGTCGAAAGGTTGTAGTCTTCAGTCCAAGAGTCTGAATGATGTATTTCCAACCAAAATGGTGCAGTCTTTATTCCAAGGTCCGAGCGATGTAATTTCGGTCGAAAGATTGTAGTCTTCATTCTAAGTGTCAGAATGATGTAATTATGGCCGGATGGTTTAGTGTTCATTCAAAAATCCGAGTGATGTGATTCTGGCCAAAAGGTTGCTGTCTTCACTCCAAGAGTCAGAATGATGTAATTGCAGCCAAAATGATGCAATCTTTATTTAAAAGTCTGAGTGATGTAATTCTGGCGGAAAGACAGAATATTCACTTTAAGCGTCTGAATGATGTAATACTGCGCGAAAGGTTGCAGTCTTCCCTCAAAAGTCCGAGTGATGTAATTCCGTCCGAAAGGTTGCAGTCTTTACTCCAAGTGTCAGAATGATGTAATCCGGACGAAAGGTTGCAGTCTTAATTAAAAAGTACGAGTGATGTAATTCCAGCCGAAAGGTTATATTGTTCACTACAAGTGTAAGAATGACGTAATTCTGACTGAAAGGGTGCAATCGCAATCTTCATTCGAAAGTCCGAGTGATGTTATTCCAGCAAAAAGGATGCAATCTTCATTCCAAGTGTTATAATGTTGTAATTATGACTGAAAACTTAAAATCTTCTTTCAAATGTCAGAGTGATGTAATTCTGATCGAAAGGTTGTAGTCTTCAATCGTAGAGTCTGATTGATGTATTTTCCGACCAAAAGGTTGCAGTCTTTATTCCAAGGTCCGAGTGATGTAATTCTGATCGAAAGGTTGCAGTCTTTATTCCAAGTGTCAGAATGATGTATTTACGGCTGAGTGGTTCAAGTCTTCATTCAAAAATCTGAGTGATGTAATTTCGGCCGAAAGGTTGCAGTTTTCACTCCAAGTGTCAAAATGATGTAATTCCAGCCAAAAGTATGCAATCTTCATTCAAAAGTATGAGTGATGTAATTCCGGTGGAAAGATGCAATCTTCACTTTCAGTGTCTGAATGATGTAATATTGGCCGAAAGGTTGCAGTCTTCACTCAAAAGTTCGAGTGATGTAATTCTGTCGGAAAGGTTGCAGTCTTTATTCCAAGGTCCGAGTGATGTAATTCCGGCCAAAATGATACAATCTTCATTCAAAAGTCTGAGTGATGTAATTCCGGCGGAAAGACGCAATCTTCACTTTAAGCATCTGAATGATGTAATACTGGCCGAAAGGTTACAGTCTTCACTCAAAAGTCCGAGTGATGTAATTCCGTCTGAAAGGTTGGAGTGTTCACTCCAAGTGTCAGAATGATGTAATTCCATCCAAAAGGATGCAATCTTCATTCAAAAGTCTGAGTGATGTAATTCTGGCGGAATGACGCAATCTTCACATTAAGCGTCTGAATTATGTAACACTGGCCAAAAGGTTGCAGTCTTCACTCAAAAGTCCGAGTGATGTAATTCCGTCCGAAAGGTTGCAGTCTTCACTCGAAGTGTCAGAATGATGTTATTCCTGCCAAAAGGATGCAATCTTCACTCCAAGTGTTATAATGATGTAATTCTGACTGAAAACTTAAAGTTTTCAGTCAAATGTATGAGTGATGTAATTCCCGTAGAAAGGTTGTAGTCTTCAATCCAAGAGTCTGAATGAGGTATTTCCGGCCAAAAGGTTGCATCTTTCTTCCAAGGTCCGAGTGATGTAATTCTGGTCAAAATGTTGCAGTCTTCATTCCAAGTGTCAGAATGATATATTTACGGCCGAATGGTTCAAGTCTTCATTCAGAAATCTGAGTGATGTAATTTCAGCCGAAAGGTTGCAGTCTTCACTCCAATTGTCAAAATGATGTAGTTTCAGCCAAAATGATACAATCTTCATTCAAAAGTCTGAGTGATGTAATTCTGGCGGAAAGACGCAATCTTCACTTTATGCATCTGAATGATGTAATACTGGCCGAAAGGTTGCAATCTTCACTCAAAAGTTCGAGTGATGTAATCCCTCCAAAAGGTTGCTGTCTTCACTCCAAGTGTCAGAATGATGTAATTCCATCCAAAAGGATGCAATCTTCATTCAAAAGTCTGAGTGATGTAATTCCGGTGGAAAGGCTATATTGTTCACTACAAGTGTAAGAATGACGTAATTCTGGCTAAAAGGGTGCAATCTTCATTCAAAAGTTCGAGTGATGTTATTCCAGCTAAAAGGATGCAATCTTCACTCCAATTGTTATAATGATGTAATTCTGACTGAAAACTTAAAATCTTCTTTCAAATGTCTGAGTGATGTAATTCTTGTCGAAAGGTTGTAGTCTTCAATCGTAGAGTCTGAATGATGTATTTTCGGCCAAAAGGTTGCATCTTTATTCCAAGGTCCGAGTGAGGTAATTTTGGTCGAAAGGTTGCAGTCTTCATTCCAAGTGTAAGAATGATGTATTTACGGCCGAATGGTTCGAGTCTTTATTCAGAAATCTGAGTGATGTAATTCCGGCCGAAAGGTTGCAGTCTTCACTCCAATTGTCAAAATGATGTAGTTTCAGCCAAAATGATACAATCTTCATTCAAAAGTCTGAGTGATGTAATTCTGGCGGAAAGACGCAATCTTTACTTTAAGCATCTGAATGATGTAATACTGGCCGAAAGGTTGCAGTCTTCACTCAATAGTCTGAGTGATGTAATCCGTTCGAAAGGTTGCTGTCTTCACTCCAAGTGTCAGAATGATGTAATTACAGCCAAAAGGATGCAATCTTCATTCAAAAGTCTGAGTGATGTAATTCTGGTAAGAAGGCTGCAGTCTTCATTCCAAGTGTCAAAATGATGTAGTTCCAGCCAAAAGGATGAAATCTTCATTCAAAAGTCTGAGTTATGTAATTCCGGTGGAAAGACGCAATCTTCACTTTAAGCGTCTGAATGATGTAATATTGGTCGAATGGTTTAAGTCTTCATTCAGAAATCCGAGTGATGTAATTCCGGCCGAAAGGTTGCAGTCTTCACTCCAATTGTCAAAATGATGTAGTTCCAGCCAAAAAGATGCAATCTTCATTCAAAAGTCTGAATGATGTAATTCCGGTAGAAAGATGCAATCTTCACTTTAAGCGTCTGAATGATGTAATATTGGCCGAAAGGTTGCAGTCTTCACTCAAAAGTTCGAGTGATGTAATTCCGTCGGAAAGGTTGCAGTCTTCACTCCAAGTATCAAAATGATGTAAATGCAGCCAAAATGATACAATCTTCATTCAAAAGTCTGAGTAATGTAATTCTGACGGGAAGACGCAATCTTCACTTTAAGCGTCTGAATGATGTAATACTGGCCGAAAGGGTGCAGTCTTGAGTCAAAAGTCCGAGTGATATAATTCCGTCCAAAAGGTTGCAATCTTCACTCCAAGTGTCAGAATGATGTTATTCCAGCCAAAAGGATGCAATATTCACTCCAAGTGTTATAGTGATGTAATTCTGACTGAAAACTTAAAGTTTTCTTTCAAATGTCTGACTGATGTAATTCTCGTAGAAAGGTTGTAGTCTTCAATCCAAGAGTCTGAATGATGTATTTCCGGCCAAAAGGATGCAGTCTTTATTCTAGGTCCGAGTGATGTAATTCTGGTCGAAAGGTTAAAGTCTTCATTCCAAGTGACAGAATGATGTATTTACGGCCGAATGGTTTAAGTATTCATTCAAAAATCTGAGTGATGTAATTCCGGCCGAAAGGTTGCAGTCTTCACTCCAAGTGTCAGAATGATGTAATTCCAGCCAAAAGGATGCAATCTTCATTTAAAAGTCTGAGTGATGTAATTCTGGCGGAAAGACACAATATTCACTTTTAGCGTATGAATGATGTAATACTGCCCGAAAGGTTGCAGTCTTCACTGAAAAGTCCGAGTGATGTAATTCCGTCCGAACGGTTGTAGTGTTTACTCCAAGTGTCAGAATGATGTAATCCGGATCAAAGGTTGCAGTCTTAATTTAAAAGTACGAGTGATGTAATTCCAGCCGAAAGGCTATATTGTTCGCTACGAGTGTAAGAATGACGTAATTCTCGCTAAAAGGGTGCAATCTTCATTCGAAAGTCCGAGTGATGTTATTCCATCTAAAATGATGCAATCTTCACTCCAAATGTTATAATGATGTAATTCTGACTGAAAACTTTAAATCTTCTTTCAAATATCAGAGTGATGTAATTCTCGTCGAAAGGTTGTAGTCTTCAATCATAGAGTCTGAATGATGTATTTCCGGCCAAAAGGTTGCATCTTTATTCCAAGGTCCGAGTGATGTAATTCTGGTCGAAAGGTTGCAGTCTTCATTACAAGTGTCAGAATGATGTATTTACGGCCGAATGGTTCAAGTCTTCATTCAGAAATCTGAGTGATGTAATTCTGACCGAAAGGTTGCAGTCTTCACTCCAATAGTCAAAATGATGTAGTTTCAGCCAAAATGATACAATTTTCATTCAAAAGTCTGAGTGATGTAATTCTGGCGGAAAGACGCAATCTTCACTTTAAGCGTCTGAATGATGTAATACTGGCCGAAAGGTTGCAGTCTTCACTCAAAAGTCTGAGTGATGTAATCCGTCCGAAAGGTTGCTGTCATCACTCCAAGTGTTAGAATGATGTAATTCGGCCAAAGGATGCAATCATTATTCAAAAGTCTGAGTGATGTAATTCCGGTGGAAAGACGCAATCTTCACTTTAAGTGTCTGAATGATGTAATATTGGCTGAAAGGTTGCAGTCTTCACTCAAAAGTTAGAGTGATGTAATTATGTCGGAAAGGTTGCAGTCTTCACTCCAAGTGTCAAAATGATGTAATTCCAGCCAAAATTATACAATATTCATTCAAAAGGCTCAGTGATGTAATTCCGGCCGAAAGATGCAATCTTCACTTTAAGCATCTGAATGATGTAATACTGGCCGAAAGATTGCAGTCTTCACTCAAAAGTCCGAGTGATGTAATTCCGTCTGAAAGGTTGCAGTGTTCACTCCAAGCGTCAGAATGATGTAATTCCAGCCAGAAGGATGCAATATTCATTCAAAAGTCTGAGTGATGTAATTCTGGCGGAACGACGCAATCTGCACATTAAGCGTCTGAATGATGTAAGACTGGCCGAGAGGGTCCAGTGTTCACTCAAAAGTTCGAGGGAAGTAATTCCGTCGAAAGGTTGCGATCTTCACTCCAAGTGTCGAATGATGTAATTCGACCAAAAAGGATGCAATCTTCATTTAAAAGTCTGAGTGATGTAATTCTGGCGGAAAGACACAATATTCACTTTTAGCGTATGAATGATGTAATACTGCCCGAAAGGTTGCAGTCTTCACTCAAAAGTCCGAGTGATGTAATTCCGTCCGAACGGTTGTAGTCTTTACTCCAAGTGTCAGAATGATGTAATCCGGATCAAAGGTTGCAGTCTTAATTTAAAAGTACGAGTGATGTAATTCCAGCCGAAAGGCTATATTGTTCGCTACGAGTGTAAGAATGACGTAATTCTCGCTAAAAGGGTGCAATCTTCATTCGAAAGTCCGAGTGATGTTATTCCATCTAAAATGATGCAATCTTCACTCCAAATGTTATAATGATGTAATTCTGACTGAAAACTTTAAATCTTCTTTCAAATATCAGAGTGATGTAATTGCCGTCGAAAGTTTGTAGTCTTCAATCATAGAGTCTGAATGATGTATTTCCGGCCAAAAGGTTGCATCTTTATTCCAAGGTCCGAGTGATGTAATTCTGGTCGAAAGGTTGCAGTCTTCATTACAAGTGTCAGAATGATGTATTTACGGCCGAATGGTTCAAGTCTTCATTCAGAAATCTGAGTGATGTAATTCTGACCGAAAGGTTGCAGTCTTCACTCCAATAGTCAAAATGATGGAGTTTATTAAAATGATACAATTTTCATTCAAAAGTCTGAGTGATGTAATTCTGGCGGAAAGACGCAATCTTCACTTTAAGCGTCTGAATGATGTAATACTGGCCGAAAGGTTGCAGTCTTCACTCAAAAGTCTGAGTGATGTAATCCGTCCGAAAGGTTGCTGTCATCACTCCAAGTGTTAGAATGATGTAATTCCAGCCAAAAGGATGCAATCATTATTCAAAAGTCTGAGTGATGTAATTCCGGTGGAAAGACGCAATCTTCACTTTAAGTGTCTGAATGATGTAATATTGGCTGAAAGGTTGCAGTCTTCACTCAAAAGTTAGAGTGATGTAATTATGTCGGAAAGGTTGCAGTCTTCACTCCAAGTGTCAAAATGATGTAATTCCAGCCAAAATTATACAATATTCATTCAAAAGGCTCAGTGATGTAATTCCGGCCGAAAGATGCAATCTTCACTTTAAGCATCTGAATGATATAATACTGGCCGAAAGGTTGCAGTCTTCCCTCAAAAGTCCGAGTGATGTAATCCATTCGGAAGGTTGCTGTCTTCACTCCAAGTGTCAGAATGATGTAATTCGGCCAAAAGGATGCAATCTTCATTCAAAAGTCCGAGTGATGTAATTACGGCGAGCAGCGCAATCTTCACATTAAGCGTCTGATTGATGTAATCCTGGCCGAAAGGTTGCAGTCTTCACTCAAAAGTTCGAGTGATGTAATTCCGGCCGAAAGGTTGCAGTCTTCACTCCAAGTGTCAGAATGATGAAATTCCAGCCAAAATGATGCAATCTTCATTTAAAAGTCTGAGTGATGTAATTCTGGCGGAAATACACAATATTCACTTTTAGCGTCTAAATGATGTAATACTGCCCGAAAGGTTGCAGTCTTCACTCAAAAGTCTGAGTGATGTAATTCCGTCTGAAAGGTTGTAGTCTTTACTCCAAGTGTCAGAATGATGTAATCTGGACAAAAGGTTGCAGTCTTAATTTAAAAGTACTAGTGATGTAATTCCAGCCGAAAGGCTATATTGTTCACTACAAGTGTAAAAATGACGTAATTCTGGCTAAAAGGGTGCAATCTTCATTCGAAAGTCCGAGTGATGTTATTCCATCTAAAATGATGCAATCTTCACTCCAAATGTTATAATGATGTAATTCTGACTGAAAACTTTAAATCTTCTTTCAAATATCAGAGTGATGTAATTCTCGTCGAAAGGTTGTAGTCTTCAATCATAGAGTCTGAATGATGTATTTCCGGCCAAAAGGTTGCATCTTTATTCCAAGGTCCGAGTGATGTAATTCTGGTCGAAAGGTTGCAGTCTTCATTACAAGTGTCAGAATGATGTATTTACGGCCGAATGGTTCAAGTCTTCATTCAGAAATCTGAGTGATGTAATTCTGACCGAAAGGTTGCAGTCTTCACTCCAATAGTCAAAATGATGTAGTTTCAGCCAAAATGATACAATTTTCATTCAAAAGTCTGAGTGATGTAATTCTGGCGGAAAGACGCAATCTTCACTTTAAGCGTCTGAATGATGTAATACTGGCCGAAAGGTTGCAGTCTTCACTCAAAAGTCTGAGTGATGTAATCCGTCCGAAAGGTTGCTGTCATCACTCCAAGTGTTAGAATGATGTAATTCCAGCCAAAAGGATGCAATCATTATTCAAAAGTCTGAGTGATGTAATTCCGGTGGAAAGACGCAATCTTCACTTTAAGTGTCTGAATGATGTAATATTGGCTGAAAGGTTGCAGTCTTCACTCAAAAGTTAGAGTGATGTAATTATGTCGGAAAGGTTGTAGTCTTCACTCCAAGTGTCAAAATGATGTAATTCGACCAAAATTATACAATATTCATTCAAAGGCTCGAGTGATGTAATTCCGGCGAAAGATGCAATCTTCACTTTAAGCATCTGAATGATATATCTTGGTAGAAAGGTTGCAGTCTTCCCTCAAAAGTCCGAGTGATGTAATCCATTCGGAAGGTTGCTGTCTTCACTCCAAGTGTCAGAATGATGTAATTCCAGCCAAAAGGATGCAATCTTCATTCAAAAGTCTGAGTGATGTAATTCTGGCGGAACGACGCAATCTTCACATTAAGCGTCTGAATGATGTAATACTGGCCGAAAGGTTGCAGTCTTCACTCAAAAGTTCGAGTGAAGTAATTCCGTCTGAAAGGTTGCAGTCTTCACTCCAAGTGTCAGAATGATGTAATTCCAGCCAAAAGGATGCAATCTTCATTTAAAAGTCTGAGTGATGTAATTCTGGCGGAAAGACACAATATTCACTTTTAGCGTATGAATGATGTAATACTGCCCGAAAGGTTGCAGTCTTCACTCAAAAGTCCGAGTGATGTAATTCCGTCCGAACGGTTGTAGTCTTTACTCCAAGTGTCAGAATGATGTAATCCGGATCAAAGGTTGCAGTCTTAATTTAAAAGTACGAGTGATGTAATTCCAGCCGAAAGGCTATATTGTTCGCTACGAGTGTAAGATGAATTGCTCTTCGCTCAAAAGGGTGCAATATTCATTCAAAAGTCCGAGTTATGTTATTCCATCTAAAAGGATGCAATCTCCACTCCAAGTGTTATAATGATGTAATTCTGACTGAAAACTTAAAGTCTTCTTTCAAATGTCTGAGTGATGTAATTTTCGTCGAAAGGTTGTAGTCTTCAATCGTAGAGTCTGAATGATGTATTTCCGGCCAAAAGGTTGCATCTTTCTTCCAAGGTCCGAGTGATGTAATTCTGATCGAAAGGTTGCAGTCTTCATTCCAAGTGTCAGAATGATGTATTTACGGCCGAATGGTTCAAGTCTTCATTCAGCAATCTGAGTGATGTAATTCCGGCCGAAAGGTTGCAGTCTTCACTCCAATAGTCAAAATGATGTAGTTTCAGCCAAAATGATACAATCTTCATTCAAAAGTCTGAGTGATGTAATTCTGGCGGAAAGACGCAATCTTCACTTTAAGCGTCTGAATGATGTAATACTGGCCGAAAGGTTGCAGTCTTCACTCAAAAGTCTGAGTGATGTAATCCGTCCGATAGGTTGCTGTCATCACTCCAAGTGTTAGAATGATGTAATTCCAGCCAAAAGGATGCAATCATTATTCAAAAGTCTGAGTGATGTAATTCCGGTGGAAAGACGCAATCTTCACTTTAAGTGTCTGAATGATGTAAAACTGGTCGAAAGGTTGCAGTCTTCACTCAAAAGTTAGAGTGATGTAATTATGTCGGAAAGGTTGCAGTCTTCACTCCAAGTGTCAAAATGATGTAATTCCAGCCAAAATTATACAATATTCATTCAAAAGGCTCAGTGATGTAATTCCGGCCGAAAGATGCAATCTTCACTTTAAGCATCTGAATGATATAATACTGGCCGAAAGGTTGCAGTCTTCCCTCAAAAGTCCGAGTGATGTAATCCATTCGGAAGGTTGCTGTCTTCACTCCAAGTGTCAGAATGATGTAATTCCAGCCAAAAGGATGCAATCTTCATTCAAAAGTCTGAGTGATGTAATTCTGGCGGAACGACGCAATCTTCACATTAAGCGTCTGAATGATGTAATACTGGCCGAAAGGTTGCAGTCTTCACTCAAAAGTTCGAGTGAAGTAATTCCGTCTGAAAGGTTGCAGTCTTCACTCCAAGTGTCAGAATGATGTAATTCCAGCCAAAAGGATGCAATCTTCATTTAAAAGTCTGAGTGATGTAATTCTGGCGGAAAGACACAATATTCACTTTTAGCGTATGAATGATGTAATACTGCCCGAAAGGTTGCAGTCTTCACTCAAAAGTCCGAGTGATGTAATTCCGTCCGAACGGTTGTAGTCTTTACTCCAAGTGTCAGAATGATGTAATCCGGATCAAAGGTTGCAGTCTTAATTTAAAAGTACGAGTGATGTAATTCCAGCCGAAAGGCTATATTGTTCGCTACGAGTGTAAGAATGACGTAATTCTCGCTAAAAGGGTGCAATCTTCATTCGAAAGTCCGAGTGATGTTATTCCATCTAAAATGATGCAATCTTCACTCCAAATGTTATAATGATGTAATTCTGACTGAAAACTTTAAATCTTCTTTCAAATATCAGAGTGATGTAATTCTCGTCGAAAGGTTGTAGTCTTCAATCATAGAGTCTGAATGATGTATTTCCGGCCAAAAGGTTGCATCTTTATTCCAAGGTCCGAGTGATGTAATTACGGTGAAAGGTTGCAGTCTTCATTACAAGTGTCGAATGATGTATTTACGGCCGAATGGTTCAAGTCTTCATTTAGAAATATGAGTGATGTAATTCTGACGGAAAGGTTGCCGTCTTCACTCCAATAGTCAAAATGATGTAGTTTCAGCCAAAATGATACAATCTTCATTCAAAAGTCTGAGTGATGTAATTCTGGCGGAAAGACGCAATCTTCACTTTAAGCGTCTGAATGATGTAATCTTGGCGAAAGGTTGCAGTCTTCACTCAAAAGTCCGAGTGATGTAATCCGTCCGAAAGGTTTCATCACTCCAAGTGTTAGAATGATGTAATTCCGGCCGAAAGGTTGCAATTATGATTCAAAAGTACGAGTGATGTAATTCAGGTGGAAAAGGCGCAATCTTCACTTTAAGTGTAAGAATGATGTAATATTGGCTGAAAGGTTGCAGTCTTCACTCAAAAGTTAGAGTGATGTAATTATGTCGGAAAGGTTGCAGTCTTCACTCCAAGTGTCAAAATGATGTAATTCCAGCCAAAATTATACAATATTCATTCAAAAGGCTCAGTGATGTAATTCCGGCCGAAAGATGCAATCTTCACTTTAAGCATCCGAATGATATAATCTTCGCGAAAGGTTGCAGTCTTCCCTCAAAAGTCCGAGTGATGTAATCCATTCGGAAGGTTGCTGTCTTCACTCCAAGTGTCAGAATGATGTAATTCCAGCCAAAAGGATGCAATCTTCATTCAAAAGTCTGAGTGATGTAATTCTGGCGGAACGACGCAATCTTCACATTAAGCGTCTGAATGATGTAATACTGGCCGAAAGGTTGCAGTCTTCACTCAAAAGTTCGAGTGAAGTAATTCCGTCTGAAAGGTTGCAGTCTTCACTCCAAGTGTCAGAATGATGTAATTCCAGCCAAAAGGATGCAATCTTCATTTAAAAGTCTGAGTGATGTAATTCTGGCGGAAAGACACAATATTCACTTTTAGCGTATGAATGATGTAATACTGCCCGAAAGGTTGCAGTCTTCACTCAAAAATCTGAGTGATGTAATTCCATCCGAAAGGTTGCAGTCTTTACTCCAAGTGTCAGAATGATGTAATCCGGATCAAAGGTTGCAATCTTAATTTAAAAGTACGAGTGATGTAATTCAGGAGAAAGGCTATATTGTTCACATTGAGTGTAAGAATGATGTAATTCTCGCTAAAGGGTGCAATCTTCATTCAAAGTCCGAGTGATGTTATTCCATCTAAAATGATGCAATCTTCACTCCAAATGTTATAATGATGTAATTACGAATGAAAACTTTAAATCTTCTTTCAAATATCGAGTGATGTAATTCTCGTAGAAAGGTTGTAGTCTTCAATCATAGAGTCTGAATGATGTATTTCGGCCAAAGGTTGCATCTTTATTCCAAGGTCCGAGTGATGTAATTACGGTCGAAAGGTTGCAGTCTTCATTACAAGTGTCGAATGATGTATTTACGGCCGAATGGTTTAAGTCTTCATTCAAAAATCTGAGTGATGTAATTTCGGCCGAAAGGTTGCAGTCTTCACTCCAAGTGTCAGAATGATGTAATTCCAGCCAAAATGATGCAATCTTCATTCAAAAGTCTGAGTGATGTAATTCCGGCGGAAAGACGCAATCTTCACTTTAAGCGTCTGAATGATGTAATACTGTCCGAAAGGTTGCAGTGTTCACTCAAAAGTCTGAGTGATGTAATTCCATCTGAAAGGTTGCAGTCTTCACTCCAAGTGTCAAAATAATGTAATTCCAGCCAAAAGGATGCAATCTTCATTCAAAAGTCAGAGTGATGTAATTCCGGCGGAAAGAAATCTTCACTTTAAGTGTCTGAATGATGTAATACTGGTCGAAAGGTTGCATTGTTCACTCAAAAGTCTGATTGATGTAATTCCATCTGAAAGGTTGTAGTCTTCACTCCAAGTGTCAAAATGATGTAATTCAGACCAAAAGGATGCAATTTTCATTCAAAAGTCTGAGTGATGTAATTCCGGCGGAAAGACGCAATCTTCACTTTAAGCGTCTGAATGATGTAATACTGGCCGAAAGGTTGATTGTTCACTCAAAAGTCTGAGTGATGTAATTCCATCTGAAAGGTTGCAGTCTTCACTCCAAGTGTCAAAATGATGTAATTCCAGCCAAAAGGATGCAATCTTCATTCAAAAGTCTGAGTGATGTAATTTCGGCGAAAAGACGCAATCTTCACATTGCGTCTGAATGATGTAATCTTGGCCGAAAGGTTGCAGTCTTCACTCAAAAGTTCGAGTGAAGTAATTCCGTCTGAAAGGTTGCAGTCTTCACTCCAAGTGTCAGAATGATGTAATTCCAGCCAAAAGGATGCAATCTTCATTTAAAAGTCTGAGTGATGTAATTCTGGCGGAAAGACACAATATTCACTTTTAGCGTATGAATGATGTAATACTGCCCGAAAGGTTGCAGTCTTCACTCAAAAGTCCGAGTGATGTAATTCCGTCCGAACGGTTGTAGTCTTTACTCCAAGTGTCAGAATGATGTAATCCGGATCAAAGGTTGCAGTCTTAATTTAAAAGTACGAGTGATGTAATTCGGTAGAAAGGCTATATTGTTCGCTACGAGTGTAAGAATGATGTAATTCTCGCTAAAGGGTGCAATCTTCATTCAAAGTCCGAGTGATGTTATTCCATCTAAAATGATGCAATCTTCACTCCAAATGTTATAATGATGTAATTTAATGAAAACATTAAAGTCTTCTTTCAAATGTCTGAGTGATGTAATTCTCGTCGAAAGGTTGTAGTCTTCAATCCAAGAGTCTGATTGATGTATTTCCGGCCAAAAGGTTGCAGTCTTTATTCCAAGGTCCGAGTGATGTAATTCTGGTCGAAAGGTTGCAGTCTTCATTCTAAGTGTCAGAATGATGTATATACGGCCGAATGGTTTAAGTCTTCATTCAGAAATCTGAGTGATGTAATTCCGGCCGAAAGGTTGCAGTCTTCACTCCAATTGTCAAAATGATGTTGTTTCAGCCAAAATGATACAATCTTCATTCAAAAGTCTGGGTGATGTAATTCTCGCGGAAATATGCAATCTTCACTTTAACCGTCTGAATGATGTAATACTGGCCGAATGGTTGCAGTCTTTACTCAAAAGTCCGAGTGATGTAATTCCAGCCGAAAGGTTGCAGTCTTCACTCTAAGTGTCAAAATGATGTAATTCCAGCCAAAAGGATGCAATCTTCATTCAAAAGTCAGAGTGATGTAATTCCGGCGGAAAGAAATCTTCACTTTAAGTGTCTGAATGATGTAATACTGGTCGAAAGGTTGCATTGTTCACTCAAAAGTCTGATTGATGTAATTCCATCTGAAAGGTTGTAGTCTTCACTCCAAGTGTCAAAATGATGTAATTCCAGCCAAAAGGATGCAATTTTCATTCAAAAGTCTGAGTGATGTAATTTCGGCGGAAAGACGCAATCTTCACTTTAAGCGTCTGAATGATGTAATACTGGATGAAAGGTTGCAGTCTTCACTCCAAGTGTCAAAATGATGTAATTCCAGCCAAAAGGATGCAATCTTCATTCAAAAGTCAGAGTGATGTAATTTCGGCGGAAAGACGCAATCTTCACTTTAAGCGTCTGAATGATGTAATACTGGCCGAAAGGTTGCAGTGTTCACTCAAAAGTCTGAGTGATGTAATTCCGTCTGAAAGGTTGCGATCTTCACTCCAAGTGTCGAAATGATGTAATTCGGCCAAAAGGATGCAATCTTCATTTAAAAGTCTGAGTGATGTAATTCTGGCGGAAAGACACAATATTCACTTTTAGCGTATGAATGATGTAATACTGCCCGAAAGGTTGCAGTCTTCACTCAAAAGTCCGAGTGATGTAATTCCGTCCGAACGGTTGTAGTCTTTACTCCAAGTGTCAGAATGATGTAATCCGGATCAAAGGTTGCAGTCTTAATTTAAAAGTACGAGTGATGTAATTCCAGCCGAAAGGCTATATTGTGCTTCTGAGTGTAAGAATGATGTAATTCTCGCTAAAGGGTGCAATCTTCATTCGAAAGTCCGAGTGATGTTATTCCATCTAAAATGATGCAATCTTCACTCCAAATGTTATAATGATGTAATTCTGACTGAAAACTTTAAATCTTCTTTCAAATATCAGAGTGATGTAATTCTCGTCGAAAGGTTGTAGTCTTCAATCATAGAGTCTGAATGATGTATTTCCGGCCAAAAGGTTGCATCTTTATTCCAAGGTCCGAGTGATGTAATTCTGGTCGAAAGGTTGCAGTCTTCATTACAAGTGTCAGAATGATGTATTTACGGCCGAATGGTTCAAGTCTTCATTCAGAAATCTGAGTGATGTAATTCTGACCGAAAGGTTGCAGTCTTCACTCCAATAGTCAAAATGATGTAGTTTCAGCCAAAATGATACAATCTTCATTCAAAAGTCTGAGTGATGTAATTCTGGCGGAAAGACGCAATCTTCACTTTAAGCGTCTGAATGATGTAATACTGGCCGAAAGGTTGCAGTCTTCACTCAAAAGTCTGAGTGATGTAATCCGTCCGAAAGGTTGCTGTCATCACTCCAAGTGTTAGAATGATGTAATTCCAGCCAAAAGGATGCAATCATTATTCAAAAGTCTGAGTGATGTAATTCCGGTGGAAAGACGCAATCTTCACTTTAAGTGTCTGAATGATGTAATATTGGCTGAAAGGTTGCAGTCTTCACTCAAAAGTTAGAGTGATGTAATTATGTCGGAAAGGTTGCAGTCTTCACTCCAAGTGTCAAAATGATGTAATTCCAGCCAAAATTATACAATATTCATTCAAAAGGCTCAGTGATGTAATTCCGGCCGAAAGATGCAATCTTCACTTTAAGCATCTGAATGATATAATACTGGCCGAAAGGTTGCAGTCTTCCCTCAAAAGTCCGAGTGATGTAATCCATTCGGAAGGTTGCTGTCTTCACTCCAAGTGTCAGAATGATGTAATTCCAGCCAAAAGGATGCAATCTTCATTCAAAAGTCTGAGTGATGTAATTCTGGCGGAACGACGCAATCTTCACATTAAGCGTCTGAATGATGTAATACTGGCCGAAAGATTGCAGTCTTCACTCAAAAGTTCGAGTGAAGTAATTCCGTCTGAAAGGTTGCAGTCTTCACTCCAAGTGTCAGAATGATGTTATTCCAGCCAAAAGGATGCAATCTTCACTCCAAGTGTTATAATGATGTAATTCTGACTGAAAACTTAAATTTTTCAGTCAAATGTCTGTGTGATGTAATTCTCGTAGAAAGGTTGTAGTCTTCAATCCAAGAGTCTGAATTATGTATTTCCGGCCAAAAGGTTGCTTCTTTATTCCAAGGTCCGAGTGATGTAATTCTGGTCGAAAGGTTGCAGTCTTCATTCTAAGTGTCAGAATGATGTATTTACAGCAGAATGGTTCAAGTCTTCATTTAGAAATCTGAGTGATATAATTCCGGCCGAAAGGTTGCAGTCTTCACTCCAATAGTCAAAATGATGTAGTTTCAGCCAAAATGATACAATCTTCATTCAAAAGTCTGAGTGATGTAATTCTGGCGGAAAGACGCAATCTTCAGTTTAAGCGTCTGAATGATGTAATACTGGCCGAAAGGTTGCAGTCTTGACTCAAACGTCCGAGTGATGTAATTACATCCGAAATGTTGTATTCTTCACTCCAAGTGTCAGAATGATGTAATCCGGCCGAAAGGTTGTACTCTTCATTTAAAAGTACGAGTGATGTAATTCCAGTCGAAAGGCGCCAAGTGTTCACTTTAAGTGTTTGAATGATGTATATTGGATGAAAGGTTGCAATCTTCATTCAAAAGTTAGAGTGATGTAATTCTCGGAAAGGTTGTAGTCTTCAATCCAAGTGTCAAAATGATGTAGTTACTAGCCAAAATAATACAATCTTCATTCAAAGGCTCAGTGATTTAATTATGAGAAAGATGCAATCTTCACTTTAAGCATCGAATGATGTAATCTTGGCCGAATTGTTTAAGTCTTCATTCAAAGGTTTGAGTGATGTAATTCCGTCTGAAAGGTTGCAATCTTCACTCCAAGTGTCAGAATGATGTAATTCCAGCCAAAAGGATGCAATCTTCATTCAAAAGTCTGAGTGATGTAATTCCGGTAGAAAGACGCAATCTTCACTTTAAGCGTCTGAATGATGTAATATTGGCCGAAAAGTTGCAGTCTTCACTCAAAAGTTCGAGTGATGTAATTCCGTCGGAAAGGTTGCAGTCTTCACTCCAAGTGTCAAAATGATGTAATTCCAGCCAAAATGATACAATCTTCATTCAAAAGGCTGAGTGATGTAATTCCGGCAGAAAGATGCAATCTTCACTTTAAGCATCTGAATGATGTAATACTGGCCGAAAGGTTGCAGTCTTCACTCAAAAGTCCGAGTGATGTAATTCCGTCTGAAAGGTTGCAGTGTTCACTCTAAGTGTCAGAATGATCTAATTCCAGCCAAAAGGATGCAATCTTCATTCAAAAGTCTGAGTGATGTAATTCTGGCGGAACGACGCAATCTTCACATTAAGCTTCTGAATGATGTAATACTGGCCGAAAGGTTGCAGTCTTCACTCAAAAGTTCGAGTGATGTAATTCCGTCCGAAAGGTTGCAGTCTTCACTCCAAGTGTCAGAATGATGTTATTCCTGCCAAAAGGATGCAATCTTCATTCAAAAGTATGAGTGATGTGATTCTGGCGGAAAGGCGCAATATTCACTTTAAGCGCCTGAATGATGTAATACTGGCCGAATGGTTGCAGTCTTGACTAAAAAGTCTGAGTGATGTAATTCCGTCTGAAAGGTTGTAGTCTTTACTCCAAGTGTCAGAATGATGTAATCTGGACAAAAGGTTGCAGTCTTAATTTAAAAGTACTAGTGATGTAATTCCAGCCGAAAGGCTATATTGTTCACTACAAGTGTAAAAATGACGTAATTCTGGCTAAAAGGGTGCAATCTTCATTCGAAAGTCCGAGTGATGTTATTCCAACTAAAAGGATGCAATCTTCACTCAAGTGTTATAATGATGTAATTACATTGAAAACTTTAAATCTTCTTTCAAATATCGAGTGATGTAATTCTCGTCGAAAGGTTGTAGTCTTCAATCATAGAGTCGAATGATGTATTCCGGCCAAAAGGTTGCATCTTTATTCCAAGGTCCGAGTGATGTAATTCGGTCGAAAGGTTTTAGTCTTCATTACAAGTGTCGAATGATGTATTTACGGCCGAATGGTTCAAGTCTTCATTCAAAATCTGAGTGATGTAATTCGACCGAAAGGTTGTAGTCTTCACTCCAATAGTCAAAATGATGTAGTTTACCAAAATGATACAATCTTCATTCAAAAGTCCGAGTGATGTAATTACGGCGGAAAAGCGCAATCTTCACTTTAAGCGTCCGAATGATGTAATCTTGGCGAAAGGTTTAAGTCTTCACTCAAAAGTCCGAGTGATGTAATCCGTCCGAAAGGTTGCTGTCATCACTCCAAGTGTTAGAATGATGTAATTCCAGCCAAAAGGATGCAATCATTATTCAAAAGTCTGAGTGATGTAATTCCGGTGGAAAGACGCAATCTTCACTTTAAGTGTCTGAATGATGTAATATTGGCTGAAAGGTTGCAGTCTTCACTCAAAAGTTAGAGTGATGTAATTATGTCGGAAAGGTTGCAGTCTTCACTCCAAGTGTCAAAATGATGTAATTCTAGCCAAAATGATACAATCTTCATTCAAAAGGCTCAGTGATGTAATTCCGGCAGAAAGATGCAATCTTCACTTTAAGCATCTGAATGATGTAATCTTGGCGAAAGGTTGCGATCTTCACTCAAAAGTTCGAGGGATGTAATCCGTCCGAAAGGTTGTTGTTTTCACTCCAAGTGTCAGAATGATGTAATTCCAGCCAAAAGGATGCAATCTTCATTCAAAAGTCTGAGTGATGTAATTCTGGCGGAACGACGCAATCTTCACATTAAGCTTCTGAATTATGTAATACTGGCCGAAAGGTTGCAGTCTTCACTCAAAATTTCGAGTGATGTAATTCCATCCGAAAGGTTGCAGTCTTCACTCCAAGTGTCAGAATGATGTTATTCCTGCCAAAAGGATGCAATCTTTACTCCAAGTGTTATAATGATGTAATTCGGACTGAAAACTTAAAGTTTTCTTTCAAATGTCTGAGTGATGTAATTCTCGTAGAAAGGTTGTAGTCTTCAATCCAAGAGTCTGAATGATGTATTTTCGGCCAAAAGGTTGCAGTCTTTATTCCAAGGTCCGAGTGATGTAATTCTGGTCGAAAGGTTGCAGTCTTCATTCTAAGTGTCAGAATGATGTATTTACAGCAGAATGGTTCAAGTCTTCATTTAGAAATCTGAGTGATATAATTCCGGCCGAAAGGTTGCAGTCTTCACTCCAATAGTCAAAATGATGTAGTTTCAGCCAAAATGATACAATCTTCATTCAAAAGTCTGAGTGATGTAATTCTGGCGGAAAGACGCAATCTTCACTTTAAGCGTCTGAATGATGTAATACTGGCCGAAAGGTTGCAGTCTTCCCTCAAAAGTCCGAGTGATGTAATCCGTCCGAAAGGTTGCTGTCATCACTCCAAGTGTCAAAATGATGTAATTCCAGCCAAAAGGATGCAATCATTATTCAAAATTCTGAGTGATGTAATTCCGGTGGAAAGACGCAATCCTCACTTTAAGTGTTTGAATGATGTATATTGGCCGAAAGGTTGCAGTCTTCACTCAAAAGTTAGAGTGATGTAATTCTGTCGGAAAGGTTGCAGTCTTCACTCCAAGTGTCAAAATGATGTAGTTCTAGCCAAAATGATACAATCTTCATTCAAAAGGCTCAGTGATGTAATTCCGGCAGAAAGATGCAATCTTCACTTTAAGCATCTGAATGATGTAATACTGGCCGAAATGTTGCAGTCTTCACTCAAAAGTTTGAGTGATGTAATTCCGTCTGAAAGGTTGGAGTGTTCACTCCAGGTGTC
Organism: Anisodus acutangulus; assembly: GCA_029783415.1. Classification (NCBI taxonomy): domain Eukaryota; kingdom Viridiplantae; phylum Streptophyta; class Magnoliopsida; order Solanales; family Solanaceae; genus Anisodus; species Anisodus acutangulus. Next base: position 81,618 of record JAJAGQ010000032.1, on the reverse strand, counting down.
GGAATGATGTAAATCCAGCCAAAAGGATGCAATCTTCATTCAAAAGACTGAGTGATGTAATTCTGGCGGAACGACGCAATCTTCACATTAAGCGTCTGAATGATGTAATACTGGACGAAAGGTTGCAGTCTTCACTCAAAAGTCCGAGTGATGTAATTCCGTCTGAAAGGTTGCAGTCTTCACTCCAAGTGTCAGAATGATGTTATTCCAGCCAAAAGGATGCAATCTTCACTCCAAGTGTTATAATGATGTAATTCTGAATGAAAACTTAAAGTTTTCTTTCAAATGTCTGAGTGATGTAATTCTCGTAGAAAGGTTGTAGTCTTCAATCCAAGAGTCTGAATGAGGTATTTCCGGCCAAAAGGTTGCATCTTTATTCCAAGGTTCGAGTGATGTAATTATGGTCAAAAGGTTGCAGTCTTCATTCTAAGTGTCAAAATGATGTATTTACAGCAGAATGGTTCAAGTCTTCATTCAGAAATCCGAGTGATGTAATTCCGGCCGAAAGGTTGCAGTCTTCAGTCCAATTGTCAAAATGATGTAGTTTCAGCCAAAATGATACAATTTTCATTCAAAAAGTCTGAGTGATGTAATTCCGGCGGAAAGACGCAATCTTCACTTTAAGAATCTGAATGATGTAATACTGGCCGAAATATTGCAGTCTTCACTCAAAAGTTCGAGGGATGTAATCCGTCCGAAAGGTTGTTGTTTTCACTCCAAGTGTCAGAATGATGTAATTCCAGCCAAAAGGATGCAATCTTCATTCAAAAGTCTGAGTGATGTAATTCTGGCGAAAGGCTTTAGTGTTCACTACATGTGTAAGAATAGCGTAATTCGGTATGAAAGGTTGCAGTCTTCACTCAAAAGTCCAAGTGATGTAATTCGATCCAAATGGTTGAAGTCATCACTCCAAGTGTCAGAATGATGTTATTCCAGCCAAAAGGATGCAATCTTCACTCCAAGTGTTATAATGATGTAATTCTCGTAGAAAGGTATTAGTCTTCAATCCAAGAGTCTGAATAATGTATTTTTGGCCAAAAGGATGTAGTCTTTATTCCAAGTTCCGAGTGATGTAATTCTGGTTGAAATGTTGCAGTCTTCATTCCAAGTGTCAGAATGATGTATTTACGGCTGAATGGTTTAAGTCTTCACTCAAAAGTTCCAGTGATGTAATTCCGTCGAAAAGGTTGCAGTCTTCACTCCAAGTGTCAAAATGATGTAATTCCAGCCAAAATGATACAATCTTCATTCAAAAGTCTGAATGATGTAATTCCAGCGGTAAGACGCAATCTTCACTTTAAGCATCTGAATGATGTAATACTGGCCGAAAGGTTGCAGTTTTCACTCAAAAGTCCGAGTGATGTAATTCCCTCTGAAAGGTTTCAGTGTTCACTCCAAGTGTCAGAATGATGTAATTCCAGCCAAAATGATGCAATCTTCATTCAAAAGTCCGAGTGATGTAATTCTGGAGGAAACAAGGCAATCTTCACATTAAGCTTCTGAATGATGTAATACTAGATGAAAGGTTGCAGTCTTCACTCAAAAGTCCGAGTGATGTAATTCCGTCTGAAATGATGTAGTCTTCACTCCAAGTGTCAGAATGATGTTATTCCAACCAAAAGGATGCAATTTTCACTCCAAGTGTTATAATGATGTAATTCTGAATGAAAACTTAAAGTTTTCTTTCAAATGTCTGAGTGATGTAATTCTCGTAGAAAGGTTGTAGTCTTCAATCCAAGATTCTAAATGATGTATTTCCAGCCAAATGGTTGCAGTCTTTATTCCAAGGTCCGAGTGATGTAATTCTGGTCGAAAGGTTGCAGTCTTCATTCCAAGTGTCAGAATGATGTACTTACGGCCGAATGGTTTAAGTCTTCATTTAGAAATATGAGTGATGTAATTTCGGCCGAAAGGTTGCAGTCTTCACTCCAATTGTCAAAATGATGTAATTCCAGCCAAAATGATACAATCTTCATTCAAAAGTCTGAGTGATGTAATTCTGACGGAAAGACGCAATCTTCACTTTAAGCGCCTGAATGATGTAATACTGGCCGAATGGTTGCAGTCTTGACTAAAAAGTCCGAGTGATGTAATTCCATCCGAAAGGTTGCAGTCTTCTCTCAAGTGTCAGAATGATGTAATCCGACCGAAAGGTTGCAGTCTTCATTTAAAAGTACGAGTGATGTAATTCCAGTCGAAAGGCTTTAGTGTTCACTACATGTGTAAGAATGACGTAATTCGGGATGAAAGGGTGCAATCTTCATTCAACTGTCTGAGTGATGTAATTCTCGTCGAAAGGTTGTAGTCTTCAATCCAAGAGTCTGAATGCTGTATTTACGACCAAAAGATTGCAGTCTTTATTCCAAGGTCCGAGTGATTTAATTCCGGTCGAAAGATTGTAGTCTTCATTCCAAGTGTCAGAATTATGTAATTACAGTCGAATTGTTTAAGTCTTCATTCAAAAATCCTAGTGATGTAATTCATGCCGAAAGGTTGCAATCTTCACTCCAAGTGTCAGAATGATGTAATTCCAGCCAAAAGGATGCAATCTTCATTCAAAAGTTTGAGTGATGTAATTATGACGGAAATTGCAATTGTCACTTTAAGCGTCTGAATGATGTAATACTGGCCGAAAGGTTGCAGTCTTCACTCAAAAGTCCGAGTGATGTAATTCCGTCCGAAAGGTTGCAGTTTTCACTCCAAGTGTCAGAATGATGTTATTCCAGCCAAAATGATGCAATCTTCACTCCAAGTGTTATAATGATGTAATTCTGACTGAAAACTTAAAGTTTTCTTTCAAATGTCTGAGTGATATAATTCTCATAGAAAGGTTGTAGTCTTCAATCCAAGAGTTTGAATGATGTATTTCCGGCCAAAAGGTTACAGTCTTTATTCCAAGGTCCGAGTGATGTAATTCTGGCCGAAATATTGCAGTCTTCATTCCAAGTAACATAATGATATATTTACGGCCGAATGGTTTAAGTCTTCATTCAAAAATCTGAGTGATGTAATTCCGGCCGAAAGGTTGCAGTCTTCACTCCAAGTGTCAGAATGATGTAATTCCAGCCAAAATGATGCAATCTTGATTTAAAAGTCTGAGTGATGTAATTCTGGCGGAGAGACACAATATTCACTTTTAGAGTCTGAATAATGTAATACTGTCCGAAAGGTTGCAGTCTTCACTCAAAAGTCCGAGTGATGTAATTCCGTCCGAAAGGTTGTAGTCTATACTCCAAGTGTCAGAATGATGTAATCCGGACCAAAGGTTGCTGTCTTAATTTGAAAGTACGAGTGATGTAATTCCAGCCGAAAGGCTATATTATTCACTACAAGTGTAAGAATGACGTAATTCTGGCTAAAAGGGTGCAATCTTCATTCGAAAGTCCGAGTGATGTTATTCCAACTAAAAGGATGCAATCTTCACTCAAGTGTTATAATGATGTAATTCTGACTGAAAACTTAAAATCTTCTTTCAAATGTTTGAGTGATGTAATTCTCGTCGAAAGGTTGTAGTCTTCAATCGTAGAGTCGGAATGATGTATTTTCGGCCAAACGGTTGCATCTTTATTCCAAGGTCCGAGTGATGTAATTCTGGTCGAAATGTTGCAGTCTTCATTCCAAGTGTCAGAATGATATATTTACGGCCTAATGGTTCAAGTCTTCATTCAGAAATCTAAGTGATGTAATTCCGGCCGAATGGTTGCAGTCTTCACTCCAATTGTCAAAATGATGTAGTTTCAGCCAAAATGATACAATCTTCATTCAAAAGTCTGAGTGATGTAATTCTGGCGGAAAGACGCAATCTTCACTTTAAGCTTCTGAATGATGTAATATTGGCCGAAAGGTTGCAGTCTTCACTCAAAAGTTCGAGTGATGTAATTTCGTCGGAAAGGTTGCAGTCTTCACTCCAAGTGTCAAAATGATGTAATTCCAGCCAAAATGATACAATCTTCATTCAAAAGGCTGAGTGATGTAATTCCGGCAGAAAGATGCAATCTTCACTTTAAGCATCTGAATGATGTAATACTGGCCGAAAGGTTGCAATCTTCATTCAAAAATCTGAGTGATGTAATTCCGGCCGAAAGGTTGCAGTCTTCACTCCAAGTGTCAGAATGATGTAATTTCAGCCAAAAGGATGCAATCTTCATTTAAAAGTCTGAGTGATGTAATTCTGGCGGAAAGACATAATATTCACTTTTAGCGTCTGAATGATGTAATACTGCCCGAAAGGTTGCAGTCTTCACTCAAAATTCCGAGTGATGTAATTCCATCCGAATGGTTGCAGTCTTCACTTCAAGTGTCAGAATGATGTTATTCCAGCCAAAAGGATGCAATCTTCACTCCAAGTGTTATAATGATGTAATTCTGACTGAAAACTTTAAGTTTTCAGTCAAATGTCTGAGTGATGTAATTCTCGTAGAAAGGTTGTAGTCTTCAATCCAAGAGTCTGAATGATGTATTTCCGGCTAAAAGGATGCAGTCTTTATTCCAAGGTCCGAGTGATGTATTTCTGGTCGAAAGGTTGCAGTCTTCATTCCAAGTGTCAGAATGATGTACTTACGGCTGAATGGTTTAAGTCTTCAATCAGAAATCTGAGTGATGTAATTCCGGCCAAAAGGTTGCAGTCTTCACTCCAATTGTCAAAATAATGTAATTCCAGCCAAAATGCTACATTCTTCATTCAAAAGTCTGAGTGATGTAATTCCGACGGAAAGACGCAATCTTCACTTTAAGCATCTAAATGATGTAATACTGGCCGAAAGGTTGCTGTCTTAACTCAAAAGTTCGAGTGATGTAATTCTATCCGAAAGGTTGCAGTCTTTATTCCAAGGTCCGAGTGATGTAATTCCGGTCGAAAGATTGTAGTCTTCATTCAAGTGTCAGAATGATGTAGTTACAGCCGAATGGTTTGTCTTCATTCAAAAATCCGAGTGATGTAATTCCGGCCGAAAGGTTGCAGTCTTCACTCCAAGTGTCAAAATGATGTAATTCCAGCCAAAATGATACAATCTTCATTCAAAAGTCTGAATGATGTAATTCCAGCGGAAAAACGCAATCTTCACTTTAAGCATCTGAATGATGTAATACTGGCCTAAAGGTTGCAGTCTTCACTCAAAAGTCCGAGTGATGTAATTCCGTCCGAAAGGTTTCAGTGTTCACTCCAAGTGTCAGAATGATGTAATTCCAGCCAAAAGGATGCAATCTTCATTCAAAAGTCTGAGTGATGTAATTCTGGCGGAACGACGCAATCTTCACATTAAGCGTCTGAATGATGTAATACTAGATGAAAGGTTGCAGTCTTCACTCAAAAGTCCGAGTGATGTAATTCCGTCTGAAAGGTTGCAGTCTTCACTCCAAGTGTCAGAATGATGTTATTCCAGCCAAAAGGATGCAATTTTCACTCCAAGTGTTATAATGATGTAATTCTGAATGAAAACTTAAAGTTTTCTTTCAAATGTCTGAGTGATGTAATTCTCGTAGAAAGGTTGTAGTCTTCAATCCAAGAGTCTGAATGATGTATTTCCAGCCAAATGGTTGCAGTCTTTATTCCAAGGTCCGAGTGATGTAATTCTGGTCGAAAGGTTGCAGTCTTCATTCCAAGTGTCAGAATGATGTACTTACGGCCGAATGGTTTAAGTCTTCATTTAGAAATATGAGTGATGTAATTCCGGCCGAAAGGTTGCAGTCTTCACTCCAATTGTCAAAATGATGTAATTCCAGCCAAAATGATACAATCTTCATTCAAAAGTCTGAGTGATGTAATTCTGACGGAAAGACGCAATCTTCACTTTAAGCGCCTGAATGATGTAATACTGGCCGAATGGTTGCAGTCTTGACTAAAAAGTCCGAGTGATGTAATTCCATCCGAAAGGTTGCAGTCTTCTCTCAAGTGTCAGAATGATGTAATCCGACCGAAAGGTTGCAGTCTTCATTTAAAAGTACGAGTGATGTAATTCCAGACGAAAGGCTTTAGTGTTCACTACATGTGTAAGAATGACGTAATTCGGTATGAAAGGGTGCAATCTTCATTCAACTGTCTGAGTGATGTAATTCTCGTCGAAAGGTTGTAGTCTTCAATCCAAGAGTCTGAATGCTGTATTTACGACCAAAAGATTGCAGTCTTTATTCCAAGGTCCGAGTGATTTAATTCCGGTCGAAAGATTGTAGTCTTCATTCCAAGTGTCAGAATTATGTAATTACAGTCGAATTGTTTAAGTCTTCATTCAAAAATCCTAGTGATGTAATTCATGCCGAAAGGTTGCAATCTTCACTCCAAGTGTCAGAATGATGTAATTCCAGCCAAAAGGATGCAATCTTCATTCAAAAGTCTGAGTGATGTAATTCCGGTAGAAAGACGCAATCTTCACTTTAAGCGTCTGAATGATGTAATATTGGCCGAAAAGTTGCAGTCTTCACTCAAAAGTTCCAGTGATGTAATTCCGTCGGAAAGGTTGCAGTCTTCACTCCAAGTGTCAAAATGATGTAATTCCAGCCAAAATGATACAATCTTCATTCAAAAGGCTGAGTGATGTAATTCCGGCAGAAAGATGCAATCTTCACTTTAAGCATCTGAATGATGTAATACTGGCCGAAAGGTTGCAGTCTTCACTCAAAAGTCCGAGTGATGTAATTCCGTCCGAAAGGTTGCAGTCTTCACTCCAAGTGTCAGAATGATGTTATTCCTGCCAAAAGGATGCAATCTTTACTCCAAGTGTTATAATGATGTAATTCTGACTGAAAACTTAAAGTTTTCTTTCAAATGTCTGAGTGATGTAATTCTCGTAGAAAGGTTGTAGTCTTCAATCCAAGAGTCTGAATGATGTATTTCCGGCCAAAAGGTTGCAGTCTTTATTCCAAGGTCCGAGTGATGTATTTCTGGTCGAAAGGTTGCAGTCTTCATTCCAAGTGTCAGAATGATGTATTTACGGCCGAATGGTTTAAGTCTTCATTCAGAAATATGAGTGATGTAATTCCGGCCGAAAGGTTGCAGTCTTCACTCCAATTGTCAAAATGATGTAATTCCAGCCAAAATGATACAATCTTCATTCAAAAGTCTGAGTGATGTAATTCTGACGGAAAGACGCAATCTTCACTTTAAGCGTATGAATGATATAATACTGGCCGAAAGTTCCAGTCTTGACTCAAAAGTCCGAGTGATGTAATTCCGTCCGAAAGATTGCAGTCTTTATTAGAAGGTCCGAGTGATGTAATTCCGATCGAAAGATTGTAGTCTTCATTCAAGTGTCAGAATTATGTAATTAAAGCCGAATGGTTTGTCTTCATTCAAAAATCTGAATGATGCAATTCCGGCCGAAAGGTTGCAGTCTTCACTCCAAGTGTCAAAATGATGTAATTCCAACCAAAATGATACAATTTTCATTCAAAAGTCTGAGTGATGTAATTCCGGCGGAAAGACGCAATCTTCACTTTAAGCATCTGAATGATGTTATACTGGCCGAAAGGTTGCAGTCTTCACTCAAAAGTCCGAGTGATGTAATTCCGTCCGAAAGGATGCAGTATTCACTCCAAGTGTCAGAATGATGTAATTCCAGCCAAAAGGATGCAATTTTCATTCAAAAGTCTGAGTGATGTAATTCTGGCGGAACGACGCAATCTTCACATTAAGCGTCTGAATGATGTAATACTGCCCGAAATGTTACAGTCTTCATTCAAAAGTTCGAGTGATGTAATTCCGTCCGAAAGGTTGTAGTCTTCACTCCAAGTGTCAGAAAGATGTTATTCCTGCCAAAATGATGCAATCTTTACTCCAAGTGTTATAATGATGTAATTCTGACTGAAAACTTAAAGTTTTCTTTCAAATGTCTGAGTGATGTAATTCTCGTAGAAAGGTTGTAGTCTTCAATCCAAGAGTCTGAATGATTTATTTCTAGCCAAAAGGTTGCAGTCTTTATTCCAAGGTCCGAGTGATATAATTCTGGTCGAAAGGTTGCAATCTTCATTCCAAGGGTCAGAATGATGTATTTACGGACGAATGGTTTAAGTGTTCATTCAGAAACACGAGTGATGTAATTCCTGCCGAAAGGTTGCAGTATTCACTCCAATTGTCAAAATGATGTAATTCCAGCCAAAATGATACAATCTTCATTCAAAAGTCTGAGTGATGTAATTCTGACGGAAAGACGCAATCTTCACTTTAAGCGCCTGAATGATGTAATACTGGCCGAATGGTTGCAGTCTTGACTAAAAAGTCCAAGTGATGTAATTCCATCCGAAAGGTTGCAGTCTTCTCTCAAGTGTCAGAATGATGTAATCCGACCGAAAGGTTGCAGTCTTCATTTAAAAGTATGAGTGATGTAATTCCAGACGAAAGGCTTTAGTGTTCACTACATGTGTAAGAATGACGTAATTCGGTATGAAAGGGTGCAATCTTCATTCAACAGTCTGAGTGATGTAATTCTCATCGAAAGGTTGTAGTCTTCAATCCAAGAGTCTGAATGCTGTATTTACGACCAAAAGATTGCAGTCTTTATTCCAAGGTCCGAGTGATTTAATTCCGGTCGAAAGATTGTAGTCTTCATTCCATGTGTCAGAATTATGTAATTACAGTCGAATTGTTTAAGTCTTCATTCAAAAATCCTAGTGATGTAATTCATGCCGAAAGGTTGCAATCTTCACTCCAAGTGTCAGAATGATGTAATTCCAGCCAAAAGGATGCAATCTTCATTCAAAAGTTTGAGTGATGTAATTCTGACGGAAATCGCAATCGTCACTTTGAGCGTCTGAATGATGTAATACTGGCCGAAAGGTTGCAGTCTTCACTCAAAAGCCCGAGTGATGTAATTTCGTCCGAAAGGTTGCAGTCTTCACTCTAAGTGTCAGAATGATGTTATTCCTTCCAAAAAGGATGCAATCTTCACTCCAAGTGTTATAATGATGTAATTCTGACTGAAAACTTAAAGTTTTCTTTCAAATGTCTGAGTGATGTAATTCTCGTAGAAAGGTTGTAGTCTTCAATCCAAGAGTCCGAATGATGTATTTCCGGCCAAAAGGTTGCAGTGTTTATTCCAAGGTCCGAGTGATGTAATTCTGGTCGAAAAGTTGCAGTCTTCATTCCAAGTGACATAATGATGTATTTACGGCCGAATGGTTTAAGTCTTCATTCAAAAATCTGAGTGAAGTAATTCCGGACGAAAGGTTGCAGTCTTCACTCCAAGTGTCAAAATGATGTAAATCCAGCCAAAAGGATGCAATCTTCATTTAAAAGTCTGAGTGATGTAATTCTAGCGGAAAGACATAATATTCACTTTTAGCGTCTGAATGATGTAATACTGGCCGAAAGGTTGCAGTCTTCACTCAAAAGTTCGAATGATGTAATTCTATCCGAAAGGTTGTTGTCTTCACTCCAAGTGTCAGAAAGATGTTATTCCTGCCAAAAGGATGCAATCTTTACTCCAAGTGTTATAATGATGTAATTCTGAATGAAAACTTAAAGTTTTCTTTCAAATGTCTGAGTGATGTAATTCTCGTAGAAAGGTTGTACTCTTCAATCCAAGAGTCTGAATGATGTATTTCCAGCCAAATGGTTGCAGTCTTTATTCCAAGGTCCGAGTGATGTAATTTTGGTCGAAAGGTTGCAGTCTTCATTCCAAGTGTCAGAATGATGTATTTACGGTAGAATGGTTTAAATCTTCATTCAGAAATATGAGTGATGTAATTCCGGCCGAAAGGTTGCAGTATTCACTCCAATCGTCAAAATGATGTAATTCTAGCCAAAATGATACAATCTTCATTCAAAAGTCTGAGTGATGTAATTCCAACGGAAAGACGCAATCTTCAGTTTAAGCGTCTGAATGATGTAATACTGGCCGAAAGGTTGCAGTCTTGACTCAAACGTCCGAGTGATGTAATTATGTCCGAAAGGTTACAGTTTTTATTCCAAGGTCCGAGTGATGTAATTCCGGTCGAAATATTGTAGTCTTCATTCAAGTGTCAGAATGATGTAATTACAGCCGAATGGTTTGTCTTCATTCAAAAATCCGAGTGATGTAATTCCGGCCGAAAGGTTGCAGTCTTCACTCCAAGTGTCTTAATGATGTAATTCCAGCCAAAATGATACAATCTTCATTCAAAAGTCTGAATGATGTAATTCCAGTGGAAATACGCAATCTTCACTTTAAGCGTCTGAATGATGTAATACTGGCCGAAAGGTTGCATTGTTCACTCAAAAGTCTGAGTGATGTAATTCCATCTGAAAGGTTGCAGTCTTCACTCCAAGTGTCAAAATGATGTAATTCCAGCCAAAAGGATGCAATTTTCATTCAAAAGTCTGAGTGATGTAATTTCGGCGGAAAGACGCAATCTTCACTTTAAGCGTCTGAATGATGTAATACTGGCCGAAAGGTTGCATTGTTCACTCAAAAGTCTGATTGATGTAATTCCATCTGGAAGGTTGTAGTCTTCACTCCAAGTGTCAAAATGATGTAATTCCAACCAAAATGATGCAATTTTCATTCAAAAGTCTGAGTGATGTAATTTCGGCGGAAAGTCGCAATCTTCACTTTAAGCGTCTGAATGATGTAATACTGGACGAAAGGTTGCAGTCTTTACTCAAAAGTCCGAGTGATGTAATTCCGTCCGAAAGGTTCCAGTGTTCACTCCAAGTGTCAGAATGATGTAATTCCAGCCAAAAGGATGCAATCTTCATTCAAAAGTCCGAGTGATGTAATTCTGGAGGAAACAAGGCAATCTTCACATTAAGCGTCTGAATGATGTAATACTAGATGAAAGGTTGCAGTCTTCACTCAAAAGTTCGAGTGATGTAATTCCGTCCTAAAGGTTGCAGTCTTCACTCCGAGTGTCAGAATGATGTTATTCCTGCCAAAAGGATGCAATCTTTACTCCAAGTGTTATAATGATGTAATTCTGAATGAAAACTTAAAGTTTTCTTTCAAATGTCTGAGTGATGTAATTCTCGTAGAAAGGTTGTAGTCTTCAATCCAAGAGTCTGAATGATGTATTTCTAGCCAAAAGGTTGCAGTCTTTATTCCAAGGTCCGAGTGATATAATTCTGGTCGAAAGGTTGCAGTCTTCATTCCAAGTGTCAGAATGATGTATTTACGGCCGAATGGTTTAAGTGTTCATTCAGAAACACGAGTGATGTAATTCCTGCCGAAAGGTTGCAGTATTCACTCCAATTGTCAAAATGATGTAATTCCAGCTAAAATGATACAATCTTCATTCAAAAGTCTGAGTGATGTAATTCTGACGGAAAGACGCAATCTTCACTTTAAGCGCCTGAATGAAGTAATACTGGCCGAATGGTTGCAGTCTTGACTAAAAAGTCCGAGTGATGTAATTCCGTTCGAAAGGTTGCAGTCTTCTCTCAAGTGTCAGAATGATGTAATCCGATCGAAAGGTTTCAGTCTTCATTTAAAAGTACGAGTGATGTAATTCTCGTCGAAAGGTTGTAGTCTTCAATTCAAGAGTCTGAATGTTGTCTTTACGACCAAAAGATTGCAGTCTTTATTCCATGGTCCGAGTGATTTAATTCCGGTCGAAAGATTATAGTCTTCATTCCAAGTGTCAGAATTATGTAATTACAGTCGAATTGTTTAAGTCTTCATTCAAAAATCCTAGTGATGTAATTCCTGCCGAAAGGTTGCAATCTTCACTCCAAGTGTCAGAATGATGTAATTCCAGCCAAAAGGATGCAATCTTCATTCAAAAGTCTGAGTGATGTAATTCTGGCGGAAATCGCAATCTTCACTTTAAGCGTCTGAATGATGTAATACTGGCCGAAAGGTTGCAGTCTTCACTCAAAAGTCTGAGTGATGTAATTCCGTCCGAAAGGTTGCATTCTTCACTCCAAGTGTCAGAATGATGTTATTCCTGCCAAAGGGATGCAATCTTCACTCCAAGTGTTATAATGATGTAATTCTGACTGAAAACTTAAAGTTTTCTTTCAAATGTCTGAATGATGTAATTCTCGTAGAAAGGTTGTAGTCTTCAATCCAAGAGTCTGAATGATGTATTTCCGGCCAAAAGGTTGTAGTGTTTATTCCAAGGTCCGAGTGATGTATTTCTGGTCGAAAGGTTGTAGTCTTCATTCCAAGTGACAGAATGATGTATTTACGGCCGAATGGTTTAAGTCTTCATTCAAAAATCTAAGTGATGTAATTCCGGCCGAAAGGTTGCAGTCTTCACTCCAAGTGTCAGAATGATTTAATTCCAGCCAAAAGGATGCAATCTTCATTTAAAAGTCTGAGTGATGTAATTCTGGCGGAAATACATAATATTCACTTTTAGCGTCTGAATGATGTAATACTGCCCGAAAGGTTGCAGTCTTCACTCAAAAGTCCGAGTGATGTAATTCCATCCGAATGGTTGCAGTCTTCACTCCAAGTGTCAGAATGATATTATTCCAGCCAAAAGGATGCAATCTTCACTCCAAGTGTTATAATGATGTAATTCCAGCCAAAAGGATGTAATTTTCATACAAAAGTCTGAGTGATGTAATTCTGGCGGAACGACGCAATCTTCACATTAAGCGTTTAAATGATGTAATACTGGACGAAAGGTTGCAGTCTTCACTCAAAAGTCTGAGTGATGTAATTCCGTCTGAAAGGTTGCAGTCTTCACTCCAAGTGTCAGAATGATGTTATTCCAGCCAAAAGGATGCAATCTTCATTCAAAAGTCTGAGTGATGTAATTCTGGCGGAAAGACGTAATCTTCACATTAAGCGTTTGAATGATGTAATCTTGGCGAAAGGTTGCGATCTTCATTCAAAAGTCCGAGTGATGTAATTCCATCCGAAAGGTTGCGATCTTTACTCCAAGTGTCAAAATGATGTAATTCGATCGAAAGGTTGCAATCTTCATTTAAAAGTACGAGTGATGAAATTCGGCCGAAAGGCTATATTGTTCACTCCAAGTGTCAGAATGATGTAATCCGGCCGAAAGGTTGCAGTCTTCATTTAAAAGTACGAGTGATGTAATTCACTTCGAAAGGCTATAGTGTTCACTTCATGTGTAAGAATGACGTAATTCTGGATGAAAGGGTGCAATCTTCATTCAAATGTCTGAGTGATGTAATTTTCGTCGAAAGGTTGTAGTCTTCAATCCAAGAGTCTGAATGATGTATTTCCGACCAAAAGGTTGCAGTCTTTATTCCAAGGTCCGAGTGATGTAATTTCGGTCGAAGCGTTGTAGTCTTCATTCTAAGTGTCGAATGATGTATTTACGTCCGAATGGTTTAAGACTTTATTCAAAAATCTGAGTGATGTAATTTCGGATAAAAGGATTCAATCTTCACTACAATTGTCAAAATGATGTAATTTCAGCCAAAATGATACAATCTTCATTCAAAAGTCTGAGTGATGTAATTCCGGCGGAAAGACAGAATCTTCACTTTAAGCATCTGAATGATGTAATACTGGCCGAAAGATTGCAGCCTTCACTTAAAACTCCGAGTGATGTAATCCGTCCGAAAGGTTGCAGTCTTCACTCCAAGTGTCAGAATGATGTAATTCCAGCCAAAAGGATGCAATCTTCATTCAAAAGTCTGAGTGATGTAATTCTGGCGGAAAGATGCAATCTTGACTCTAAGCGTTTGAATGATGTAATACTGGCAGAAAGGTTGCAGTCTTCACTCAAAAGTCTGAGTGATGTAATTCCATCCGAAAGGTTGCAGTCTTTACTCCAAGTGTCAAAATGATGTAATTCGGTCGAAAGGTTGCAGTCTTCATTTAAAAGTACGAGTGATGAACTTGCATCTGAACGGCTATATTGTTCGCTCCAAGTGTCAGAATGATGTAATCCGGCCGAAAGGTTGCAGTCTTCATTTAAAAGTACGAGTGATGTAATTCACTTCGAAAGGCTATAGTGTTCACTTCATGTGTAAGAATGACGTAATTCTGGATGAAAGGGTGCAATCTTCATTCAAATGTCTGAGTGATGTAATTTTCGTCGAAAGGTTGTAGTCTTCAATCCAAGAGTCTGAATGATGTATTTCCGACCAAAAGGTTGCAGTCTTTATTCCAAGGTACGAGTGATGTAATTCTGGTCGAAACGTTGCAGTCTTCATTCTAAGTGTCAGAATGATGTATTTACGTCCGAATGGTTTAAGACTTTATTCAAAAATCTGAGTGATGTAATTTCGGATGAAAGGTTGCAGTCTTCACTACAATTGTCAGAATGATGTAATTCCAGCCAAAATGATACAATCTTCATTCAAAAGTCTGAGTGATGTAATTCCGGCGGAAAGACAGAATCTTCACTTTAAGCATCTGAATGATGTAATACTGGCCGAAAGATTGCAGCCTTCACTTAAAACTCCGAGTGATGTAATCCGTCCGAAAGGTTGCAGTCTTCACTCCAAGTGTCAGAATGATGTAATTTCAGCCAAAAGGATGCAATCTTCATTCAAAAGTCTGAGTGATGTAATTCTGGCGGAAAGATGCAATCTTGACTCTAAGCGTTTGAATGATGTAATACTGGCAGAAAGGTTGCAGTCTTCATTCAAAAGTCTGAGTGATGTAATTCCATCCGAAAGGTTGCAGTCTTTACTCCAAGTGTCAAAATGATGTAATTCGGTCGAAAGGTTGCAGTCTTCATTTAAAAGTACGAGTGATGAAATTCCAGCCGAAAGGCTATATTGTTCACTCCAAGTGTCAGAATGATGTAATCCGGCCGCAAGTTTACAGTCTTCATTTAAAAGTACGAGTGATGTATTTCACTTCGAAAGGCTATAGTGTTCACTTCATGTGTAATAATGACGTAATTCTGGATGAAAGGATGCAATCTTCATTCAAATGTCTGAGTGATGTAATTTTCGTCGAATGGTTGTAGTCTTCAATACAAGAGTCTGAATGATGTTTTTCCGACCAAAAGGTTGCAGTCTTTATTCCAAGGTACGAGTGATGTAATTCTGGTCGAAACGTTGCAGTCTTCATTCTAAGTGTCAGAATGATGTATTTACGTCCGAATGGTTTAAGACTTTATTCAAAAATCTGAGTGATGTAATTTCGGATGAAAGGTTGCAGTCTTCACTACAATTGTCAAAATGATGTAATTCCAGCCAAAATGATACAATCTTCATTCAAAAGTCTGAGTGATGTAATTCCGGCGGAAAGACAGAATCTTCACTTTAAGCATCTGAATGATGTAATACTGGCCGAAAGATTGCAGCCTTCACTTAAAACTCCGAGTGATGTAATCCGTCCGAAAGGTTGCAGTCTTCACTCCAAGTGTCAGAATGATGTAATTTCAGCCAAAAGGATGCAATCTTCATTCAAAAGTCTGAGTGATGTAATTCTGGCGGAAAGATGCAATCTTGACTCTAAGCGTTTGAATGATGTAATACTGGCAGAAAGGTTGCAGTCTTCACTCAAAAGTCTGAGTGATGTAATTCCATCCGAAAGGTTGCAGTCTTTACTCCAAGTGTCAAAATGATGTAATTCGATCGAAAGGTTGCAGTCTTCATTTAAAAGTACGAGTGATGAAATTCTGGCGGAAAGGCTATATTGTTCACTCCAAGTGTCGAGAATGATGTAATTCACGCCGAAAGGTTGCAGTCTTCATTTAAAAGTACGAGTGATGTAATTCACTTCGAATGGCTATAGTGTTCACTTCATGTGTAAGAATGACGTAATTCTGGATGAAAGGGTGCAATCTTCATTCAAATGTCTGAGTGATGTAATTTTCGTCGAAAGGTTGTAGTCTTCAATCCAAGAGTCTGAATGATGTATTTCCGACCAAAAGGTTGCAGTCTTTATTCCAAGGTACGAGTGATGTAATTCTGGTCGAAACGTTGCAGTCTTCATTCTAAGTGTCAGAATGATGTATTTACGTCCGAATGGTTTAAGACTTTATTCAAAAATCTGAGTGATGTAATTTCGGATGAAAGGTTGCAGTCTTCACTACAATTGTCAGAATGATGTAATTCCAGCCAAAATGATACAATCTTCATTCAAAAGTCTGAGTGATGTAATTCCGGCGGAAAGACAGAATCTTCACTTTAAGCATCTGAATGATGTAATACTGGCCGAAAGATTGCAGCCTTCACTTAAAACTCCGAGTGATGTAATCCGTCCGAAAGGTTGCAGTCTTCACTCCAAGTGTCAGAATGATGTAATTCCAGCCAAAAGGATGCAATCTTCATTCAAAAGTCTGAGTGATGTAATTCTGGCGGAAAGATGCAATCTTGACTCTAAGCGTTTGAATGATGTAGTACTGGCAGAAAGGTTGCAGTCTTCTCTCAAAGGTTTGAGTGATGTAATTCCATCCGAAAGGTTGCAGTCTTTACTCCAAGTGTCAAAATGATGTAATTCGGTCGAAAGGTTGCAGTCTTCATTTAAAAGTACGAGTGATGAAATTCCAGCCGAAAGGCTATATTGTTCACTCCAAGTGTCAGAATGATGTAATCCGGCCGAAAGGTTGCAGTCTTCATTTAAAAGTACGAGTGATGTAATTCACTTCGAAAGGCTATAGTGTTCACTTCATGTGTAAGAATGACGTAATTCTGGATGAAAGGGTGCAATCTTCATTCAAATGTCTGAGTGATGTAATTTTCGTCGAAAGGTTGTAGTCTTCAATCCAAGAGTCTGAATGATGTATTTCCGACCAAAAGGTTGCAGTCTTTATTCCAAGGTACGAGTGATGTAATTCTGGTCGAAACGTTGCAGTCTTCATTCTAAGTGTCAGAATGATGTATTTACGTCCGAATGGTTTAAGACTTTATTCAAAAATCTGAGTGATGTAATTTCGGATGAAAGGTTGCAGTCTTCACTACAATTGTCAGAATGATGTAATTCCAGCCAAAATGATACAATCTTCATTCAAAAGTCTGAGTGATGTAATTCCGGCGGAAAGACAGAATCTTCACTTTAAGCATCTGAATGATGTAATACTGGCCGAAAGATTGCAGCCTTCACTTAAAACTCCGAGTGATGTAATCCGTCCGAAAGGTTGCAGTCTTCACTCCAAGTGTCAGAATGATGTAATTTCAGCCAAAAGGATGCAATCTTCATTCAAAAGTCTGAGTGATGTAATTCTGGCGGAAAGATGCAATCTTGACTCTAAGCGTTTGAATGATGTAATACTGGCAGAAAGGTTGCAGTCTTCACTCAAAAGTCTGAGTGATGTAATTCCATCCGAAAGGTTGCAGTCTTTACTCCAAGTGTCAAAATGATGTAATTCGGTCGAAAGGTTGCAGTCTTCATTTAAAAGTACGAGTGATGAAATTCCAGCCGAAAGGCTATATTGTTCACTCCAAGTGTCAGAATGATGTAATCCGGCCGAAAGGTTGCAGTCTTCATTTAAAAGTACGAGTGATGTAATTCACTTCGAAAGGCTATAGTGTTCACTTCATGTGTAAGAATGACGTAATTCTGGATGAAAGGGTGCAATCTTCATTCAAATGTCTGAGTGATGTAATTTTCGTCGAAAGGTTGTAGTCTTCAATCCAAGAGTCTGAATGATGTATTTCCGACCAAAAGGTTGCAGTCTTTATTCCAAGGTACGAGTGATGTAATTCTGGTCGAAACGTTGCAGTCTTCATTCTAAGTGTCAGAATGATGTATTTACGTCCGAATGGTTTAAGACTTTATTCAAAAATCTGAGTGATGTAATTTCGGATGAAAGGTTGCAGTCTTCACTACAATTGTCAGAATGATGTAATTCCAGCCAAAATGATACAATCTTCATTCAAAAGTCTGAGTGATGTAATTCCGGCGGAAAGACAGAATCTTCACTTTAAGCATCTGAATGATGTAATACTGGCTGAAAGATTGCAGCCTTCACTTAAAACTCCGAGTGATGTAATCCGTCCGAAAGGTTGCAGTCTTCACTCCAAGTGTCAGAATGATGTAATTTCAGCCAAAAGGATGCAATCTTCATTCAAAAGTCTGAGTGATGTAATTCTGGCGGAAAGATGCAATCTTGACTCTAAGCGTTTGAATGATGTAATACTGGCAGAAAGGTTGCAGTCTTCACTCAAAAGTCTGAGTGATGTAATTCCATCCGAAAGGTTGCAGTCTTTACTCCAAGTGTCAAAATGATGTAATTCGATCGAAAGGTTGCAGTCTTCATTTAAAAGTACGAGTGATGAAATTCCAGCCGAAAGGCTATATTGTTCACTCCAAGTGTCAGAATGATGTAATCCGGCCGAAAGGTTGCAGTCTTCATTTAAAAGTACGAGTGATGTAATTCACTTCGAATGGCTATAGTGTTCACTTCATGTGTAAGAATGACGTAATTCTGGATGAAAGGGTGAAATCTTCATTCAAATGTCTGAGTGATGTAATTTTCATCGAAAGGTTGTAGTCTTCAATCCAAGAGTCTGAATGATGTATTTCCGACCAAAAGGTTGCAGTCTTTATTACAAGGTACGAGTGATGTAATTCTGGTCGAAACGTTGCAGTCTTCATTCTAAGTGTCAGAATGATGTATTTACGTCCGAATGGTTTAAGACTTTATTCAAAAATCTGAGTGATGTAATTTCGGATGAAAGGTTGCAGTCTTCACTACAATTGTCAAAATGATGTAATTCCAGCCAAAGTGATACAATCTTCATTCAAAAGTCTGAGTGATGTAATTCCGGCGGAAAGACAGAATCTTCACTTTAAGCATCTGAATGATGTAATACTGGCCGAAAGATTGCAGCCTTCACTTAAAACTCCGAGTGATGTAATCCGTCCGAAAGGTTGCAGTCTTCACTCCAAGTGTCAGAATGATGTAATTTCAGCCAAAAGGATGCAATCTTCATTCAAAAGTCTGAGTGATGTAATTCTGGCGGAAAGATGCAATCTTGACTCTAAGCGTTTGAATGATGTAATACTGGCAGAAAGGTTGCAGTCTTCACTCAAAAGTCTGAGTGATGTAATTCCATCCGAAAGGTTGCAGTCTTTACTCCAAGTGTCAAAATGATGTAATTCGATCGAAAGGTTGCAGTCTTCATTTAAAAGTACGAGTGATGAAATTCCAGCCGAAAGGCTATATTGTTCACTCCAAGTGTCAGAATGATGTAATCCGGCCGAAAGGTTGCAGTCTTCATTTAAAAGTACGAGTGATGTAATTCACTTCGAAAGGCTATAGTGTTCACTTCATGTGTAAGAATGACGTAATTCTGGATGAAAGGGTGCAATCTTCATTCAAATGTCTGAGTGATGTAATTTTCGTCGAAAGGTTGTAGTCTTCAATCCAAGAGTCTGAATGATGTATTTCCGACCAAAAGGTTGCAGTCTTTATTCCAAGGTACGAGTGATGTAATTCTGGTCGAAACGTTGCAGTCTTCATTCTAAGTGTCAGAATGATGTATTTACGTCCGAATGGTTTAAGACTTTATTCAAAAATCTGAGTGATGTAATTTCGGATGAAAGGTTGCAGTCTTCACTACAATTGTCAGAATGATGTAATTCGGCCAAAATGATACAATCTTCATTCAAAAGTCCGAGTGATGTAATTAGTGGAAAGACGAATCTTCACTTTAAGCATCTGAATGATGTAATCTTGGCGAAAGATTGCAGCCTTCACTTAAAACTCCGAGTGATGTAATCCGTCCGAAAGGTTGCGATCTTCACTCCAAGTGTCAGAATGATGTAATTTCAGCCAAAAGGATGCAATCTTCATTCAAAAGTCTGAGTGATGTAATTCTGGCGGAAAGATGCAATCTTGACTCTAAGCGTTTGAATGATGTAATACTGGCAGAAAGGTTGCAGTCTTCACTCAAAAGTCTGAGTGATGTAATTCCATCCGAAAGGTTGCAGTCTTTACTCCAAGTGTCAAAATGATGTAATTCGGTCGAAAGGTTGCAGTCTTCATTTAAAAGTACGAGTGATGAAATTCCAGCCGAAAGGCTATATTGTTCACTCCAAGTGTCAGAATGATGTAATCCGGCCGAAAGGTTGCAGTCTTCATTTAAAAGTACGAGTGATGTAATTCACTTCGAAAGGCTATAGTGTTCACTTCATGTGTAAGAATGACGTAATTCTGGATGAAAGGGTGCAATCTTCATTCAAATGTCTGAGTGATGTAATTTTCGTCGAAAGGTTGTAGTCTTCAATCCAAGAGTCTGAATGATGTATTTCCGACCAAAAGGTTGCAGTCTTTATTCCAAGGTACGAGTGATGTAATTATGGTCGAAACGTTGCAGTCTTCATTCTAAGTGTCAGAATGATGTATTTACGTCCGAATGGTTTAAGACTTTATTCAAAAATCTGAGTGATGTAATTTCGGATGAAAGGTTGCAGTCTTCACTACAATTGTCAAAATGATGTAATTCCAGCCAAAATGATACAATCTTCATTCAAAAGTCTGAGTGATGTAATTCCGGCGGAAAGACAGAATCTTCACTTTAAGCATCTGAATGATGTAATCTTGGCGAAAGATTGCGGCCTTCACTTAAAACTCCGAGTGATGTAATCCGTCCGAAAGGTTGCGATCTTCATTCCAAGTGTCGAATGATGCAATTTGAGCCTAAGAGTTGCAGTCTTCATTCAAAAGTCCGAGTGATGTAATTACGGCGGAAAGATGCAATCTTGACTCTAAGCGTTTGAATGATGTAATCTTGGCGAAAGGTTGCGATCTTCACTCAAAAGTCCGAGTGATGTAATACCAGCAGAAAGGTTGCAGTCTTTACTCCAAGTGTCAAAATGATGTAATTCGATCGAAAGGTTGCAGTCTTCATTTCAAAGTACGAGTGATGAAATTCCAGCCGAAAGACTATATTGTTCACTCCAAGTGTCAGAATGATGTAATCCGGCCTAAGGGTTGCAATTATCATTTGAAAGTACGAGTAAGGTAATTCACTTCGAAAGGCTATAGTGTTCACTTCATGTGTAAGAATGACGTAATTTTGGATGAAAGGGTGCAATCTTCATTCAAATGTCTGAGTGATGTAATTCTCGTCGAATGGTTGTAGTCTTCAATCCAAGAGTCTGAATGATGTATTTCCGACCAAAAGGTTGTAGTCTTTATTCCAAGGTTCGAGTGATGTAATTCTGGTCGAAATGTTGCAGTCTTCATTCTAAGTGTCAGAATGATGTATTTACGTCCGAATGGTTTAAGACTTCATTCAAAAATCTGAGTGATGTAATTTCGGATGAAAGGTTGCAGTCTTAACTACAATTGTCAAAATGATGTAATTCGGCCAAAATGATACAATCTTCATTCAAAAGTCCGAGTGATGTAATTAGGCGGAAAAGCGAATCTTCACTTTAAGCATCTGAATGATGTAATACTAGCCGAAAGATTGCAGCCTTCACTTAAAACTCCGAGTGATGTAATCCGTCCGAAAGGTTGCAGTCTTCACTCCAAGTGTCAGAATGATGTAATTTCAGCCAAAAGGATGCAATCTTCATTCAAAAGTCTGAGTGATGTAATTCTGGCGGAAAGATGCAATCTTGACTCTAAGCGTTTGAATGATGTAATACTGGCAGAAAGGTTGCAGTCTTCACTCAAAAGTCTGAGTGATGTAATTCCATCCGAAAGGTTGCAGTCTTTACTCCAAGTGTCAAAATGATGTAATTCGGTCGAAAGGTTGCAGTCTTCATTTAAAAGTACGAGTGATGAAATTCCAGCCGAAAGGCTATATTGTTCACTCCAAGTGTCAGAATGATGTAATCCGGCCGAAAGGTTGCAGTCTTCATTTAAAAGTACGAGTGATGTAATTCACTTCGAAAGGCTATAGTGTTCACTTCATGTGTAAGAATGACGTAATTCTGGATGAAAGGGTGCAATCTTCATTCAAATGTCTGAGTGATGTAATTTTCGTCGAAAGGTTGTAGTCTTCAATCCAAGAGTGTGAATGATATATTTTCGACCAAATGGTTGTAGTCTTTATTCCAAGGTATGAGTGATGTAATTCTGGTCGAAACGTCGCAGTCTTCATTCTAAGTGTCAGAATGATGTATTTACGTCCGAATGGTTTAAGACTTTATTCAAAAATCTGAGTGATGTAATTTCGGCCGAAAGGTTGCAGTCTTCACTCCAATTGTCAAAATGATGTAATTTCGGCCAAAATGATACAATCTTCATTCAAAAGTCCGAGTGATGTAATTCCGTGGAAAGACAGAATCTTCACTTTAAGCATCTGAATGATGTAATCTTGGCGAAAGATTGCAGCCTTCACTTAAAACTCCGAGTGATGTAATCCGTCCGAAAGGTTGCGATCTTCACTCCAAGTGTCGAATGATGTAATTTCAGCCAAAGGATGCAATCTTCATTCAAAAGTCTAAGTGATGTAATTCTGGCGGAAAGACGGAATCTTCACTTTAAGCATCTGAATGATGTAATACTGGACGAAAGGTTGCAGTCTTCACTCAAAAGTCCGAGTGATGTAATTCCATCTGAAATGTTGCAATCTTTACTCCAAGTGTCAGAATGATGTAATCCGAGGGAAAGGTTGCAGTCTTCATTCAAAAGTCTGAGTGATGAAGTTCGTGCCGAAAGGCTATATTGTTCACTCCAAGTGTCAGAATGATGTAATCCGGCCGAAAGGTTGCAGTCTTCATTTAAAAGTACGAGTGATGTAATTCACTTCGAAAGGCTATAGTGTTCACTTCATGTGTAAGAATGACGTAATTCTGGATGAAAGGGTGCAATCTTCATTCAAATGTCTGAGTGATGTAATTCTCGTCGAAAGGTTGTAGTCTTCAATCCAAGAGTCTGAATGATGTATTTCCGACCAAAAGGTTGCAGTCTTTATTCCAAGGTACGAGTGATGTAATTCATGTCGAAATGTTGCAGTCTTCATTCTAAGTGTTTGAATGATGTATTTACGTCCGAATGGTTTAAGACTTCATTCAAAAATCTGAGTGATGTAATTTCGGATGAAAGGTTGCAGTCTTCACTACAATTGTCAAAATGATGTAATTCCAGCCAAAGTGATACAATCTTCATTCAAAAGTCTGAGTGATGTAATTCCGGCGGAAAGACAGAATCTTCACTTTAAGCATCTGAATGATGTAATACTGGACTAAAGATTGCAGCCTTCACTTAAAACTCCGAGTGATGTAATCCATCCGAAAGGTTGCAGTCTTCACTCCAAGTGTCAGAATGATGTAATTTTAGCCAAAAGGATGCAATCTTCATTCAAAAGTCTGAGTGGTGTAATTCTGGCGGAAAGATGCAATCTTGACTCTAAACGTTTGAATGATGTAATACTGGCAGAAAGGTTGCAGTCTTCACTCAAAAGTCTGAGTGATGTAATTCCATCCGAAAGGTTGCAGTCTTTACTCCAAGTGTCAAAATGATGTAATTCGATCGAAAGGTTGCAGTCTTCATTTAAAAGTACGAGTGATGAAATTCGGTAGAAAGGCTATATTGTTCACTCCAAGTGTCAGAATGATGTAATCCGGCCGAAAGGTTGCAGTCTTCATTTAAAAGTACGAGTGATGTAATTCACTTCGAAAGGCTATAGTGTTCACTTCATGTGTAAGAATGACGTAATTCTGGATGAAAGGGTGCAATCTTCATTCAAATGTCTAAGTGATGTAATTCTCGTCGAAAGGTTGTAGTGTTCAATCCAAGAGTCTGAATGATGTATTTCCGACCAAATGGTTGCGGTCTTTATTCCAAGGTCCGAGTGATGTAATTCTGGTCGAAACGTTGCAGTCTTCATTCTAAGTGTCAGAATGATGTATTTACGTCCGAATGGTTTAAGACTTTATTCAAAAATCTGAGTGATGTAATTTCGGATGAAAGGTTGCAGTCTTCACTACAATTGTCAAAATGATGTAATTCCAGCCAAAATGATACAATCTTCATTCAAAAGTCTGAGTGATGTAATTCCGGCGGAAAGACAGAATCTTCACTTTAAGCATCTGAATGATGTAATACTGGCCGAAAGATTGCAGCCTTCACTTAAAACTCCGAGTGATGTAATCCGTCCGAAAGGTTGCAGTCTTCACTCCAAGTGTCAGAATGATGTAATTCCAGCCAAAAGGATGCAATCTTCATTCAAAAGTCTGAGTGATGTAATTCTGGCGGAAAGATGCAATCTTGACTCTAAGCGTTTGAATGATGTAATACTGGCAGAAAGGTTGCAGTCTTCACTCAAAAGTCTGAGTGATGTAATTCCATCCGAAAGGTTGCAGTCTTTACTCCAAGTGTCAAAATGATGTAATTCGGTCGAAAGGTTG
Organism: Anisodus acutangulus; assembly: GCA_029783415.1. Lineage (NCBI taxonomy): Eukaryota > Viridiplantae > Streptophyta > Magnoliopsida > Solanales > Solanaceae > Anisodus > Anisodus acutangulus. The sequence goes on along the minus strand of JAJAGQ010000032.1, from coordinate 57,520 downwards.
CAGTCTTCATTTAAAAGTACGAGTGATGAAATTCCAGCCGAAAGGCTATATTGTTCACTCCAAGTGTCAGAATGATGTAATCCGGCCGAAAGGTTGCAATCTTCATTTAAAAGTACGAGTGATGTAATTCACTTCGAAAGGCTATAGTGTTCACTTCATGTGTAAGAATGACGTAATTCTGGATGAAAGGGTGCAATCTTCATTCAAATGTCTGAGTGATGTAATTTTCGTCGAAAGGTTGTAGTCTTCAATCCAAGAGTCTGAATGATGTATTTCCGACCAAAAGGTTGCAGTCTTTATTCCAAGGTACGAGTGATGTAATTCTGGTCGAAACGTTGCAGTCTTCATTCTAAGTGTCAGAATGATGTATTTACGTCCGAATGGTTTAAGACTTTATTCAAAAATCTGAGTGATGTAATTTCGGATGAAAGGTTGCAGTCTTCACTACAATTGTCAAAATGATGTAATTCCAGCCAAAATGATACAATCTTCATTCAAAAGTCTGAGTGATGTAATTTCGGCGGAAAGACAGAATCTTCACTTTAAGCATCTGAATGATGTAATACTGGCCGAAAGATTGCAGCCTTCACTTAAAACTCCGAGTGATGTAATCCGTCCGAAAGGTTGCAGTCTTCACTCCAAGTGTCAGAATGATGTAATTCCAGCCAAAAGGATGCAATCTTCATTCAAAAGTCTGAGTGATGTAATTCTGGCGGAAAGATGCAATCTTGACTCTAAGCGTTTGAATGATGTAATACTGGCAGAAAGGTTGCAGTCTTCACTCAAAAGTCTGAGTGATGTAATTCCATCCGAAAGGTTGCAGTCTTTACTCCAAGTGTCAAAATGATGTAATTCGGTCGAAAGGTTGCAGTCTTCATTTAAAAGTACGAGTGATGAAATTCGGTAGAAAGGCTATATTGTTCACTCCAAGTGTCAGAATGATGTAATCCGGCCGAAAGGTTGCAGTCTTCATTTAAAAGTACGAGTGATGTAATTCACTTCGAAAGGCTATAGTGTTCACTTCATGTGTAAGAATGACGTAATTCTGGATGAAAGGGTGCAATCTTCATTCAAATGTCTGAGTGATGTAATTCTCGTCGAAAGGTTGTAGTCTTCAATCCAAGAGTCTGAATGATGTATTTCCGACCAAAAGGTTGCAGTCTTTATTCCAAGGTCCGAGTGATGTAATTCTGGTTGAAACGTTGCAGTCTTCATTCTAAGTGTCAGAATGATGTATTTACGTCCGAATGGTTTAAGACTTCATTCAAAAATCTGAGTGATGTAATTTCGGATGAAAGGTTGCAGTCTTCACTACAATTGTCAAAATGATGTAATTCCAGCCAAAATGATACAATCTTCATTCAAAAGTCTGAGTGATGTAATTCCGGCGGAAAGACAGAATCTTCACTTTAAGCATCTGAATGATGTAATACTGGCCGAAAGATTGCAGCCTTCACTTAAAACTCCGAGTGATGTAATCCGTCCGAAAGGTTGCAGTCTTCACTCCAAGTGTCAGAATGATGTAATTCCAGCCAAAAGGATGCAATCTTCATTCAAAAGTCTGAGTGATGTAATTCTGGCGGAAAGATGCAATCTTGACTCTAAGCGTTTGAATGATGTAATACTGGCAGAAAGGTTGCAGTCTTCACTCAAAAGTCTGAGTGATGTAATTCCATCCGAAAGGATGCAGTCTTTACTCCAAGTGTCAAAATGATGTAATTTCGGTTGAAAGGATGCAGTCTTCATTTAAAAGTACGAGTGATGAAATTCCAGCCGAAAGGCTATATTGTTCACTCCAAGTGTCAGAATGATGTAATCCGGCCGAAAGGTTGCAGTCTTCATTTAAAAGTACGAGTGATGTAATTCACTTCGAAAGGCTATAGTGTTCACTTCATATGTAAGAATGACGTAATTCTGGATGAAAGGGTGCAATCTTCATTCAAATGTCTGAGTGATGTAATTCTCGTCGAAAGGTTGTAGTCTTCAATCCAAGAGTCTGAATGACGTATTTCCGACCAAAAGGTTGCAGTCTTTATTCCAAGGTTCGAGTTATGTAATTCTGGTCGAAACGTTGCAGTCTTCATTCTAAGTGTCAGAATGATGTATTTACGTCCGAATGGTTTAAGACTTCATTCAAAAATCTGAGTGATGTAATTTCGGATGAAAGGTTGCAGTCTTCACTACAATTGTCAAAATGATGTAATTTCAGCCAAAATGATACAATCTTCATTCAAAAGTCTGAGTGATGTAATTCCGGCGGAAAGACAGAATCTTCACTTTAAGCATCTGAATGATGTAATATTGGCCGAAAGATTGCAGCCTTCACTTAAAACTCCGAGTGATGTAATCCGTCCGAAAGGTTGCAGTCTTCACTCCAAGTGTCAGAATGATGTAATTCCAGCCAAAAGGATGCAGTCTTCACTCAAAATTCTAATTGATGTAATTACCACCGAAAGGTGCAGTCTTCACTTTAAGCGTCTGAATAATGTAATTCACACTGAAAGGTTGCAGTCTTCACTCAAAATTCTGAGTGATGTAATTCTGGCAGAAGGGTTGCAGTCTTTTTCCAAATGTCAGAATGATGTAATTCCAGCTGAAAGGTTGCATTCTTCATTAAAAAGTACGAGTGATGTAATTACAGCTGAAAAGCTGCAATTTTCACTCTAAGTTTCAGAATGATGTAATTCCGGCCGAAATGGTTGCAATTATCATTCAAAAGTACGAGTGATGTAATTCACTTGAAGGCTATAGTGTTCACTTCATGTGTTATAATGATGTAATTACGGATGAAAGGGTGCAATCTTCATTCAAATGTCCGAGTGATGTAATTCTCGTCGAAAGGTTGTAGTCTTCAATCCAAGAGTCTGAATGATGTATTTCCGACCAAAAGGTTGCGATCTTTATTCCAAGGTCCGAGTGATGTAATTTTGGTCGAAAGGTTGCAGTCTTCATTCTAAGTGTCGAATGATGTATTTACGTCCGAATGGTTTAAGACTTCATTCAAAAATCTGAGTGATGTAATTTCGGATGAAAGGTTGCGATCTTCACTACAATTGTCAAAATGATGTAATTCCACCAAAATGATACAATCTTCATTCAAAAGTCCGAGTGATGTAATTCCGGAAAAGACGCAATCTTCACTTTAAGCATCCGAATGATGTAATCTTGGCGAAAGATTGCAGCCTTCACTTAAAACTCCGAGTGATGTAATCCGTCCGAAAGGTTGCGATCTTCACTCCAAGTGTCGAATGATGTAATTTCAGCCAAAAGGATGCAATCTTCATTCAAAAGTCTGAGTGATGTAATTCTGGCGGAAAGATGCAATCTTGACTCTAAGCGTTTGAATGATGTAATACTGGCAGAAAGGTTGCAGTCTTCACTCAAAAGTCTGAGTGATGTAATTCCATCCGAAAGGTTGCAGTCTTTACTCCAAGTGTCAAAATGATGTAATTCGGTCGAAAGGTTGCAGTCTTCATTTAAAAGTACGAGTGATTAAATTCGGTAGAAAGGCTATATTGTTCACTCAAGTGTCAGAATGATGTAATCTGGCAGAAAGGTTCCAGTCTTCATTTGAAAGTACGAGTAAGGTAATTCACTTCGAAAGGCTATAGTGTTCACTTCATGTGTAAGAATGAAGTAATTTTGGATGAAAGGGTGCAATCTTCATTCAAATGTCTGAGTGATGTAATTCTCGTCGAAAGGTTGTAGTCTTCAATCCAAGAGTCTGAATGATGTATTTCCGGCCAAAAGGGTGCAGTCTTCATTCCAAGGTCCGAGTGATGTAATTCTGGTCGAAAGGTTGCAGTCTTCATTCCAAGTGTCAGAATGATGTATTTACGGCCGAATGGTTTAAGACTTCATTCAGAAATCTGAGTGATGTAATTTCGGAAGAAAGGTTGCAGTCTTCACTACAATTGTCAAAATGATGTAATTCCAGCCAAAATGATACAATCTTCATTCAAAAGTCTGAGTGATGTAATTCCGGCGGAAAGACGCAATCTTCACTTTAAGCATCTGAATGATGTAATACTGGCTGAAAGGTAACAGTCTTCACTCAAAAGTTCGAGTGATGTAATCCGTCCGAAAGGTTGCAGTCTTCACTCCAAGTGTCAGAATAATGTAATTCCAGCCAAAAAGATGCAATCTTCATTCAAAAGTCTGAGTGATGTAATTCTGGCGGAAAGATGCAATCTTGACTCTAAGCGTTTTAATGATGTAATACTGGCAGAAAGGTTGTAGTCTTCACTCAAAAGTCTGAGTGATGTAATTCCATCCGAAAGGTTGCAGTCTTTACTGCAAGTGTCAAAATGATGTAATTCGGTCGAAAGGTTGCAGTCTTCTTTTAAAAGTACGAGTGATGAAATTCCAGCCGAAAGGCTATATTGTTCACTGCAAGTGTCAGAATGATGTTATCCGGCCGAAAGGTTGCAGTCTTCATTTAAAAGTATGAGTGATGTAATTCCAGTCGAAAGGCTATAGTGTTCACTACATGTGTAAGAATGACGTAATTCTGGATGAAAGGGTGCAATCTTCATTCAAATGTCTGAGTGATGTAATTCTCATCGAAATGTTGTAGTCTTGAATCCAAGAGTCCGAATGATGTGTTTCCGGCCAAAAGGTTGTAGTCTTTAATCCAAGGTCCGAGTGATGTAATTATAGTCAAAAGGTTGTAGTCTTCATTCCAACTGTCAAAATGATATATTTACGGCCGAATGGTTTAAGTCTTCATTCAGAAATCTGAGTGATGTAATTCCGGCCGAAAGGTTGCAGTCTTCACTACAATTGTCAAAATGATGTAGTTCCAGCCAAAATGATACAATCTTCATTCAAATGTTTGAGTGATGTAATTCGTGGAAAAGCAGAATCTTCACTTTAAGCATCCGAATGATGTAATCTTGGCGAAAGATTGCAGTCTTCACTTAAAAGTCCGAGTGATGTAATCCGTCCGAAAGGTTGCAGCCTTCACTCCAAATATCAGAATAATGTAATTCCAGCTAAAAGGATGCAGTCTTCATTCAAAAGTCTGAGTGATGTAATTTCGTCAGAAAGGTGCAGTCTTTACTTTAAGCGTCTGAATGATCTAATTCTGGCTGAAAGGATGCAGTCTTCATTAAAAAGTCTGAGTGATGTAATTCTAGCCGAAAGGATACAATCTTCACTCTAAGTGTCAGAATGATGTAATTCTGGCCGAAAGTTTGCAATCTTCATTCAAAATTACGAGTGATGAAATTCCAGCCGAAAGGCTATATTGTTCACTGCAAGTGTAAGAATGACGTAATTCTGGCTGAAAGGGTGCAATCTTCATTCAAAAGTCTGAGTGATGTTATTCCAGCTGAAAGGGTGCAGGCTTCACTCCAAGTGTAAGAATGACGTAATTCTGGATGAAAGGGTGCAATCTTCATTCAAATGTCTGAGTGATGTAATTCTCGTCGAAAGGTTGTAGTCTTCAATCCAAGAGTCTGAATGATGTATTTCCGACCAAAAGGTTGCAGTCTTTATTCCAAGGTCCGAGTGATGTAATTCTGGTCGAAACGTTGCAGTCTTCATTCTAAGTGTCAGAATGATGTATTTACGTCCGAATGGTTTAAGACTTCATTCAAAAATCTGAGTGATGTAATTTCGGATGAAAGGTTGCAGTCTTCACTACAATTGTCAAAATGATGTAATTCCAGCCAAAATGATACAATCTTCATTCAAAAGTCTGAGTGATGTAATTAGTGGAAAGACGCAATCTTCACTTTAAGCATCTGAATGATGTAATACTGGCCGAAAGGTTGCAGTCTTCACTCAAAAGTCCGAGTGATGTAATCCGTCCGAAAGGTTGCAGTCTTCACTCCAAGTGTTAGAATGATGAAATTCCAGCCAAAAGGATGCAATCTTCATTCAAAAGTCTGAGTGATGTAATACTGGCCGAAAGGTGCAGTCTTCACTTTAAGCGTCTGAATGATGTAATTCCGACTGAAAGGTTGCAGTCTTCACTCAAAATTCTGAGTGATGTAATTCTGTCCGAAAGGTTGCAGTCTTTACTCCAAATGTCAGAATGATGTAATTCCAGCTGAAAGATTGCAGTCTTCATTAAAAAGTACGAGTGATGTAATTCCAGCTGAAAAGCTGCAATCTTAACTCTAAGTTTCAGAATGATGTAATTCCGGCCGAAAGGTTGCAATTATCATTCAAAAGTACGAGTGATGTAATTCCAGCTGAAAGGTTGCAGTCTTCACTCCAAGTGTTAGAATGATGTAATTCTGGATGAAAGGGTGCAATGTTCATTCAAATGTATGAGTGATGTAATTCTCGTCTAAATGTTGTAGTTTTCAATCCAAAAGTCTGAATGATGTATTTCCGACCAAAAGGTTGCAGTCAATATTCCAAGGTCCGAGTGATGTAATTTTGGTCGAAAGGTTGCAGTCTTCATTCCATGTGTCAGAATGATGTATTTACGGCCGAATGCTTTGAGTGTTCATTCAGAAATCTGAGTGATGTAATTTCAGACAAAAGGTTGCAGTCTTCACTCCAATTGTCAAAATGATGTAATTCCAGCCAACATGATACAATCTTCATTTAAAAGTCTGAGTGATGTAATTCCGGTAGAAAGACGCAATCTTCACTTTACGCATCTGAATGATGTAATACTGGCCGAAAGGTTGCTGTCTTCACTCAAAAGTCTGAGTGATGTATTACGTCCGAAAGGTTGCCGTCTTCACTCCAAGTGTTAGACTGATGTAATTCCAGCCAAAAGAATGCAATCTTCATTCAAAAGTCTGAGTGATGTAATTCTGGCGGAAAGACGCAATCTTTACTTTAAGCGTCTGAATGATGTAATACTGGCCGAAAGGTGCAGTCTTCACTCAAAATTCTGAGTGATGTAATTCTGGCAGAAGGGTTGCAGTCTTTTTCCAAATGTCAGAATGATGTAATTCCAGCTGAAAGGTTGCATTCTTCATTAAAAAGTACGAGTGATGTAATTACAGCTGAAAAGCTGTAATATTCTACACAAGTGTAAGAATGACGTAATTCTAGCTGAAAGGCTGCTATCTTCATTCAAAATTCCGAGTGATGTTATTCTAGCCAAAAGGATGCAATCTTCGCTCCAAGTGTTATAATGATGTAATTCTGACAGAAAACTTAAAGTCTTCTTTCAAATGTCTGAGTGATGTAATTCTCGCCGAAAGGTTGTAGTCTTCAATCCAAGAGTCTGATTGATGTATTTCCGGCCAAAAGGTTGCAGTCTTTATTCCAAGGTCCGAGTGATGTAATTCTGGTCGAAAGGTTGCAGTCTTCATTCTAAGTGTCAGAATGATGTATATACGGCCGAATGGGTTAAGTCTTCATTCAGAAATCTGAGTGATGTAATTTCGGCCGAAAGGTTGCATTCTTCACTCCAATTGTCAAAATGATGTAGTTCCAGCCAAAATGATAGAATCTTCATTCAAAAGTCTAAGTGATGTAATTCTGGCGGAAAGACGCAATCTTCACTTTAAGCATCTGAATGATGTAATACTGGCCGAAAGGTTGCAGTCTTCACTCAAAAGTCCGAGTGATGTAATCCGTCCGAAAGGTTGCTGTCTTCATTCCAAGTGTCAGAATTATGTAATTCCATCAGAAAGAATGCAATCTTTATTCAAAAGTCTGAGTGATGTAATTCCGGTGGAAAGACGCAATCTTCACTTTAAGCGTTTGAATGATGTTATATTGGCAGAAAGGTTGCAGTCTTCACTCAAAAGTTCGAGTAATGTAATTCCACCCGAAAGGTTGCAGTCTTTACTCCAAGTGTCAGAATGATGTTATCCGGTCGAAAGGTTGCAATTTTCATTTAAAAGTATGAGTGATGTAATTCGGTAGAAAGGCAATACTGTTCACTAAAAGTGTAAGAATGACGTAATTCTGGCTGAAAGGTGCAATCTTCATTCAAAAGTCCGTGTGATGTTATTCCAATCAAAAGGATGCAATCTTCACTCCAAGTGTTATAATGATGTAATTCTTACTGAAAAATTAAAGTCTTCTTTCAAATGTCTGAGTGATGTAATTCTCGTCGAAAGGTTGTAGTCTTCAATCCAAGAGTCTGATTGATGTATTTCCGGCAAAAAGGTTGCAGTCTTTCTTCCAAGGTCCGAGTGATGTAATTCTGGTCGAAAGGTTGCAGTCTTCATTCTAAGTGTCAGAATGATGTATATACGGCCGAATGGTTTAAGTCTTCATTCAGAAATCTGAGTGATGTAATTCCGGCCGAAAGGTTGCAGTCTTCACTCCAATTGTCAAAATGATGTTGTTTCAGCCAAAATGATACAATCTTCATTCAAAAGTCTGGGTGATGTAATTCTCGCGGAAAGATGCAATCTTCACTTTAAGCATCTGAATGATGTAATACTGGCCGAAAGGTTGCAGTCTTCATTCAAAAGTCCGAGTGATGTATTCCGTCCGAAAGGTTGCAGTCTTCACTCCAAGTGTTAGAATGATGTAATTCTAGCCAAAAGAATGCAATCTTCATTCAAAAGTCTGAGTGATGTAATTCTGGCGGAAAGACGCAGTCTTCACTTTAAGCGTCTAAATGATGTAATACCAGCCTAAAGGTTGCAATCTTCACTCAAAAATCCTAGTGATGTAATTCCGGCCGAAAGATTGCAGTCTTTACTCCAACTGTCAGAATGATGTAATTCGACCGAAAGGTTGCAGTCTTCATTTAAAAGTACGAGTGATGTAATTTCAGCCGAAAGGCTATATTGTTCACTACTAGTGTAAGAATGACGTAAATCTGGCCGAAAGGGTGCAATCTTCATTCAAAAGTACGAGTGATGTTATTCCATCCAAAAGGATCTCCAAGTGTTATAATGATGTAATTCTAACTGAAAACTTAAAGTTTTCTTTCAAATGTCTGAGTGATGTGATTCTCGTCGAAAGGTTGTAGTTTTCAATCAAAGAGTTTGAATGATGTATTTCTGGCCAAAAGGTTGCAGTCTTTATTCCAAGGTTCGAGTGATGTAATTTTGGTCAAAAGGTTGCAGACTTCATTCCAAGTGTCAGAATAATATATTTACGACCGAATGGTTTAAGTCTTCATTCAGAAATCTGAGTGATGTAATTTCGGATAAACGGATTCATTCTTCACTCCAAGGGTCAAAATGATGTAATTTCGGACGAAATGATACAATCTTCATTCAAAAGTCTGAGTGATGTGATTCCGGCCGAAAAGATGCAATATTCACTCTAAGTGTCAGAATGATGTAATACCAGCCTAAAGGTTGCAATCTTCACTCAAAAGTCCGAGTGATGTATTCCGTCCGAAAGGTTGCAGTCTTCACTCCAAGTGTTAGAATGATGTAATTCCAGCCAAAAGAATGCAATCTTCATTCAAAAGTGTGAGTGATGTAATTCTGGCGGAAAAACGCAGTCTTCACTCCAAGTGTCAAAATGATGTAATACCGGCCGAAAGGTTGCAATCTTCACTCAAAAGTTCGAGTGATTTAATTCAATCTGAAAGGTTGCAGTCTTCACTCCAAGTGTCAGAATGATGTAATCCACTCGAAAGGTTGCAGTATTCATTTAAAAGTATGAGTGATGTAATTCCAGCCGAAAGGCTATATTGTTCACTACAAGGGTAAGAATGACGTAATTCTAGCTGAAAGGCTGCTATCTTCATTCAAAATTCCGAGTGATGTTATTCTAGCCAAAAGGATGCAATCTTCGCTCCAAGTGTTATAATGATGTAATTCTGATTGAAAAATTAAAGACTTCTTTCAAATGTATGAGTGATGTAATTCTCGTCTAAAGGTTGTAGTTATCAATCCAAGAGTCTGAATGATGTATTTCCGACCAAAAGGTTGCAGTCTATATTCCAAGGTCCGTGTGATGTAATTTTGGTCAAAAGGTTGCAGTCTTCATTCTAAGTGTCAGAATGATGTATTTACGGCTGAATGGTTTAAGTCTTCATTCAAAAATCTAAGTGATGTAATTTCAGACGAAAGGTTGCAGTCCTCACTCCAATTGTCAAAATGATGTAATTCCAGCCAAAATGATACAATCTTCATTCAAAAGTCTGAGTGATGTAATACCGGCAGAAAGATGCAATCTTCACTTTAAGCATCTGAATGATGTAATACTGGCCGAAAGGCTGAAGTCTTCACTCAAAAGTCCGAGTGATGTATTCCGTCCGAAAGGTTGCAGTCTTCACTCCAAGTGTTAGAATGATGTAATTCCAGCCAAAAGAATGCAATCTTCATTCAAAAGTCTGAGTGATGTAATTACGGCGGAAAGATGCAATCTTGACTCTAAGCGTTTGAATGATGTAGTACTGGCACTAAGGTTGCAGTCTTCTCTCAAAGGTCTGAGCGATGTAATTCCATCCGAAAGGTTGCAGTCTTTACTCCAAGTGTCAAAATGATGTAATACAATCTGAAATGTTGCAGTATTCACTCAAAAGTTCGAGTGATGTAATTCCAGCCGAAAGGCTGCATTGTTCCCTACAAGTTTAAGAATGACGTAATACTAGCTGAAAGAGTGCAATATTCATTCGAAAGTCCGAGTGATGTTATTCCATCCAAAAGGATGCAATCTTCACTCCAAGTGTTATAATGATGTAATTTTGACTGAAAAACTTAAAATCTTCTTTCAAATGTCTGAGTGATGTAATTCTCTTCGTAAGGTTGTAGTCTTCAATTCTAGAGTCTGAATGATGTATTTCCGGCCAAAAGGTTGCAGTCTTTATTCCAAGGTCTGAGTGATGTAATTCCGGTCGAAAGATTGCAGTCTTCATTCTAAGTGTCAGAATGATGTATATACGACCGAATGGTTTAAGTCTTCATTCAGAAATCTGAGTGATGTAATTTCGGATAAACGAATTCATTCTTCACTCCAAGTGTCAGAATGATGTAATTCCAGCCAAAATGATACAATCTTCATTCAAAAGTCTGAGTGATGTAATTCTGGCGGAAAGACGCAATCTTCACTTTAAGCATCTGAATGATGTAATACTGGCCGAAAGGTTGCAGTCTTCACTCAAAAGTCCGAGTGATGTAATCCGTCCGAAAGGTTGCAGTCTTCACTCCAAGTGTTAGAATGATGTAATTCCAGCCAAAAGGATGCAATCTTCATTCAAAAGTCTGAGTGATGTAATTCTGGCGGAAAGACGCAATCTTCACTTTAAGCGTCTGAATGATGTAATACTGGCCGAAAGGTTGCAGTCTTCACTCAAAAGTCCGAGTGATGTAATTCCATCCGAAAGGTTGCAGTCTTTACTCCAAGTGTCAGAATGATGTAATCCGATCGAAAGGTTACAATCTTCATTTAAAAGTACGAGTGATGTAAATCCAGCTGAAAGGCTATATTGTTCACTACAAGTGTAAGAATGACGTATTCTGGATGAAAGGGTGCAATCTTCATTCAAAAGTCCGAGTGATGTTATTCCTGCCAAAAGGATGCAATCTTTACTCCAAGTGTTATAATGATGTAATTCTGACAGAAAAATTAAAGACTTCTTTCAAATGTATGAGTGATGTAATTCTCGTCTAAAGGTTGTAGTTTTCAATCCAAGAGTCTGAATGATGTATTTCCGACCAAAAGGTTGCAGTCTATATTCCAAGGTCCGAGTGATGTAATTTTGGTCGAAAGGTTGCAGTCTTCATTCTAAGTGTCAGAATGATGTATTTACGGCTGAATGGTTTAAGTCTTCATTCAAAAATCTGAGTGATGTAATTTCAGACGAAAGGTTGCAGTCTTCACTCCAATTGTCAAAATGATGTAATTCCAGCCAAAATGATACAATCTTCATTCAAAAGTCTGAGTGATGTAATTCCGGCAGAAAGACGCAATCTTCACTTTAAGCATCTGAATGGTGTAATACTGGCCGAAAGGTTGAAGTCTTCACTCAAAAGTCCGAGTGATGTATTCCGTCCGAAAGGTTGCAGTCTTCACTCCAAGTGTTAGAATGATGTAATTCCAGCCAAAAGAATGCAATCTTCATTCAAAAGTGTGAGTGATGTAATTCTGGCGGAAAGACGCAGTCTTCACTTTAAGCGTCTAAATGATGTAATACTGGCCGAAAGGTTGTAGTCTTCACTCAAAAGTCCGAGTGATGTAATTCCATCCGAAAGGTTGCAGTCTTTACTCCAAGTGTCAGAATGATGTTATCCGGTCGAAAGGTTGCAATTTTCATTTAAAAGTATGAGTGATGTAATTCCAGCCGAAAGGCTATATTGTTCACTACAAGTGTAAGAATGGCGTAATTCTAGCTGAAAGGGTGCAATCTTCATTCAAAATTCCGAGTGATGTTATTCAAGCCAAAAGGATGCAATCTTCGCTCCAAGTATTATAATGATGTAATTCTGACTGAAAACTTAAAATTTTCTTTCAAATGTCTGAGTGATGTAATTCTCGTCGAAAGGTTGTAGTCTTCAATCCAAGAGTCTGAATGATGTATTTTCGGCCAAAAGGTTGCAGTATTTATTCTAAGGTCCGAGTGACGTAATTGTAGTCGAAAGGTTGCAGTCTTCATTCCAAGTGTCAGAATGATGTATTTACGGCCGAATGGTTTAAGTCTTCATTCCAAAATCTGAGTGATGTAATTTCGGCCGAAAGGTTGCATTCTTCACTCCAATTGTCAAAATGATGTAGTTCCAGCCAAAATGATACAATCTTCATTCAAAAGTCTGAGTGATGTAATTCTGGCGGAAAGACGCAATCTTCACTTTAAGCATCTGAATGATGTAATACTGGCCGAAAGGTTGCAGTCTTCACTCAAAAGTCCGAGTGATGTAATCCGTCCGAAAGGTTGCAGTCTTCACTCCAAGTGTTAGAATGATGTAATTCCAGCCAAAAGGATGCAATCTTCATTCAAAAGTCTGAGTGATGTAATTCTGGCGGAAAGACGCAATCTTCACTTTAAGCGTCTGAATGATGTAATACTGGCCGAAAGGTTGCAGTCTTCACTTAAAAGTCCGAGTGATGTAATTCCATCCGAAAGGTTGCTGTCTTTACTCCAAGTGTCAGAATGATGTAATCCGGCCGAAAGGTTGCAGTCTTCATTTAAAAGTACGAGTGATGTAAATCCAGCTGAAAGGCTATATTGTTCACTACAAGTGTAAGAATGACGTATTTCTAGCTGAATGGGTGCAATCTTCATTCAAAAGTCCGAGTGATGTTATTCCAGCCAAAAGGATGCAATCTTTACTCCAAGTGTTATAATGATGTAATTCTGATTGAAAAATTAAAGACTTCTTTCAAATGTATGAGTGATGTAATTCTCGTCTAAAGGTTGTAGTTATCAATCCAAGAGTCTGAATGATGTATTTCCGACCAAAAGGTTGCAGTCTATATTCCAAGGTCCGAGTGATGTAATTTTGGTCGAAAGGTTGCAGTCTTCATTCTAAGTGTCAGAATGATGTATTTACGGCTGAATGGTTTAAGTCTTCATTCAAAAATCTGAGTGATGTAATTTCAGACGAAAGGTTGCAGTCTTCACTCCAATTGTCAAAATGATGTAATTCCAGCCAAAATGATACAATCTTCATTCAAAAGTCTGAGTGATGTAATTCCGGCAGAAAGACGCAATCTTCACTTTAAGCATCTGAATGATGTAATACTGGCCGAAAGGTTGAAGTCTTCACTCAAAAGTCCGAGTGATGTATTCCGTCCGAAAGGTTGCAGTCTTCACTCCAAGTGTTAGAATGATGTAATTCCAGCCAAAAGAATGCAATCTTCATTCAAAAGTGTGAGTGATGTAATTCTGGCGGAAAGACGTAGTCTTCACTTTAAGCGTCTGAATGATGTAATACTGGCCGAAAGGTTGTAGTCTTCACTCAAAATTCCGAGTGATGTAATTCCATCCGAAAGGTTGCGGTCTTTACTCCAAGTGTCAAAATGATGTAATCCGGCCGAAAGGTTGCAGTCTTCATTTAAAAGCACGAGTGATGTAAATCCAGCTGAAAGGCTATATTGTTCACTACAAGTGTAAGAATGACGTAATTCTGGCTGAATGGGTGCAATCATCATTCAAAATTCCGGGTGATGTTATTCAAGCCAAAAGGATGCAATCTTCGCTCCAAGTGTTATAATGATGTAATTCTGACTTAAAACTTAAAATTTTCTTTCAAATGTCTGAGTGATGTAATTCTCGTCGAAAGGTTGTAGTCTTCAATCCAAGAGTCTGAATGATGTATTTTCGGCCAAAAGGTTGCAGTATTTATTCTAAGGTCCGAGTGACGTAATTGTAGTCGAAAGGTTGCAGTCTTCATTCCAAGTGTCAGAATGACGTATTTACGGCCGAATGGTTTAAGTCTTCATTCAAAAATCTGAGTGATGTAATTCCGACCGAAAGGTTGCATTCTTCACTCCAATTGTCAAAATGATGTAGTTCCAGCCAAAATGATACAATCTTCATTCAAAAGTCTGAGTGATGTAATTCTGGCGGAAAGACGCAATCTTCACTTTAAGCATCTGAATGATGTAATACTGGCCGAAAGGTTGCAGTCTTCACTCAAAAGTCCGAGTGATGTAATCCGTCCGAAAGGTTGCAGTCTTCACTCCAAGTGTTAGAATGATGTAATTCCAGCCAAAAGGATGCAATCTTCATTCAAAAGTCTGAGTGATGTAATTCTGGCGGAAAGACGCAATCTTCACTTTAAGCGTCTGAATGATGTAATACTGGCCGAAAGGTTGCAGTCTTCACTCAAAAGTCCGAGTGATGTAATTCCATCCGAAAGGTTGAAGTCTTTACTCCAAGTGTCAAAATGATGTAATGCGGCCGAAAGTTTGCAGTCTTCATTTAAAAGTACGAGTGATGTAAATCCAGCTGAAAGGCTATATTGTTCACTACAAGTGTAAGAATGACGTAATTCTGGCTGAAAGGGTGCAATCTTCATTCAAAAGTCCGAGTGATGTTATTCCAGCCAAAAGGATGCAATCTTTACTCCAAGTGTTATAATGATGTAATTCTGACAGAAAAATTAAAGACTTCTTTCAAATGTATGAGTGATGTAATTCTCGTCTAAAGGTTGTAGTTTTCAATCCAAGAGTCTGAATGATGTATTTCCGACCAAAAGGTTGCAGTCTATATTCCAAGGTCCGAGTGATGTAATTTTGGTCGAAAGGTTGCAGTCTTCATTCTAAGTGTCAGAATGATGTATTTACGGCTGAATGGTTTAAGTCTTCATTCAAAAATCTGAGTGATGTAATTTCAGACGAAAGGTTGCAATCTTCACTCCAATTGTCAAAATGATGTAATTCCAGCCAAAATGATACAATCTTCATTCAAAAGTCCGAGTGATGTAATTCCGGCAGAAAGACGCAATCTTCACTTTAAGCATCCGAATGGTGTAATACTGGCTGAAAGATTGAAGTCTTCACTCAAAAGTCCGAGTGATGTATTCCGTCCGAAAGGTTGCAGTCTTCTCTCCAAGTGTTAGAATAATGTAATTCCAGCCAAAAGAATGCAATCTTCATTCAAAAGTCTGAGTGATGTAATTCTGGCGGAAAGACGCAGTCTTCACTTTAAGCGTCTAAATGATGTAATACTGGCCGAAAGGTTGTAGTCTTCACTCAAAAGTCCGAGTGATGTAATTCCATCCGAAAGGTTGCAGTCTTTACTCCAAGTGTCAGAATGATGTAATCCGGCCGAAAGGTTGCAATTTTCATTTAAAAGTATGAGTGATGTAATTCCAGCCGAAAGGCTATATTGTTCACTACAAGTGTAAGAATGGCGTAATTCTAGCTGAAAGGGTGCAATCTTCATTCAAAATTCCGAGTGATGTTATTCAAGCCAAAAGGATGCAATCTTCGCTCCAAGTATTATAATGATGTAATTCTGACTGAAAACTTAAAATTTTCTTTCAAATGTCTGAGTGATGTAATTCTCGTCGAAAGGTTGTAGTCTTCAATCCAAGAGTCTGAATGATGTATTTTCGGCCAAAAGGTTGCAGTATTTATTCTAAGGTCCGAGTGACGTAATTGTAGTCGAAAGGTTGCAGTCTTCATTCCAAGTGTCAGAATGACGTATTTACGGCCGAATGGTTTAAGTCTTCATTCAAAAATCTGAGTGATGTAATTCCGACCGAAAGGTTGCATTCTTCACTCCAATTGTCAAAATGATGTAGTTCCAGCCAAAATGATACAATCTTCATTCAAAAGTCTGAGTGATGTAATTCTGGCGGAAAGACGCAATCTTCACTTTAAGCATCTGAATGATGTAATACTGGCCGAAAGGTTGCAGTCTTCACTCAAAAGTCCGAGTGATGTAATCCGTCCGAAAGGTTGCAGTCTTCACTCCAAGTGTTAGAATGATGTAATTCCAGCCAAAAGGATGCAATCTTCATTCAAAAGTCTGAGTGATGTAATTCTGGCGGAAAGACGCAATCTTCACTTTAAGCGTCTGAATGATGTAATACTGGCCGAAAGGTTGCAGTCTTCACTCAAAAGTCCGAGTGATGTAATTCCATCCGAAAGGTTGCAGTCTTTACTCCAAGTGTCAGAATGATGTAATCCGGCCGAAAGGTTGCAGTCTTCATTTAAAAGTACGAGTGATGTAAATCCAGCTGAAAGGCTATATTGTTCACTACAAGTGTAAGAATGACGTAATTCTAGCTGAAAGGGTGCAATCTTCATTCAAAAGTCCGAGTGATGTTATTCCAGCCAAAAGGATGCAATCTTTACTCCAAGTGTTATAATGATGTAATTCTGACAGAAAAATTAAAGACTTCTTTCAAATGTATGAGTGATGTAATTCTCGTCTAAAGGTTGTAGTTTTCAATCCAAGAGTCTGAATGATGTATTTCCGACCAAAAGGTTGCAGTCTATATTCCAAGGTCCGAGTGATGTAATTTTGGTCGAAAGGTTGCAGTCTTCATTCTAAGTGTCAGAATGATGTATTTACGGCTGAATGGTTTAAGTCTTCATTCAAAAATCTGAGTGATGTAATTTCAGACGAAAGGTTGCAGTCTTCACTCCAAGTGTCAGAATGATGTAATTTCAGCCAAAATGATACAATCTTCATTCAAAAGTCTGAGTGATGTAATTCTGGCGGAAAGACGCAGTCTTCACTTTAAGCGTCTAAATGATGTAATACTGGCCGAAAGGTTGTAGTCTTCACTCAAAAGTCCGAGTGATGTATTCCGTCCGAAAGGTTGCAGTCTTCACTCCAAGTGTTAGAATGATGTAATTCCAGCCAAAAGAATGCAATCTTCATTCAAAAGTCTGAGTGATGTAATTCTGGCGGAAAGACGCAGTCTTCACTTTAAGCGTCTAAATGATGTAATACTGGTCGAAAGGTTGTAGTCTTCACTCAAAAGTCCGAGTGATGTAATTCCATCCGAAAGGTTGCAGTCTTTACTCCAAGTGTCAGAATGATGTAATCCGGCCGAAAGGTTGCAATTTTCATTTAAAAGTATGAGTGATGTAATTCCAGCCGAAAGGCTATATTGTTCACTACAAGTGTAAGAATGGCGTAATTCTAGCTGAAAGGGTGCAATCTTCATTCAAAATTCCGAGTGATGTTATTCAAGCCAAAAGGATGCAATCTTCGCTCCAAGTATTATAATGATGTAATTCTGACTGAAAACTTAAAATTTTCTTTCAAATGTCTGAGTGATGTAATTCTCGTCGAAAGGTTGTAGTCTTCAATCCAAGAGTCTGAATGATGTATTTTCGGCCAAAAGGTTGCAGTATTTATTCTAAGGTCCGAGTGACGTAATTGTAGTCGAAAGGTTGCAGTCTTCATTCCAAGTGTCAGAATGACGTATTTACGGCCGAATGGTTTAAGTCTTCATTCAAAAATCTGACTGATGTAATTCCGAGCAAAAGGTTGCATTCTTCACTCCAATTGTCAAAATGATGTAATTCCAGCCAAAATGATACAATCTTCATTCAAAAGTCTGAGTGATGTAATTCCGGCAGAAAGACGCAATCTTCACTTTAAGCATCTGAATGATGTAATACTGGCCGAAAGGTTGCAGTCTTCATTCAAAAGTCCGAGTGATGTAATCCGTCCGAAAGGTTGCAGTCTTCACTCCAAGTGTTAGAATGATGTAATTCCAGCCAAAAGGATGCAATCTTCATTCAAAAGTCTGAGTGATGTAATTCTGGCGGAAAGACGCAATCTTCACTTTAACCGTCTGAATGATGTAATACTGGCCGAATGGTTGCAGTCTTCACTCAAAAGTCCGAGTGATGTAATTCCATCGGAAAGGTTGTAGTCTTTACTCCAAGTGTCAGAATGATGTAATCCGGCTGAAAGGTTGCAGTCTTCATTTAAAAGTACGAGTGATGTAAATCCAGCTGAAAGGCTATATTGTTCACTACAAGTGTAAGAATGACGTAATTCTGGCTGAAAGGGTGCAATCTTCATTCAAAAGTCGGAGTGATGTTATTCCAACCAAAAGGATGCAATCTTTACTCCAAGTGTTATAATGATGTAATTCTGACTGAAAAATTAAAGACATCTTTCAAATGTATGAGTGATGTAATTCTCGTCTAAAGGTTGTAGTTTTCAATCCAAGAGTCTGAATGATGTATTTCCGACCAAAAGGTTGCAGTCTATATTCCAAGGTCCGAGTGATGTAATTTTGGTCGAAAGGTTGCAGTCTTCATTCTAAGTGTCAGAATGATGTATTACGGCTGAATGGTTTAAGTCTTCATTCAAAAATCTGAGTGATGTAATTTCAGACGAAAGGTTGCAGTCTTCACTCCAATTGTCAAAATGATGTAATTCCAGCCAAAATGATACAATCTTCATTCAAAAGTCTGAGTGATGTAATTCTGGCAGAAAGGCGTAGTCTTCACTTTAAGCGTCTGAATGATGTAATACTGGCCGAAAGGTTGTAGTCTTCACTCAAAATTCCGAGTGATATAATTCCATCCGAAAGGTTGCAGTATTTACTCCAAGTGTCATAATGATGTAATCCGGCCGAAAGGTTGCAATTTTCATTTAAAAGTATGAGTGATGTAATTCCAGCCGAAAGGCTATATTGTTCACTACAAGTGTAAGAATGGCGTAATTCTAGCTGAAAGGGTGCAATCTTCATTCAAAATTCCGAGTGATGTTATTCAAGCCAAAAGGATGCAATCTTCGCTCCAAGTATTATAATGATGTAATTCTGACTGAAAACTTAAAATTTTCTTTCAAATGTCTGAGTGATGTAATTCTCGTCGAAAGGTTGAAGTCTTCAATCCAAGAGTCTAAATGATGTATTTTCGGCCAAAAGGTTGCAGTATTTATTCTAAGGTCCGAGTGACGTAATTGTAGTCGAAAGGTTGCAGTCTTCATTCCAAGTGTCAGAATGACGTATTTACGGCCGAATGGTTTAAGTCTTCATTCAAAAATCTGAGTGATGTAATTCCGATCGAAAGGTTGCATTCTTCACTCCAATTGTCAAAATGATTTAGTTCCAGCCAAAATGATACAATCTTCATTCAAAAGTCTGAGTGATGTAATTCTGGCGGAAAGATGCAATCTTCACTTTAAGCATCTGAATGATGTAATACTGGCCGAAAGGTTGCAGTCTTCACTCAAAAGTCCGAGTGATGTAATCCGTCCGAAAGGTTGCAGTCTTCACTCCAAGTGTTAGAATGATGTAATTCCAGCCAAAAGAATGCAATCTTCATTCAAAAGTGTGAGTGATGTAATTCTGGCGGAAAGACGCAATCTTCACTTTAAGCGTCTGAATGATGTAATACTGGTCGAAAGGTTGCAGTCTTCAATCAAAAGTCCGAGTGATGTAATTCCATCCGAAAGGTTGACGTCTTTACTCCAAGTGTCAAAATGATGTAATGCGGCCGAAAGTTTGCAGTCTTCATTTAAAAGTACGAGTGATGTAAATCCAGCTGAAAGACTATATTGTTCACTACAAGTGTAAGAATGACGTAATTCTGGCTGAAAGGGTGCAATCTTCATTCAAAAGTCCGAGTGATGTTATTCCAGCCAAAATGATGCAATCTTTACTCCAAGTGTTATAATGATGTAATTATGACAGAAAAATTAAAGACTTCTTTCAAATGTATGAGTGATGTAATTCTCGTCTAAAGGTTGTAGTTTTCAATCCAAGAGTCTGAATGATGTATTTCCGACCAAATGGTTGCAGTCTGTATTCCAAGGTCCGAGTGATGTAATTTTGGTCGAAAGGTTGCAGTTTTCATTCTAAGTGTCAGAATGATGTATTTACGGCTGAATGGTTTAAGTCTTCATTCAAAAATCTGAGTGATGTAATTTCGACCGAAAGGTTGCATTCTTCACTCCAATTGTCAAAATGATGTAGTTCCAGCCAAAATGATACAATCTTCATTCAAAAGTCTGAGTGATGTAATTCCGGCAGAAAGACGCAATCTTCACTTTAAGCATCTGAATGATGTAATACTGGCCGAAAGGTTGCAGTCTTCATTCAAAAGTCCGAGTGATGTAATCCGTCCGAAAGGCTGCAGTCTTCACTCCAAGTGTCAGAATGATGTAATTCTAGCCAAAATGATACAATCTTCATTCAAAAGTCTGAGTGATGTAATTCTGGCGGAAAGACGCAATCGTCACTTTAAGCGTCTGAATGATGTAATACTGGCCTTAAGGTTGTAGTCTTCACTCAAAAGTCCGAGTGATGTAATTTCATCCGAAAGGTTGCAGTCTTTACTCCAAGTGTCAGAATGATGTAATCCGGCCGAAAGGTTGCAGTCTTCATTTAAAAGTACG
Source organism: Anisodus acutangulus (assembly GCA_029783415.1). Lineage (NCBI taxonomy): Eukaryota > Viridiplantae > Streptophyta > Magnoliopsida > Solanales > Solanaceae > Anisodus > Anisodus acutangulus. The sequence goes on along the minus strand of JAJAGQ010000032.1, from coordinate 36,864 downwards.
AGTGATGTAAATCCAGCTGAAAGGCTATATTGTTCACTACAAGTGTAAGAATGCCGTAATTCTGGCTGAAAGGGTGCAATCTTCATTCAAAAGTCCGAGTGATGTTATTTCAGCCAAAAGGATGCAATCTTTACTCCAAGTGTTATAATGATGTAATTTTGATTGAAAAATTAAAGACTTCTTTCAAATGTATGAGTGATGTAATTCTCGTCTAAAGGTTGTAGTTTTCAATCCAAGAGTCTGAATGATGTATTTCCGACCAAAAGGTTGCAGTCTATATTCCAAGGTCCGAGTGATGTAATTTTGGGCGAAAGGTTGCAGTCTTCATTCTAAGTGTCAGAATGATGTATTTACGGCCGAATGGTTTAAGTCTTCATTCAAAAATTTGAGTGATGTAATTCCGATCGAAATGTTGCATTCTTCACTCCAATTGTCAAAATGATTTAGTTCCAGCCAAAATGATACAATCTTCATTCAAAAGTCTGAGTGATGTAATTCTGGCGGAAAGATGCAATCTTCACTTTAAGCATCTGAATGATGTAATACTGGCCGAAAGGTTGCAGTCTTCACTCAAAAGTCCGAGTGATGTAATCCGTCCGAAAGGTTGCAGTCTTCACTCCAAGTGTTAGAATGATGTAATTCCAGCCAAAAGAATGCAATCTTCATTCAAAAGTGTGAGTGATGTAATTCTGGCGGAAAGACGCAGTCTTCACTTTAAGCGTCTAAATGATGTAATACTGGCCGAAAGGTTGTAGTCTTCACTCAAAAGTCCGAGTAATGTAATTTCATCCGAAAGGTTGCAGTCTTTACTCCAAGTGTCAGAATGATGTTATCCGGTCGAAAGGTTGCAATTTTCATTTAAAAGTATGAGTGATGTAATTCCAGCCGAAAGGCTATATTGTTCACTACAGGTGTAAGAATGACGTAATTCTGGCAGAAAGGGTGCAATCTTCATTCAAAAGTCCGAGTGATGTTATTCCAGCCAAAATGATGCAATCTTCGCTCCAAGTGTTATAATGATGTAATTCTTACTGAAAAATTAAAGTCTTCTTTCAAATGTCTGAGTGATGTAATTCTCGTCGAAAGGTTGTAGTCTTCAATCCAAGAGTCTGATTGATGTATTTCCGGCAAAAAGGTTGCAGTCTTTCTTCCAAGGTCCGAGTGATGTAATTCTGGTCGAAAGGTTGCAGTCTTCATTCTAAGTGTCAGAATGATGTATATACGGCCGAATGGTTTAAGTCTTCATTCAAAAATTTGAGTGATGTAATTCCGATCGAAATGTTGCATTCTTCACTCCAATTGTCAAAATGATTTAGTTCCAGCCAAAATGATACAATCTTCATTCAAAAGTCTGAGTGATGTAATTCTGGCGGAAAGATGCAATCTTCACTTTAAGCATCTGAATGATGTAATACTGGCCGAAAGGTTGCAGTCTTCACTCAAAAGTCTGAGTGATGTAATCCGTCCGAAAGGTTGCAGTATTCACTCCAAGTGTTAGAATGATGTAATTTCAGCCAAAAGGATGCAATCTTCATTCAAAAGTCTGAGTGATGTAATTCTGGCGGAAAGACGCAATCTTCACTTTAAGCGTCTGAATGATGTAATACTGGCCGAAAGGTTGCAGTCTTCACTCAAAAGTCCGAGTGATGTAATTCCATCCGAAAGGTTGAAGTCTTTACTCCAAGTGTCAAAATGATGTAATGCGGCCGAAAGTTTGCAGTCTTCATTTAAAAGTACGAGTGATGTAAATCCAGCTGAAAGGCTATATTGTTCACTACAAGTGTAAGAATAACGTAATTATGGCTGAAAGGGTGCAATCTTCATTCAAAAGTCCGAGTGATGTTATTCCAGCCAAAAGGATGCAATCTTTACTCCAAGTGTTATAATGATGTAATTCTGACAGAAAAATTAAAGACTTCTTTCAAATGTATGAGTGATGTAATTCTCGTCTAAAGGTTGTAGTTTTCAATCCAAGAGTCTGAATGATGTATTTCCGACCAAAAGGTTGCAGTCTTTATTCCAAGGTCCGAGTGATGTAATTCTGGTCGAAAGGTTGCAGTCTTCATTCTAAGTGTCAGAATGATGTATTTACGGCTGAATGGTTTAAGTCTTCATTAAAAAATCTGAGTGATGTAATTATGGCCGAAAGGTTGCAGTCTTCACTCCAAGTGTCAAAATGATGTAATTTCAGCCAAAATGATACAATCTTCATTCAAAAGTCTGAGTGATGTAATTCCGGCGGAAATACGCAATCTTCACTTTAAGCGTCTGAATGATGTAATACTGGCCGAAAGGTTGCAGTCTTCACTCAAAAGTTCGAGTGATGTAATTCCGTCTGAAAGGTTGCAGTCTTCACTCCAAGTGTCAGAATGATGTAATCCGGCCGAAAGGTTGCAGTCTTCATTTAAAAGTACGAGTGATGTAATTCCAGTCGAAAGGCTATAGTGTTCACTACATGTGTAAGAATGACGTAATTCTGGATGAAAGGGTGCAATCTTCATTCAAATGTCTGAGTGATGTAATTCTCGTCGAAAGGTTGTAGTCTTCAATCCAAGAGTCTGAATGATGTATTTCCGGCCAAAAGGTTGCAGTCTTTATTCCAAGGTCCGAGTGATGTAATTCTAGTCGAAAGGTTGCAGTCTTCATTCCAAGTGTCAGAATGATGTATTTACGGCCGAATGGTTTAAGTCTTCATTCAGAAATCTGAGTGGTGTAATTCCGGATAAAAGGATTCATTCTTCACTCTAAGGGTCAAACTGATGTAATTCGGCCAAAATGATACAATCTTCATTCAAAAGTCTGAGTAATGTAATTCTGGCGGAAAGACGCAATCTTAACTTTAAGCATCTGAATGATGTAATTCTGGCTGAAAGGTTACAGTCTTCACTCAAAATTCCGAGTGATGTAATCCGTCCGAAAGGTTGCAGTCTTCACTCCAAGTGTTAGAATGATGTAATTCCAGCCAAAAGGATGCAATCTTCATTCAAAAGTCTGAGTGATGTAATTCTGGCGGAAAGACGCAATCTTCACTTTAAGCGTCTGAATGATGTAATACTGGCCGAAAGGTTGCAGTCTTCACTCAAAAGTCCGAGTGATGTAATTCCATCCGAAAGGTTGCAGTCTTTACTCCAAGTGTCAGAATGATGTAATCCGGCCGAAAGGTTGCAGTCTTCATTTAAAAGTACGAGTGATGTAAATCCAGCTGAAAGGCTATATTGTTCACTACAAGTGTAAGAATGACGTAATTCTGGCTGAAAGGGTGCAATCTTCATTCAAAAGTCCGAGTGATGTTATTCCAGCCAAAAGGATGCAATCTTTACTCCAAGTGTTATAATGATGTAATTCTGACTGAAAAATTAAAGTCTTCTTTCAAATGTATGAGTGATGTAATTCTCGTCTAAAGGTTGTAGTTTTCAATCCAAGAGTCTGAATGATGTATTTCCGACCAAAAGGTTGTAGTCTTTATTCCAAGGTCCGAGTGATGTAATTCTGGTCGAAAGGTTGCAGTCTTCATTCCAAGTGTCAGAATGATGTATTTACGGCCGAATTCTTTATGTCTTCATTCAGAAATCTGAGTGATGTAATTCCGGCTGAAAGGTTGCGATCTTCACTCCAATTGTTAAAATGATGTAGTTCCACCCAAAATGATACAATCTTCATTCAAAAGTCTGAGTGATGTAATTCTGGCGGAAAGATGCAATCTTCACTTTAAGCATCTGAATGATGTAATTCTGGCCGAAAGGTTACAGTCTTCACTCAAAAGTCCGAGTGATGTAATTCATCCGAAAGGGTGCAATCTTCACTCCAAGTGTCAGAATGATGTAATTCCAGCCAAAAGGATGCAATCTTCATTCAAAAGTCTGAATGATGTAATTTCGGCGGAAAGACGCAATCTTCACTTTAAAAGTCTGAATGATGTAATACTAGACGAACGGTTGCAGTCTTTAATCAAAAGTCCGAGTGATGTAATTTCGTCCGAAAGGGTGTAGTCTTCATTCCAAGTGTCAGAATGATATAATCCGGCCGAAAGGATGCAATCTTCATTCAAAAGTCTGAGTGATGTAATTCCGGTGGAAAGGCTATATTGTTCACTAAAAGTGTAAGAATGACGTAATTCTGGCTGAAAGAGTGCAATCTTCATTCAAATGTCTAAGTGATGTTATTCCAGCCAAAATGATGCAATCTTCACTCCAAGTGTTATAATGATGTAATTCTGACTGAAAACTTAAAATTTTCTTTCAAATGTCTGAATGATGTAATTCTCGTCGACAGGTTGTAGTCTTCAATCTAAAAGTCTGAATGATGAATTTCTGGCCAAAAGGTTGCAGTCTTTATTCCAAGGTCCGAGTGATGTAATTTTGGTCGAAAGGTTGCAGTCTTCATTCTAAGTGTCAGAATGATGTATTTACGGCTGAATGGTTTAAGTCTTCATTCAAAAATCTGAGTGATGTAATTTCAGACGAAAGGTTGCAGTCTTCACTCCAATTGTCAAAATGATGTAATTCCAGCCAAAATGATACAATCTTCATTCAAAAGTCTGAGTGATGTAATTCCGGCAGAAAGACGCAATCTTCACTTTAAGCATCTGAATGATGTAATACTGGCCGAAAGGTTGCAGTCTTCATTCAAAAGTCCGAGTGATGTAATCCGTCCGAAAGGTTGCAGTCTTCACTCCAAGTGTCAGAATGATGTAATTCCAGCCAAAATGATACAATCTTCATTCAAAAGTCTGAGTGATGTAATTCTGGCGGAAAGACGCAGTCTTCACTTTAAGCGTCTAAATGATGTAATACTGGCCGAAAGGTTGTAGTCTTCACTCAAAAGTCCGAGTGATGTAATTCCATCCGAAAGGTTGCAGTCTTTACTCCAAGTGTCAGAATGATGTAATCCGGCCGAAAGGTTGCAGTCTTCATTTAAAAGTACGAGTGATGTAAATCCAGCTGAAAGGCTATATTGTTCACTACAAGTGTAAGAATGACGTAATTCTGGCTGAAAGGGTGCAATCTTCATTCAAAAGTCCGAGTAATGTTATTCCTGCCAAAAGGATGCAATCTTTACTCCAAGTGTTATAATGATGTAATTCTGACAGAAAAATTAAAGACTTCTTTCAAATGTATGAGTGATGTAATTCTCGTCTAAAGGTTGTAGTTTTCAATCCAAGAGTCTGAATGATGTATTTCCGACCAAAAGGTTGCAATCTATATTCCAAGGTCCGAGTGATGTAATTTTGGTCGAAAGGTTGCAGTCTTCATTCTAAGTGTCAGAATGATGTATTTACGGCTGAATGGTTTAAGTCTTCATTTAGAAATCTGAGTGATGTAATTCCATCTGAAAGGTTGCAGTCTTCACTCCAAGTGTCAAAATGATGTAATTCCAGCCAAAAGGATGCAATTTTCATTCAAAAGTCTGAGTGATGTAATTTCGGCGGAAAGACGCAATCTTCACTTTAAGCGTCTGAGTGATGTAATTCCGGCCGAAAGGTTGCAGTCTTCACTCCAAGTGTCAGAATGATGTAATTCCAGCCAAAAGGATGCAATCTTCATTCAAAAGTCTGAGTGATGTAATTCCGGCGGAAAGACGCAATCTTCACTTTAAGCGTCTGAATGATGTAATACTGGCCGAAAGGTTGCAGTTTTCACTAAAAAGTCCGAGTGATGTAATTCCGGCCGAAAGGTTGCTGTCTTCACTCCAAGTGTTAGAATGATGTAATCCGGTCGAAAGGTTGCAGTCATCATTTAAAAGTACAAGTGATGTAATTCCAGCTGAAAGGCTATATTGTTCACTACAAGTGTAAGAATGACGTAATTCTGGATGAAATGGCGCAATCTTCATTCAAATTTCTGAGTGATGTAATTCTCGTCGAAAGGTTGTAGTCTTCAATTCAAGAGTCTGAATGATGTATTTCCAACCAAAAGGTTGCAGTCTTTATTTCAAGGTCCAAGTGATGTAATTTCGGTGGAAAGATTGAATTCTTTATTCCAAGTGTCAGAATGATGTAATTACAACCGAATAGTTTAAGTCTTCATTCAAAAATCCTAGTAATGTAATTCGGCCGAAAGGTTGCAATCTTTACTCCGAGTGTCAGAATGATGTAATTCCAGGCAAAAGAATGCAATCTTCATTCAAAAGTCTGAGTGATGTAATTCTGGCAGAAATCGCAATCTTCACTTTAAGCGTCTGAATGATGTAATACCGGCCGAAAGGTTGCAGTCTTCACTCAAAAGTCTAAGTGATGTAATTCCATCCGAAATGTTGCAGTCTTTACTCGAAGTGTCAGAATGATGTAATCCGGCCGAAAGGTTGCAGTCTTCATTTAATAGTACGAGTGATGTAATTCCAGCTGAAAGGCTATATTGTTCACTACAAGTGTAAGAATGACGTATTTTTGGCTGAATGGGTGCAATCTTCATTCAAAAGTCCGAGTGATGTTATTCCAGCCAAAAGGATGCAATCTTTACTCCAAGTGTTATAATGATGTAATTCTGACAGAAAAATTAAAGACTTCTTTCAAATGTATGAGTGATGTAATTCTCGTCTAAAGGTTGTAGTTTTCAATCCAAGAGTCTGAATGATGTATTTCCGACCAAAAGGTTGCAGTCTATATTCCAAGGTCCGAGTGATGTAATTTTGGTCGAAAGGTTGCAGTCTTCATTCTAAGTGTCAGAATGATGTATTTACGGCTGAATGGTTTAAGTCTTCATTCAAAAATCTGAGTGATGTAATTTCAGACGAAAGGTTGCAGTCTTCACTCCAATTGTCAAAATGATGTAATTCCAGCCAAAATGATACAATCTTCATTCAAAAGTCTGAGTGATGTAATTCCGGCAGAAAGACGCAATCTTCACTTTAAGCATCTGAATGATGTAATACTGGCCGAAAGGTTGCAGTCTTCATTCAAAAGTCCGAGTGATGTAATCCGTCCGAAAGGTTGCAGTCTTCACTCCAAGTGTCAGAATGATGTAATTCCAGCCAAAATGATACAATCTTCATTCAAAAGTCTGAGTGATGTAATTCCGGCGGAAAAACGCAATCTTCACTTTAAGTGTCTGAATGATGTAATACTAGACGAAAGGTTGCAGTCTTCATTTAAAATTACGAGTGATGTATTTCCAGCCGAAAGGCTGTAGAGTTCATTACAAGTGTAAGAATGACGTAATTCTAGCTGAAAGGCTGCTATCTTCATTCAAAATTCCGAGTGATGTTATTCTAGCCAAAAGGATGCAATCTTCGCTCCAAGTGTTATAATGATGTAATTCTGACAGAAAACTTAAAGTCTTCTTTCAAATGTCTGAGTGATGTAATTCTCATCGAAAGGTTGTAGTTTTCAATCCAAGAGTCTGATTGATGTATTTCCGGCAAAAAGGTTGCAGTCTTTATTCCAAGGTCCGAGTGATGTAATTCTGATCGAAAGGTTGCAGTCTTCATTCTAAGTGTCAGAATGATGTATATACGGTCGAATGGTTTAAGTCTTCATTCAGAAATCTGAGTGATGTAATTCCGGCCGAAAGGTTGCAGTCTTCACTCCAATTGTCAAAATGATGTAATTCCAGCCAAAATGATACAATCTTCATTCAAAAGTCTGAGTGATGTAATTCCGGCGGAAAGACGCAATCTTCACTTTAAGCATCTGAATGATGTAATACTGGCCAAAAGGTTGCAATCTTCACTCAAAAGTCCGAGTGATGTAATTTCGGCCGAAAGGTTGCAATCTTCACTCCAAGTGTTATAATGATGTAATTCCAGCCAAAAGGATGCAATCTTCATTTAAAAGTCTGAGTGATGTAATTCTGGCGGAAATCGCAAACTTCACATTAAGCGTCTGAATGATGTAATACTGGCCGAAAGGTTGCAGTCTTCACTCAAAAGTCCGAGTGATGTAATTCCATTCGGAAGGTTGTAGTCTTTACTCCAAGTGTCAGAATGATGTAATCCGGCTGAAAGGTTGCAGTCTTAATTGAAAAGTACGAGTGATGTAATTCCAGCTGAAAGGCAATATTGTTCACTACAAGTGTAAGAATGACGTAATTCTGGCTGAAAGGATGCAATCTTCATTCAAAAGTCCGAGTGATGTTATTCCAGCCAAAAGGATGCAATCTTCACTCCAAGTGTTATAATGATGTAATTCTGACTGAAAAATTAAATCCTTATTTCAAATGTATGAGTGATGTAATTCTTGTCAAAAGGTTGTAGTCTTCAATACAAGAGTCTGAATTATGTATTTCCGGCCAAAAGGTTGCCGTCTTTATTCCAAGGTCCAAGTGATGTAATTCCGGTCGAAAGATTGTAGTCTTCATTCCAAGTGTCAGAAGGATGTATTTACGGCTGAATGGTTTAAGTCTTCATTCAAAAATATAAGTGATGTAATTTCAGATGAAAGGTTGCAGTCTTCACTCCAATTGTCAAAATGATGTTGTTTCAGCCAAAATGATACAATCTTCATTCAAAAGTCTGGGTGATGTAATTCTCGCGGAAAGATGCAATCTTCACTTTAAGCATCTGAATGATGTAATACTGGCCGAAAGGTTGCAGTCTTCATTCAAAAGTCCGAGTGATGTAATCCGTCCGAAAGGTTGCAGTCTTCACTCCAAGTGTCAGAATGATGTAATTCCAGCCAAAATGATACAATCTTCATTCAAAAGTCTGAGTGATGTAATTCTGGCGGAAAGACGCAGTCTTCACTTTAAGCGTCTAAATGATGTAATACTGGCCGAAAGGTTGCAGTCTTCACTCAAAAGTCCGAGTGATGTAATTCCATCCGAAAGGTTGCAGTCTTCACTCCAAGTGTTAGAATGATGTAATTCCAGCCAAAAGAATGCAATCTTCATTCAAAAGTGTGAGTGATGTAATTCCAGCCGAAAGGCTATATTGTTCACTACAAGTGTAAGAATGACGTAATTCTAGCTGAAAGGGTGCAATCTTCATTCAAAAGTCCGAGTGATGTAATTCCATCCGAAATGTTGCAGTCTTTACTCCAAGTGTTAGAATGATGTTATCCGGCCGAAAGGTTGCAATCTTCATTTAAAAGTATGAGTGATGTAATTCCAGTCGAAAGGCTATAGTGTTCACTACATGTGTAAGAATGACGTAATTCTGGATAAAATGGTGCAATCTTCATTCAAATATATGAGTGATGTATTTCTCGTCGAAAGGTTGTAGTCTTTAATCCAAGAGTCTGAATGATGTATTTTCGGCCAAAAGGTTGCAGTCTTTATTCCAAGGTCCGAGTGATGTAATTCTAGTCGAAAGGTTGCAGTCTTCATTCCAAGTGTCAAAATGACGTATTTACGGCCGAATGGTTTAAGTCTTCATTCAAAAATCTGAGTGATGTAATTTCGACCGAAAGGTTGCATTCTTCACTCCAATTGTCAAAATGATGTAGTTCCAGCCAAAATGATACAATCTTCATTCAAAAGTCTGAGTGATGTAATTCTGGCGGAAAGACGCAATCTTCACTTTAAGCATCTGAATGATGTAATACTGGCCGAAAGGTTGCAGTCTTCACTCAAAAGTCCGAGTGATGTAATTCGTCCGAAAGGTTGCAGTCTTCACTCCAAGTGTCAGAATGATGTAATTCCAGCCAAAAGGATGCAATCTTCATTCAAAAGTCTGAGTGATGTGATTCTGGTGGAAAGATGCAATCTTCACTTTAAGCATCTGAATGATGTAATACTGGCCGAAAGGTTGCAGTTTTCACTCAAAAGTCCGAGTGATGTAATTCCGTCCGAAAGGTTGCAGTCTTCACTCCAAGTGTCAGAATGATGTAATCCGGCCGAAAGGTTGCAGTCTTCATTTAAAAGTACGAGTGATGTAATTCCAGTCGAAAGGCTATAGTGTTCACTACATGTGTAAGAATGACGTAATTCTGGATGAAAGGGTGCAATCTTCATTCAAATGTCTGAGTGATGTAATTCTCGTCGAAAGGTTGTAGTCTTCAATCCAAGAGTCTGAATGATGTATTTCCGGCCAAAAGGTTGCAGTCTTTATTCCAAGGTCCGAGTGATGTAATTCCGGTCGAAAGATTGTAGTCTTTATTCCAAGTGTCAGAATGACGTATTTACGGCCGAATGGTTTAAGTCTTCATTCCAAAATCTGAGTGATGTAATTTCGGCCGAAAGGTTGCATTCTTCACTCCAATTGTCAAAATGATGTAGTTCCAGCCAAAATGATACAATCTTCATTCAAAAGTCTGAGTGATGTAATTCTGGCGGAAAGACGCAATCTTCACTTTAAGCATCTGAATGATGTAATACTGGCCGAAAGGTTGCAGTCTTCACTCAAAAGTCCGAGTGATGTAATTCCATCTGAAAGGTTGCAGTTTTTACTTTAAGTGTCAGAATGATGTAATCCGGCCGAAAGGTTGCAGTCTTCATTTAAAAGTACGAGTGATGTAATTCCAGCTGAAAGGTTATATTGTTCACTACAAGTGTAAGAATGACGTAATTCTGGCTGAAAGGTGTTATCTTCATTCAAAAGTCCGAGTGATGTTATTCAAGCGGAAAGACGCAATCTTCAATTTAAGCGTCTGAATGATGTAATACTGGCAGAAAGGTTGCAGTCTTCACTCAAAAGTCCGAGTGATGTAATTCCATCTGAAAGGTTGCAGTCTTTACTCCAAGTGTCAGAATGATGTAATCCGGCCGAAAGGTTGCAGTCTTCATTTAAAAGTACGAGTGATGTAATTCCAGCTGAAAGGCTATATTGTTCACTACAAGTGTAAGAATGACGTAATTCTGGCTGAAAGGGTGCAATCTTCATTCAAAAGTCCGAGTGATGTTATTCCAGCCAAAAGGATGCAATCTTCACTCCAAGTGTTATAATGATGTAATTACATTGAAAAATTAAAGTCTTCTTTCAAATGTATGAGTGATGTAATTCTCGTCTAAAGGTTGTAGTTTTCAATCCAAGAGTCTGAATGATGTATTTCCGACCAAAAGGTTGCGATCTTTATTCCAAGGTCCGAGTGATGTAATTTTGGTCGAAAGGTTGCGATCTTCATTCTAAGTGTCGAATGATGTATTTACTTTGAATGGTTTAAGTCTTCATTCAAAAATCTGAGTGATGTAATTTCGAAAGGTTGCAGTCTTCACTCCAATTGTCAAAATGATGTAATTCAGCCAAAATGATACAATCTTCATTCAAAAGTCAGTGATGTTATTCCAAAGATGCAATCTTCACTTTAAGCATCTAATGATGTAATCTGAAAAGGTTGCAGTCTTCTTTCAAAAGTCAGTGATGTAATCCATAAATCGTCTTCTCAGTGTTAGAATGATGTAATTTCTTCATTCAATAGTGATGTAATTTCGACCAAGAATGATGTACCAAAAGGTTCTTCTTTATTCAAAGTCCGAGTGATGTAATTCTGGTCGAAAGGTTGCAGTCTTCATTCTAAGTGTCAGAATGATGTATTTATGGCTGAATGGTTTAAGTCTTCATTCAAAAATCTGAGTGATGTAATTTCAGACGAAAGGTTGCAGTCTTCACTCCAATTGTCAAAATGATGTAATTCCAGCCAAAATGATACAATCTTCATTCAAAAGTATGAGTGATGTAATTCCGGCGGAAAGACGCAATCTTCACTTTAAGCATCTGAATGATGTAATACTGGCTGAAAGGTTGCAGTCTTCACTCAAAAGTCCGAGTGATGTAATTCCATCTGAAAGGTTGCAGTCTTTACTCCAAGTGTCAGAATGATGTAATTCGGTCGAAAGGTTGCAGTCTTCATTTAAAAGTACGAGTGATGAAATTCCAGCCGAAAGGCTATATTGTTCACTGCAAGTGTAAGAATGACGTAATTCTAGCTGAAATGGTGCAATCTTCATTCAAAAGTCTGAGTGATTTTATTCTAGCCAAAAGGATGCAATCTTCAGTGCAAGTGTTATAATGATGTAATTCTGACTGAAAACTTAATGTTTTCTTTCAAATGTCTGAGTGATGTAATTCTCGTCGAAAGGTTGTAGTCTTCAATCCAAGAGTCTGAATGATGTATTTCCGGCCAAAAGGTTGCAGTCTTTATTCCAAGGTCCGAGTGATGTAATTCTGGTCGAAAGGTTGCAGTCTTCATTCCAAGTGTCAGAATGATGTATTTACGGCCGAATGGTTTAAGTCTTCATTCAGAAATCTGAGTGATGTAATTCCGGCCGAAAGGTTGCAGTCTTCACTCCAATTGTCAAAATGATGTAGTTCCAGCCAAAATGATACAATCTTCATTCAAAAGTCTGAGTGATGTAATTCTGGCAGAAAGACACAATCTTCACTTTAAGCATCTAAATGATGTAATACTGGACGAAAGGTTGCAGTCTTCACTCAAAAGTCCGAGTGATATAATCCATCCGAAAGGTTGCAGTCTTCACTCCAAGTGTCAGAATGATGTAATTCCAGCCAAAATGATACAATCTTCATTCAAAAGTCTGAGTGATGTAATTCTGGCGGAAAGACGCAATCTTCACTTTAAGCATCTGAATGATGTAATACTGGCCGAAAGGTTGCAGTCTTTACTCCAAGTGTCAGAATGATGTAATCCGGCCGAAAGGTTGCAGTCTTCATTTAAAAGTACGAGTGATGTAATTCCAGCTGAAAGGCTATATTGTTCACTACAAGTGTAAGAATGACGTAATTCTGGCTGAAAGGGTGCAATCTTCATTCAAAAGTCCGAGTGATGTTATTCCAGCCAAAAGGATGCAATCTTCACTCCAAGTGTTATAATGATGTAATTCTGACTGAAAAATTAAAGTCTTCTTTCAAATGTATGAGTGATGTAATTCTCGTCTAAAGGTTGTAGTTTTCAATCCAAGAGTCTGAATGATGTATTTCCGACCAAAAGGTTGTAGTCTTTATTCCAAGGTCCGAGTGATGTAATTCTGGTCGAAAGGTTGCAGTCTTCATTCTAAGTGTCAGAATGATGTATTTACGGCTGAATGGTTTAAGTCTTCATTCAAAAATCTGAGTGATGTAATTTCAGACGAAAGGTTGCAGTCTTCACTCCAATTGTCAAAATGATGTAATTCCAGCCAAAATGATACAATCTTCATTCAAAAGTCTGAGTGATGTAATTCCGGCGGAAAGACGCAATCTTCACTTTAAGCATCTAAATGATGTAATAGTGTGCGAAAGGTTGCAGTCTTCACTCAAAAGTCCGAGTGATATAATTCCATCCGAAAGGTTACAGTCTTTACTCCAAGTGTCAGAATGATGTAATTCGGCCGAAAGGATGCAATCTTCATTCGAAAGTCTGAGTGATGTAATTCTGGCGGAAAGGCTATATTGTTCACTACAAGTGTAAGAATGACGTAATTCTGGCTGAAAGGGTGCAATTTTCATTCAAAAGTCTGAGTGATGTTATTCCAGCCAAAATGATACAGTCTTCACTCCGAGTGTTATAATGATGTAATTCTGACTGAAAACTTAAAGTTTTCTTTCAAATGTCTGAGTGATCTAATTCTCGTCGAAAGGTTGTAGTCTTCAATCCAAGAGTCTGAATGATGTATTTTCGGCCAAAAGGTTGCAGTATTTATTCTAAGGCCCGAGTGACGTAATTATAGTCGAAAGGTTGCAGTCTTCATTTCAAGTGTCAGAATGATGTATTTACGGCTGAATGGTTTAAGTCTTCATTCAAAAATCTGAGTGATGTAATTTCAGACGAAAGGTTGCAGTCTTCACTCCAATTGTCAAAATGATGTAGTTCCAGCCAAAATGATACAATCTTCATTCAAAAGTCTGAGTGATGTAATTCCGGCAGAAAGACGCAATCTTCACTTTAAGCATCTGAATGATGTAATACTGGCCGAAAGGTTGCAGTCTTCACTCAAAAGTCCGAGTGATGTAATCCGTCCGAAAGGTTGCAGTCTTCACTCCAAGTGTCAGAATGATGTAATTCCAGCCAAAATGATACAATCTTCATTCAAAAGTCTGAGTGATGTAATTCTGGCGGAAAGACGCAATCTTCACTTTAAGCATCTGAATGATGTAATACTGGCCGAAAGGTTGCAGTCTTCATTTAAAAGTACGAGTGATGTAATTCCAGCTGAAAGGCTATATAGTTCACTACAAGTGTAAGAATGACGTAATTCTGGCTGAAAGGGTGCAATCTTCATTCAAAAGTCCGAGTGATGTTATTCCAGCCAAAATGATGCAATCTTCACTCCAAGTGTTATAATGATGTAATTCTGACTGAAAAATTAAAGTCTTCTTTCAAATGTGTGATTGATGTAATTCTCGTCTAAAGGTTGTAGTTTTCAATCCAAGAGTCTGAATGATGTATTTCCGACCAAAAGGATCCAGTCTTTATTCCAAGGTCCGAGTGATGTAATTCTGGTCGAAAGGTTGCAGTCTTCATTCTAAGTGTCAGAATGATGTATTTACGGCTGAATGGTTTAAGTCTTCATTCAAAAATCTGAGTGATGTAATTTCAGACGAAAGGTTGCAGTCTTCACTCCAATTGTCAAAATGATGTAACTCCAGCCAAAAGGATACAATCTTCACTCCAAGTGTTATAATGATGTAATTCTGACTGAAAGCTTAAAGTTTTCTTTCAAATGTATGAGTGATGTAATTCTCGTCTAAAGGTTATAGTCTTCAATCTAAAAGTCTGAATGATGTATTTCCGACCAAAAGGTTGCAGTCTTTATTCCAAGGTCTGAGTGATGTAATTCAGGTCGAAAGATTGTAATCTTTATTACAAGTGTCAGAATGCTGTATCTACTCCCGAATGGTTTAAGTCTTCATTCAAAAATCTGAGTGATGTAATTCCGGCCAAAAGGTTGCAGTCTTCACTACAAGTGTCAAAATGATGTAATTCCAGCTAAAATGATATAATCTTCATTCGATAGTCTGAGTGGTGTAATTCTGGCGGAAATCGCAATCTTCACTTTAAGCATCAGAATGATGTAATTACAGCCGAATGGTTTAACTCTTCATTCAAAAGTCCGAGTGATGTAATTCCGGCGGAGAGGTTGCAGTGTTCACTCCAACTGTCAGAATGATGTAATTTCAGCCAAAAGGATGCAATCTTCATTCGAAAGTCTGAGTGATGCAATCTGGCGGAAATCGTAATCTTCACTATAAGCGTCTGAATGATGTAATACTGGCCGAAAGATTGCAGTCTTCACTCAAAAGTTCGAGTGATGTAATTCCATCCGAAAGGTTGCAATCTTCACTCCAAGTGTCAGAATGATGTAATTCCGGCCAAAAGGATGCAATCTTCATTCGAAAGTCTGAGTGATGTAATTCTGGCGAAAAGGCTATATTGTTCACTACAAGTGTAAGAATGACGTAATTCTGGATGAAAGGGTGCAATCTTCATTCAGAAGTCCGAGTGATGTTATTCCAGCCAAAATGATACAATCTTCACTCCGAGTGTTATAATGATGTAATTTTGACTGAAAACTTAAAGTTTTCTTTCAAATGTCTGAGTGATCTAATTCTCGTCGAAAGATTGTAGTCTTCAATCCAAGAGTCTGAATGATGTATTTTCGGCCAAAAGGTTGCAGTCTTTATTCCAAGGTCCGAGTGATGTAATTCTTGTCGAAAGGTTGCAGTCTTCATTCCAAGTGTCAGAATGATGTATTTACGGCCGATTGGTTTAAGTCTTCATTAAGAAATCTGAGTGATGTAATTTCGGCCGAAAGGCTGCAGTCTTCACTCCAATTGTCAAAATGATGTAGTTTCAGCCAAAATGATACAATCTTCATTCAAAAGTCTGAGTGATGTAATTCTGGCGGAAAGACGCAATCTTCACTTTAAGCATCTGAATGATGTAATACTGGCCGAAAGGTTGATATCTTCACTCAAAAGTTCGAGTGATGTAATCCGTCCGAACGGTTGCAATCTTCACTCCAAGTGTCAGAATGATGTAATTCCAGAAAAAATGATGCAATCTTCATTCAAAAGTCGGAGTGATGTAATTCTGGTGGAAAGACGCAATCTTCACTTTAAGTGTCTGAATGATGTAATACTGGCCGAAAGGTTGCAGCCTTCACTCAAAAGTACGAGTGATGTAATTCCATTCGAAATGTTGCAGTCTTTACTCCAAGTGTCAGAATGATGTTATCCGGCCGAAAGGTTGCAGTCTTCATTTAAAAGTATGAGTGATGTAATTCCAGTCGAAAGGCTATAGTGTTCACTACAAGTGTAAGAATGACGTATTCTGGATGAAAGGGTGCAATCTTCATTCAAAAGTCCGAGTGATGTTATTCCTGCCAAAATGATGCAATCTTCACTCCAAGTGTTATAATGATGTAATTCTGACTGAAAAATTAATGTCTTCTTTCAAATGTATGAGTGATGTAATTCTCGTCTAAAGGTTGTAGTTTTCAATCCAAGAGTCTGAAAGATGTATTTTCGAACAAAAGGTTGCAGTCTTTATTCCAAGGTCCGAGTGATATAATTTTGGTCGAAAGGTTGCAGTCTTCATTCCAAGTGTCAGAATGATGTATTTACGGTTGAATGGTTTAAGTCTTCATTCAAAAATCTGAGTGATGTAATTCCGGCCGAAAGGCTACAGTCTTTACTCCAATTGTCAAAATGATGTAATTCCAGCCAAAATGATACAATCTTCATTCAAAAGTCTGAGTGATGTAATTCCGGCGGAAAGACGCAATCTTCACTTTAAGCGTCTGAATGATGTAATACTGGCCGAAAGGTTGCATTCTTCACTCAAAAGTCCGAGTGATGTAATTCCGTCCGAAAGGTTGTTGTCTTCACTCCAAGGGTCAAAATTATGTAATCCGACCGAAAGGTTGCAGTCTTCATTTAAAAGTAAGAGTGATGTAATTCCAGTCGAATGGCTATAGTGTTCACTACATGTGTAAGAATGACGTAATTCTGGATGAAAGGGTGCAATCTTCATTCAAATATCTGAGTGATGTAATTCTCGTCGAAAGTTTGTAGTCTTCAATCCAAGAGTCAGAATGATGTATTTCCGACGAAAAGGTTGCAGTCTTTATTCCAAGGTCCGAGTGATGTAATTCCGGTCGAAAGATTGTATTCTTTATTACAAGTGTCAGAATGATGTAATTACAGCCGAATGGTTTAAGTCTTCACTCAAAAGTCCGAGTGATGTAGTCCATCCGAAAGGTTACAGTCTTCACTCCAAGTGTTAGAATGATGTAATTCCAGCCAAAAGGATGCAATCTTCATTCGAAAGTCTGAGTGATGTAATTCTGGCGAAAATCGCAATCTTCACTTTAAGCGTCTGAATGATGTAATACTGGCCGAAAGGTTGTAGTCTTCACTCAAAAGTCTGAGTGATGTAATTCCATTTGAAAGGTTGCAATCTTTACTACAAATGTCAGAATGATGTAATCCGGCCGAAAGGTTGCAGTCTTCATTTAAAAGTACGAGTGATGTAATTCTAGATGAAAGGCTATATTGTTCACTACAAGTGTAAGAATGATGTAATTCTGGCTGAAAGGGTGCTATCTTCATTCAAAAGTCCGAGTGATGTGATTCTAGCGGAAAGTCGCAATCTTCACTTTAAGCATCTGAATGATTAAATACTGGCCGAAAGGTTGCAGTTTTCACTCAAAAGTCCGAGTATTGTAATTCCATCTGAAAGGTTGCAGTCTTTACTCCAAGTGTCAAAATGATGTAATCCGGCCGAAAGGTTGCAGTCTTCATTTAAAAGTACGAGTGATGTAATTCCAGCTGAAAGGTTATATTGTTCACTACAAGTGTAAGAATGACGTAATTCTGGCTGAAAGGGTGCAATCTTCATTCAAAAATCTGAGTGATGTTATTTCAGCCAAAATGATGCAATCTTCACTCCAAGTGTTATAATGATGTAATTCTGACTGAAAAATTACAATCTTCTTTCAAATGCATGAGTGATGTAATTCTCGTCTAAAGGTTGTAGTTTTCAATCAAGAGTCGAATGATGTATTTCGACCAAAGGTTCAGTCTTTATTCAAAGTCAGTGATGTAATTTTGGTCGAAAGGTTGCGATCTTCATTCTCGTGTCAATGATGTATTCTTTGAATGGTTTAAGTCTTCATTCAAAAATCGAGTGATGTAATTTGGTCGAAGGTAGCGATCTTCACTCAATTGTCAAAATGATGTAATTCCGGCCAAAATGTTACAATCTTCATTCAAAAGTCTGAGTGATGTGATTCCGGCGGAAAGACGCAATCTTCACTTTAAGCATCTGAATGATGTAATACTGGCCGAAAGGTTGCAGTCTTCACTTAAAAGTCCGAGTGATGTAATTCCATCTGAAATGTTGTAGTCTTTACTCCAAGTGTCAGAAAGATGTAATCCGGCCGAAAGGTTGCAGTATTCATTTAAAAGTATGAGTGATGTAATTCCAGCCGAAAGGCTATATTGTTCACTACAAGGGTAAGAATGACGTAATTCTAGCTGAAAGGCTGCTATCTTCATTCAAAATTCCGAGTGATGTTATTCTAGCCAAAAGGATGCAATCTTCGCTCCAAGTGTTATAATGATGTAATTCTGACAGAAAACTTAAAGTCTTCTTTCAAATGTCTGAGTGATGTAATTCTCGCCGAAAGGTTGTAGTCTTCAATCCAATAGTCTAAATGATGTATTTCCGGCCAAAAGGTTGCAGTCTTTATTCCAAGGTCCGAGTGATGTAATTCTAGTCGAAAGGTTGCAATCTTCATTCCAAGTGTCAGAATGATGTATTTACGGCTGAATGGTTTAAGTCTTCATTCAAAAATCTGAGTGATGTAATTTCAGTCGAAAGGTAGCAGTCTTCACTCCAATTGTCAAAATGATGTAATTCCAACCAAAATGATACAATCTTCATTCAAAAGTCTGAGTGATGTAATTCCGGCGGAAAGACGCAATCTTCACTTTAAGCATCTAAATGATGTATTACTGGCCGAAAGGTTGCAGTCTTCACTCAAAAGTCCGAGTGATGTAATCCGTCCGAAAGGTTGCAGTCTTCACTCCAAGTGTCAGAATGATGTAATTCCAGCCAAAATGATACAATCTTCATTCAAAAGTCTGAGTGATGTAATTCTGGCGGAAAGACGCAATCTTCACTTTAAGCGTCTGAATGATGTAATTCTGGCCGAAAGGTTGCAGTCTTCACTCAAAAGTCCGAGTGATGAAATTTCATCCGAAATGTTGTATTCTTTACACCAAGTGTCAGAATGATGTAATTCGGCCGAAAGGTTGCAGTCTTCATTTAAAAGTACGAGTGATGTAATTCCTGCTGAAAGGCTATATTGTTCACTACAAGTGTAAGAATGATGTAATTCTGGCTGAAAGGTTACAATCTTCATTCAAAAGTCCGAGTGATGTTATTCCAGCCAAAAGGATGCAACCTTCACTCCAAGTGTTATAATGATGTAATTCTGACAGAAAACTTAAAGTCTTCTTTCAAATGTCTGAGTGATGTAATTCTCGTCGAAAGGTTGTAGTCTTCAATCCAAGAGTCTGAATGATGTATTTCCGACCAAAAGTTTGTAGTCTTTATTCCAAGGTCCGAGTGATGTAATTTCGGTCGAAAGGTTGCAGTCTTCATTCTACGTGTCAGAATGATGTATTTACGGCTGAATGGTTTAAGTCTTCATTCAAAAATCTGAGTGATGTAATTTCAGTCGAAAGGTAGCAGTCTTCACTCCAATTGTCAAAATGATGTAATTCCAACCAAAATGATACAATCTTCATTCAAAAGTCTGAGTGATGTAATTCCGGCGGAAAGACGCAATCTTCACTTTAAGCATCTAAATGATGTAATACTGGCCGAAAGGTTGCAGTCTTCACTCAAAAGTCCGAGTGATGTAATCCATCCGAAAGGTTGCAGTCTTCACTCCAAGTGTTAGAATGATGTAATTCCAGCCAAACGAATGCAATCTTCATTCAAAAGTCTGAGTTATGTAATTCTGGCGGAAAGACGCAGTCTTCACTTTAAGCATCTGAATGATGTAATACTGGCCGAAAGGTTGCAGACTTCACTCAAAAGTCCGAGTGATGTAATTCTGGTCGAAAGGTTGCAGTCTTCACTCCAAGTGTCAGAATGATGTCATCCGGTCGAAAGGTTGCAATGTTCATTTAAAAGTGCGAGTGATATAATTCCAGCTGAAAGGCTATATTGTTCACTACAAGTGTAAGAATGATGTAATTCTGGCTGAAAGGGTGCTATCTTCATTCAAAAGTCCGAGTAATGTTATTCCAGCCAAAAGGATGCAATCTTCACTCCAAGTGTTATAATGATGTAACTCTGACTGAAAAAATTAAAGTCTTCTTTCAAATGTATGAGTGATGTAATTCTCGTCGAAAGGTTGTAGTCTTCAATCCAAGAGTCTGAATAATGTATTTCCGACCAAAAGGTTGCAGTCTTTATTCCAAGGTCCGAGTGATGTAATTCTAGTCGAAAGGTTGCAGTCTTCATTCCAAGTGTCAGAATGATGTATTTACGGCCGAATGCTTTAAGTTTTCATTCAGAAATCTGAGTGATGTAATTCCGGCTGAAAGCTTGCAGTCTTCACTCCAATTGTCAAAATGATGTAGTTCCAGCCAAAATGATACAATTTTCATTCAAAAGTGTGAGTGATGTAATTCTGGCGGAAAGACGCAATCTTCACTTTAAGCATCTGAATGATGTAATACTGGCCAAAAGGTTGCAGTTTTCACTCAAAAGTCCGAGTGATGTAATTCGTCCGAAAGGTTGCAGTCTTCACTCCAAGTGTCAGAATGATGTAATTCCAGCCAAAAGGATGCAATCTTCATTCAAAAGTCTGAGTGATGTAATTCTGGTGGAAATACGCAATCTTCACTTTAAGCATCTGAATGATGTAATATTGGCCGAAAGGTTGCAGTTTTCACTCAAAAGTCCGAGTGATGTAATTCCGGCCGAAAGGTTGCAGTCTTCACTCCAAGTGTCAGAATTATGTAATCCGGCCGAAAGGTTGCATTCTTCATTTAAAAGTACGAGTGAAGTAATTCCAGCTGAAAGGCTATATTATTCACTACAAGTGTAAGAATGATGTAATTCTGGCTGAAAGGGTGTTATCTTCATTCAAAAGTCCGAGTGATGTTATTCCAGCCAAAAGGATGCAATCTTCACTCCAAGTGTTATAATGATGTATTTCCGACCAAAAGGTTGCAGTCTTTATTCCAAGGTCCGAGTGATGTAATTCCGGTCGAAAGATTGTATTCTTTATTCCAAGTGTCAGAATGATGTAATTACAGCCGAATGGTTTAAGTCTTCATTCAAAAATCCTAGTGATGTAATTCCGGCCGAAAGGTTGCAATCTTCACTACAAGTGTCAGAATGATGTAATTTCAGCCAAAATGATGCAATCTTCATTCGAAAGTCTGAGTGATGTAATTCTGGCGGAAATCGCAATCTTCGCTTTAAGCGTCTGAATGATGTAATACTGGCCAAAAGGTTGCAGTCTTCACCCAAAAGTCTGAGTGATGTAATTCGATCTGAAAGGTTGCAGTCTTTACTTTAAGTGTCAGAATGATGTATTTACTGGTGAAAGGTTTAAGTCTTCATTTAAAAATCGAGTGATGTAATTCCGGTGAAAGGCTATATTGTTCACTCCAAGTGTCAGAATGATGTAATCCATCCAAAAGGATGCAATCTTCATTCAAAAGTCTGAGTGATGTAATTCTGGCGAAAATCGCAATCATCACTTTAAGCATCTGAATGATGTAAGACTGGCCGAAAGGTTGCAGTCTTCACTCAAAAGTCCGAATGATGTAATTCCATCCGGAAGGTTGAAGTCTTTACTCCAAGTGTCAGAATAATGTAATCCGGCTGAAAGGTTGCAGTCTTAATTTAAAAGTACGAGTGATGTAATTCCAGCTGAAAGGCTATATTGTTCACTACAAGTGTAAGAATGACGTAATTCGGGCTGAAAGGATGCAATCTTCATTCAAAAGTTTGAGTGATGTTATTCCAGTCAAAAGGATGCAATCTTCACTCCAAGTGTTATAATGATGTAATTCTGACTGAAACATTAAAGCTTTATTTCAAATGTCTGAGTGATGTAATTCTCGTCTAAAGGTTGTATTTTTCAATCTATGAGTCTGAATGATGTATTTCCGACCAAAAGGTTGCAGACTTCACTCAAAAGTCCGAGTGATGTAATTCTGGTCGAAAGGTTGCAGTCTTCACTCCAAGTGTCAGAATGATGTATTTATGGCTGAATGGTTTAAGTCTTCATTCAAAAATCTGAGTGATGTAATTTCAGACGAAAGGTTGCAGTCTTCACTCCAATTGTCAAAATGATGTAATTCCAGCCAAAATGATACAATCTTCATTCAAAAGTATGAGTGATGTGATTCCGGCGGAAAGACGCAATCTTCACTTTAAGCATTTGAATGATGTAATACTGGCCGAAAGGTTGCAGTCTTCACTCAAAAGTCCGAGTGATGTAATTCCATCTGAAATGTTGTAGTCTTTACTCCAAGTGTCAGAATGATATAATACGGCCGAAAGGTTGCTGTCTTCATTTAAAAGTACGAGTGATGTAATTCCAGCTGAAAGGCTATATTGTTCACTACAAGTGTAAGAATGACGTAATTCTGGCTGAAAGGGTGCAATCTTCATTCAAAAGTCCGAGTGATGTTATTCCAGCCAAAAGGATGCAATCTTCATTCCAAGTGTTATAATGATGTAATTTTGACTGAAAACTTAAAGTTTTCTTTCAAATGTCTGAGTGATGTAATTCTCGTCGAAAGGTTGTTGTCTTCAATCTAAAAGTCTGAATGATGTATTTCCGGCCAAAAGGTTGCATTCTTTATTCCAAGGTCCGAGTGATGTAATTCTAGTCGAAAGGTTGCAATCTTCATTCCAAGTGTCAGAATGATGTATTTACGGCCGAATGCTTTAAGTCTTCATTCAGAAATCTGCGTGATGTAATTCCGGCCGAAAGGTTGCAGTCTTCACTCCAATTGTCAAAATGATGTAGTTCCAGCCAAAATGATACAATCTTCATTCAAAAGTCTGAGTGATGTAATTCTGGCAGAAAGACACAATCTTCACTTTAAGCATCTAAATGATGTAATACTGGACGAAAGGTTGCAGTCTTCACTCAAAAGTCCGAGTGATGTAATCCGTCCGAAAGGTTGCAGTCTTCACTCCAAGTGTCAGAATGATGTAATTCCAGCCAAAATGATACAATCTTCATTCAAAAGTCTGAGTGATGTAATTCTGGCGGAAAGACGCAATCTTCACTTTAAGCATCTGAATGATGTAATACTGGCCGAAAGGTTGCAGTCTTCACTCAAAAGTCCGAGTGATGTAATTCCATCTGAAAGGTTGCAGTCTTTACTCCAAGTGTCAGAAAGATGTAATCCGGCCGAAAGGTTGCAGTCTTCATTTAAAAGTACGAGTGATGTAATTCCAGCTGAAAGGCTATATTGTTCACTACAAGTGTAAGAATGACGTAATTCTGGCTGAAAGGGTGCAATCTTCATTCAAAAGTCCGAGTGATGTTATTCAAGCCAAAAGGATGCAGTCTTCACTCCAAGTGTTATAATGATGTAATTCTGACTGAAAAATTAAAGTCTTCTTTCAAATGTATGAGTGATGTAATTCTCGTCTAAAGGTTGTAGTTTTCAATCCAAGAGTCTGAATGATGTATTTCCGACCAAAAGGTTCCAGTCTTTATTCGAAAGTCCGAGTGATGTAATTTTGGTCGAAAGGTTGCAGTCTTCATTCTACGTGTCAGAATGATGTATTTACGGCTGAATGGTTTAAGTCTTCATTCAAAAATCTGAGTGATGTAGTTTTAGACGAAAGGTTGCAGTCTTCACTCCAATTGTCAAAATGATGTAATTCCAGCCAAAATGATACAATCTTCATTCAAAAGTATGAGTGATGTGATTCCGGCGGAAAGACGCAATCTTCACTTTAAGCATCTGAATGATGTAATACTGGCCGAAAGGTTGCAGTCTTCACTCAAAAGTCCGAGTGATGTAATTCCATCTGAAATGTTGTAGTCTTTACTCCAAGTGTCAGAATGATATAATACGGCCGAAAGGTTGCTGTCTTCATTTAAAAGTACGAGTGATGTAATTCGAGCTGAAAGGCTATATTGTTCACTACAATTGTAAGAATGACACAATTCTGGCTGAAAGGGTGCAATCTTCATTCAAAAGTCCGAGTGATGTTATTCCAGCCAAAATGATGCAATCTTCATTCCAAGTGTTATAATGATGTAATTTTGAGTGAAAACTTAAAGTTTTCTTTCAAATGTCTGAGTGATGTAATTCTCGTCGAAAGGTTGTTGTCTTCAATCTAAAAGTCTGAATGATGTATTTCCGGCCAAAAGGTTGCAGTCTTTATTCCAAGGTCCGAGTGATGTAATTCTAGTCGAAAGGTTGCAGTCTTCATTCCAAGTGTCAGAATGATGTATTTACGGCCGAATGCTTTAAGTCTTCATTCAGAAATCTGAGTGATGTAATTCCGGCTGAAAGGTTGCAGTCTTCACTCCAATTGTCAAAATGATGTAGTTCCAGCCAAAATGATACAATCTTCATTCAAAAGTCTGAGTGATGTAATTCTGGCAGAAAGACACAATCTTCACTTTAAGCATCTAAATGATGTAATACTAGACGAAAGGTTGCAGTCTTCACTCAAAAGTCCGAGTGATGCAATCCGTCCAAAAGGTTGTAATCTTCACTCCAAGTGTCAGAATGATGTAATTCCAGCCAAAATGATACAATCTTCATTCAAAAGTCTGAGTGATGTAATTCTGGCGGAAAGACGCAGTCTTCACTTTAAGCATCTGAATGATGTAATACTGGCCGAAAGGTTGCAGTCTTCACTCAAAAGTTCGAGTGATGTAATTCCATCTGAAAGGTTGAAGTCTTTACTCCAAGTGTCAGAAAGATGTAATCCGGCCGAAAGGTAGCAGTCTTCATTTAAAAGTACGAGTGATGTAATTCCAGCTGAAATGCTATATTGTTCACTACAAGTGTAAGAATGACGTAATTCTGGCTGAAAGGGTGCAATCTTCATTCAAAAGTCCGAGTGATGTTATTCGAGCCAAAAGGATGCAATCTTCACTCCAAGTGTTATAATGATGTAATTCTGACTGAAAAATTAAAGTCTTCTTTCAAATGCATGAGTGATGTAATTCTCGTCTAAAGGTTGTAGTTTTCAATCCAAGAGTCTGAATGATGTATTTCCGACCAAAAGGTTCCAGTCTTTATTCGAAACTCCAAGTGATGTAATTTTGGTCGAAAGGTTGCGATCTTCATTCTACGTGTCGAATGATGTATTTAATTTGAATGGTTTAAGTCTTCATTCAAAAATCTGAGTGATGTAATTTCAGACGAAAGGTAGCAGTCTTCACTCCAATTGTCAAAATGATGTAATTCCAACCAAAATGATACAATCTTCATTCAAAAGTCTGAGTGATGTGATTCCGGCGGAAAGACGCAATCTTCACTTTAAGCATCTGAATGATGTAATACTGGCCGAAAGGTTGCAGTCTTCACTTAAAAGTCCGAGTGATGTAATTCCATCTGAAATGTTGTAGTCTTTACTCCAAGTGTCAGAATGATATAATACGGCCGAAAGGTTGCTGTCTTCATTTAAAAGTACGAGTGATGTAATTCCAGCTGAAAGGCTATATTGTTCACTACAAATGTAAGAATGACGTAATTCTGGCTGAAAGGGTGCAATCTTCATTCAAAAGTCCGAGTGATGTTATTCAAGCCAAAATGATGCAATCTTCATTCCAAGTGTTATAATGATGTAATTTTGACTGAAAACTTAAAGTTTTCTTTCAAATGTCTGAGTGATGTAATTCTCGTCGAAAGATTGTAGTCTTCAATATAAAAGTCTGAAAGATGTATTTTTGGCCAAAAGGTTGCAGTCTTTATTCCAAGGTCTGAGTGATGTATTTCTAGTCGAAAGGTTGCAGTCTTCATTCCAAGTGTCAGAATGATGTATTTACGGCCGAATGCTTTAAGTCTTCATTCAGAAATCTGAGTGACGTAATTCCGGCCGAAAGGTTGCAGTCTTCACTCCAATTGTCAAAATGATGTAGTTCCAGCCAAAATGATACAATCTTCATTCAAAAGTCTGAGTGATGTAATTCTGGCAGAAAGACACAATCTTCACTTTAAGCATCTAAATGATGTAATACTAGACGAAAGGTTGCAGTCTTCACTCAAAAGTCCGAGTGATGCAATCCGTCCAAAAGGTTGTAATCTTCACTCCAAGTGTCAGAATGATGTAATTCCAGCCAAAATGATACAATCTTCATTCAAAAGTCTGAGTGATGTAATTCTGGCGGAAAGACGCAGTCTTCACTTTAAGCATCTGAATGATGTAATACTGGCCGAAAGGTTGCAGTCTTCACTCAAAAGTTCGAGTGATGTAATTCCATCTGAAAGGTTGAAGTATTTATTCCAAGTGTCAGAAAGATGTAATCCGGCCGAAAGGTAGCAGTCTTCATTTAAAAGTACGAGTGATGTAATTCCAGCTGAAATGCTATATTGTTCACTACAAGTGTAAGAATGACGTAATTCTGGCTGAAAGGGTGCAATCTTCATTCAAAAGTCCGAGTGATGTTATTCGAGCCAAAAGGATGCAATCTTCACTCCAAGTGTTATAATGATGTAATTCTGACTGAAAAATTAAAGTCTTCTTTCAAATGTATGAGTGATGTAATTCTCGTCTAAAGGTTGTATTTTTCAATCCATGAGTCTGAATGATGTATTTCCGACCAAAAGGTTCCAGTCTTTATTCCAAAGTCCGAGTGATGTAATTTTGGTCGAAAGGTTGCAGTCTTCATTCTACGTGTCAAAATGATGTATTTACGGCTGAATGGTTTAAGTCTTCATTAAAAATTCTGAGTGATGTAATTTCAGACGAAAGGTAGCAGTCTTCACTCCAATTGTCAAAATGATGTAATTCCAACCAAAATGATACAATCTTCATTCAAAAGTCTGAGTGATGTAATTCTGGCAGAAAGACACAATCTTCACTTTAAGCATCTAAATGATGTAATACTAGACGAAACGTTGCAGTCTTCACTCAAAAGTCCGAGTGATGTAATTCCATCTGAAATGTTGTAGTCTTTACTCCAAGTGTCAGAATGATATAATACGGCCGAAAGGTTGCTGTCTTCATTTAAAAGTACGAGTGATGTAATTCCAGCTGAAAGGCTATATTGTTCACTACAAGTGTAAGAATGACACAATTCTGGCTGAAAGGGTGCAATCTTCATTCAAAAGTCCGAGTGATGTTATTCCAGCCAAAAGGATGCAATCTTCATTCCAAGTGTTATAATGATGTAATTTTGACTGAAAACTTAAAGTTTTCTTTCAAATGTCTGAGTGATGTAATTCTCGTCGAAAGGTTGTAGTCTTCAATCTAAAAGTCTGAATGATGTATTTCCGGCCAAAAGGTTGCATTCTTTATTCCAAGGTCCGAGTGATTTAATTCTAGTCGAAAGGTTGCAATCTTCATTCCAAGTGTCAGAATGATGTATTTACGGCCGAATGCTTTAAGTCTTCATTCAGAAATCTGCGTGATGTAATTCCGGCCGAAAGGTTGCAGTCTTCACTCCAATTGTCAAAATGATGTAGTTCCAGCCAAAATGATACAATCTTCATTCAAAAGTCTGAGTGATGTAATTCTGGCAGAAAGACACAATCTTCACTTTAAGCATCTAAATGATGTAATACTAGACGAAAGGTTGCAGTCTTCACTCAAAAGTCCGAGTGATGCAATCCGTCCAAAAGGTTGTAATCTTCACTCCAAGTGTCAGAATGATGTAATTCCAGCCAAAATGATACAATCTTCATTCAAAAGTCTGAGTGATGTAATTAATACTGGCCGAAAGGTTGCAGTCTTCACTCAAAAGTTCGAGTGATGTAATTCCATCTGAAAGGTTGAAGTCTTTACTCCAAGTGTCAGAAAGATGTAATCCGGCCGAAAGGTAGCAGTCTTCATTTAAAAGTACGAGTGATGTAATTCCAGCTGAAATGCTATATTGTTCACTACAAGTGTAAGAATGACGTAATTCTGGCTGAAAGGGTGCAATCTTCATTCAAAAGTCCGAGTGATGTTATTCGAGCCAAAAGGATGCAATCTTCACTCCAAGTGTTATAATGATGTAATTCTGACTGAAAAATTAAAGTCTTCTTTCAAATGCATGAGTGATGTAATTCTCGTCTAAAGGTTGTAGTTTTCAATCCAAGAGTCTGAATGATGTATTTCCGACCAAAAGGTTCCAGTCTTTATTCGAAAGTCCGAGTGATGTAATTTTGGTCGAAAGGTTGCAGTCTTCATTCTACGTGTCAGAATGATGTATTTACGGCTGAATGGTTTAAGTCTTCATTCAAAAATCTGAGTGATGTAATTTCAGACGAAAGGTAGCAGTCTTCACTCCAATTGTCAAAATGATGTAATTCCAACCAAAATGATACAATCTTCATTCAAAAGTCTGAGTGATGTGATTCCGGCGGAAAGACGCAATCTTCACTTTAAGCATCTGAATGATGTAATACTGGCCGAAAGGTTGCAGTCTTCACTCAAAAGTCCGAGTGATGTAATTCCATCTGAAATGTTGTAGTCTTTACTCCAAGTGTCAGAATGATATAATACGGCCGAAAGGTTGCTGTCTTCATTTAAAAGTACGAGTGATGTAATTCGAGCTGAAAGGCTATATTGTTCACTACAATTGTAAGAATGACACAATTCTGGCTGAAAGGGTGCAATCTTCATTCAAAAGTCCGAGTGATGTTATTCCAGCCAAAAGGATGCAATCTTCATTCCAAGTGTTATAATGATGTATTTTTTACTGAAAACTTAAAGTTTTCTTTCAAATGTCCGAGTGATATAATTCTCGTCGAAAGGTTGTAGTCTTCAATCTAAAAGTCTGAATGATGTATTTTCGGCCAAAAGGTTGCAGTCTTTATTCCAAGGTCCGAGTGATGTAATTCTAGTCGAAAGGTTGCAGTCTTCATTCCAAGTTTCAGAATGATGTATTTACGGCCGAATGCTTTAAGTCTTCATTCAGAAATCTGAGTGATGTAATTTCGGCCGAAAGGTTGCAGTCTTTACTCCAATTGTCAAAATGATGTAGTTCCAGCCAAAATGATACAATCTTCATTCAAAAGTCTGAGTGATGTAATTCTGGCAGAAAGACACAATCTTCACTTTAAGCATCTAAATGATGTAATACTAGACGAAAGGTTGCAGTCTTCACTCAAAAGTCCGAGTGATGCAATCCGTCCAAAAGGTTGTAATCTTCACTCCAAGTGTCAGAATGATGTAATTCCAGCCAAAATGATACAATCTTCATTCAAAAGTCTGAGTGATGTAATTCTGGCGGAGAGACGCAGTCTTCACTTTAAGCATCCGAATGATGTATTTGGGCGAAAGGTTGCAGTCTTCACTCAAAAGTTCGAGTGATGTAATTCCATCTGAAAGGTTGAAGTATTTATTCCAAGTGTCAGAAAGATGTAATCCGGCCGAAAGGTAGCAGTCTTCATTTAAAAGTACGAGTGATGTAATTCCAGCTGAAATGCTATATTGTTCACTACAAGTGTAAGAATGACGTAATTCTGGCTGAAAGGGTGCAATCTTCATTCAAAAGTCCGAGTGATGTTATTCGAGCCAAAAGGATGCAATCTTCACTCCAAGTGTTATAATGATGTAATTCTGACTGAAAAATTAAAGTCTTCTTTCAAATGCATGAGTGATGTAATTCTCGTCTAAAGGTTGTAGTTTTCAATCCAAGAGTCTGAATGATGTATTTCCGACCAAAAGGTTCCAGTCTTTATTCGAAAGTCCGAGTGATGTAATTTTGGTCGAAAGGTTGCAGTCTTCATTCTACGTGTCAGAATGATGTATTTACGGCTGAATGGTTTAAGTCTTCATTCAAAAATCTGAGTGATGTAATTTCAGACGAAAGGTAGCGATCTTCACTCCAATTGTCAAAATGATGTAATTCCAACCAAAATGATACAATCTTCATTCAAAAGTCCGAGTGATGTGATTAGTGGAAGACGCAATCTTCACTTTAAGCATCTGAATGATGTATCTTGGCCGAAAGATTGCAGTCTTCATTAAAAAGTACGAGTGATGTAATTCCAGCTGAAAAGCTGCAATCTTCACTCCAAGTTTCAGAATGATGTAATTCCGGCCGAAAGGTTGCAATTATCATTCAAAAGTACGAGTGATGTAATTCCAGCTGAAAGGCTATATTGTTCACTACAAGTGTAAGAATGACGTAATTCTGGCTGAAAGGGTGCAATCTTCATTCAAAAGTCCGAGTGATGTTATTCAAGCCAAAAGGATGCAATCTTCACTCCAAGTGTTATAATGATGTAATTCTGACTGAAAAATTAAAGTCTTCTTTCAAATGT
Organism: Anisodus acutangulus; assembly: GCA_029783415.1. Taxonomy (NCBI): domain Eukaryota; kingdom Viridiplantae; phylum Streptophyta; class Magnoliopsida; order Solanales; family Solanaceae; genus Anisodus; species Anisodus acutangulus. The sequence continues at coordinate 6,561 of JAJAGQ010000032.1, read as the reverse complement.
ATGAGTGATGTAATTCTCGTCTAAAGGTTGTAGTTTTCAATCCAAGAGTCTGAATGATGTATTTCCGACCAAAAGGTTCCGGTCTTTATTCGAAAGTCCGAGTGATGTAATTTTGGTCGAAAGGTTGCAGTCTTCATTCTACGTGTCAGAATGATGTATTTACGGCTGAATGGTTTTAGTCTTCATTCAAAAATCTGAGTGATGTAATTTCAGACGAAAGGTTGCAGTCTTCACTCCAAGTGTCAGAATGATGTAATTCCAGCCAAAATGATACAATCTTCATTCAAAAGTCTGAGTGATGTGATTCCGGCGAAAAGACGCAATCTTCACTTTAAGCATCTGAATGATGTAATACTGGCCGAAAGGCTGCAGTCTTCACTCAAAAGTTCGAGTGATGTAATTCCATCTGAAATGTTGTAGTCTTTACTCCAAGTGTCAGAATGATATAATACGGCTGAAAGGTTGCTGTCTTCATTTAAAAGTACGAGTGATGTAATTCCAGCTGAAAGGCTATATTGTTCACTACAAGTGAAAGAATGACGTAATTCTGGCTGAAAGGGTGCAATCTTCATTCAAAAGTCCGAGTGATGTTATTCAAGCCAAAAGGATGCAGTCTTCACTCCAAGTGTTATAATGATGTAATTCTGACTGAAAAATTAAAGTCTTCTTTCAAATGTCTGAGTGATGTAATTCTCGTCGAAAGGTTGTAGTCTTCAATCTAAAAGTCTGAATGATGTATTTCCGGCCAAAAGGTTGCAATCTTTATTCCAAGGTCCGAGTGATGTAATTCTAGTCGAAAGGTTGCAATCTTCATTCCAAGTATCAGAATGATGTATTTACGGCCGAATGCTTTAAGTCTTCATTCAGAATTCTAAGTGATGTAATTCCGGCCGAAAGGTTGCAGTCTTCACTCCAATTGTCAAAATGATGTAGTTCCAGCCAAAATGATACAATCTTCATTCAAAAGTCTGAGTGATGTAATTCTGGCAGAAAGACACAATCTTCACTTTAAGCATCTAAATGATGTAATACTAGACGAAAGGTTGCAGTCTTCACTCAAAAGTCCGAGTGATGCAATCCGTCCAAAAGGTTGTAATCTTCACTCCAAGTGTCAGAATGATGTAATTCCAGCCAAAATGATACAATCTTCATTCAAAAGTCTGAGTGATGTAATTCTGGCGGAAAGACGCAGTCTTCACTTTAAGCATCTGAATGATGTAATACTGGCCGAAAGGTTGCAGTCTTCACTCAAAAGTTCGAGTGATGTAATTCCATCTGAAAGGTTGAAGTATTTATTCCAAGTGTCAGAAAGATGTAATCCGGCCGAAAGGTAGCAGTCTTCATTTAAAAGTACGAGTGATGTAATTCCAGCTGAAATGCTATATTGTTCACTACAAGTGTAAGAATGACGTAATTCTGGCTGAAAGGGTGCAATCTTCATTCAAAAGTCCGAGTGATGTTATTCAAGCCAAAAGGATGCAGTCTTCACTCCAAGTGTTATAATGATGTAATTCTGACTGAAAAATTAAAGTCTTCTTTCAAATGTATGAGTGATGTAATTCTCGTCTAAAGGTTATAGTTTTTAATCCAAGAGTCTGAATGATGTATATCCGACCAAAAGGTTCCGGTCTTTATTCGAAAGTCCGAGTGATGTAATTTTGGTCGAAAGGTTGCAGTCTTCATTCTACGTGTCAGAATGATGTATTTACGGCTGAATGGTTTAAGTCTTCATTCAAAAATCTGAGTGATGTAATTTCAGACGAAAGGTTGCAGTCTTCACAACAATTGTCAAAATGATGTAATTCCAGCCAAAATGATACAATCTTCATTCAAAAGTATGAGTGATGTGATTCCGGCGGAAAGACGCAATCTTCACTTTAAGCATCTGAATGATGTAATACTGGCCGAAAGGTTGCAGTCTTCACTTAAAAGTCCGAGTGATGTAATTCCATCTGAAATGTTGTAGTCTTTACTCCAAGTGTCAGAATGATATAATACGGCCGAAAGGTTGCTGTCTTCATTTAAAAGTACGAGTGATGTAATTCCAGCTGAAAGGCTATATTGTTCACTACAAGTGTAAGAATGACACAATTCTGGCTGAAAGGGTGCAATCTTCATTCAAAAGTCCGAGTGATGTTATTCCAGCCAAAAGGATGCAATCTTCATTCCAAGTGTTATAATGATGTAATTTTGACTGAAAACTTAAAGTTTTCTTTCAAATGTCTGAGTGATGTAATTCTCGTCGAAAGGTTGTAGTCTTCAATCTAAAAGTCTGAAAGATGTATTTTTGGCCAAAAGGTTGCAGTCTTTATTCCAAGGTCTGAGTGATGTAATTCTAGTCGAAAGGTTGCAGTCTTCATTCCAAGTGTCAGAATGATGTATTTACGGCCGAATGCTTTAAGTCTTCATTCAGAAATCTGAGTGATGTAATTCCGGCCGAAAGGTTGCAGTCTTCACTCCAATTGTCAAAATGATGTAGTTCCAGCCAAAATGATACAATCTTCATTCAAAAGTCTGAGTGATGTAATTCTGGCAGAAAGACACAATCTTCACTTTAAGCATCTAAATGATGTAATACTAGACGAAACGTTGCAGTCTTCACTCAAAAGTCCGAGTGATGCAATCCGTCCGAAAGGTTGTAGTCTTCACTCCAAGTGTCAGAATGATGTAATTCCAGCCAAAATGATACAATCTTCATTCAAAAGTATGAGTGATGTAATTCTGGCGGAAAGACGCAATCTTCACTTTAAGCATCTGAATGATGTAATACTGGCCGAAAGGTTGCAGTCTTCACTCAAAAGTTCGAGTGATGTAATTCCATCTGAAAGGTTGCAGTCTTTACTCCAAGTGTCAGAAAGATGTAATCCGACCGAAAGATTGCAGTCTTCATTTAAAAGTACGAGTGATGTAATTCCAGCTGAAATGCTATAATGTTCACTACAAGTGTAAGAATGACGTAATTCTGGCTGAAAGGGTGCAATCTTCATTCAAAAGTCCGAGTGATGTTATTCGAGCCAAAAGGATGCAATCTTCACTCCAAGTGTTATAATGATGTAATTCTGACTGAAAAATTAAAGTCTTCTTTCAAATGCATGAGTGATGTAATTCTCGTCTAAAGGTTGTAGTTTTCAATCCAAGAGTCTGAATGATGTATTTCCGACCAAAAGGTTCCAATCTTTATTCGAAAGTCCGAGTGATGTAATTTTGGTCGAAAGGTTGCAGTCTTCATTCTACGTGTCAGAATGATGTATTTACGGCTGAATGGTTTAAGTCTTCATTAAAAATTCTGAGTGATGTAATTTCAGACGAAAGGTAGCAGTCTTCACTCCAATTGTCAAAATGATGTAATTCCAACCAAAATGATACAATCTTCATTCAAAAGTCTGAGTGATGTGATTCCGGCGGAAAGACGCAATCTTCACTTTAAGCATCTGAATGATGTAATACTGGCCGAAAGGTTGCAGTCTTCACTCAAAAGTCCGAGTGATGTAATTCCATCTGAAATGTTGTAGTCTTTACTCCAAGTGTCAGAATGATATAATACGGCCGAAAGGTTGCTGTCTTCATTTAAAAGTACGAGTGATGTAATTCCAGCTGAAAGGCTATATTGTTCACTACAAGTGTAAGAATGACGTAATTCTGGATGAAAGGGTGCAATCTTCATTCAAAAGTCCGAGTGATGTTATTCAAGCCAAAAGGATGCAATCTTCATTCCAAGTGTTATAATGATGTAATTTTGACTGAAAACTTAAAGTTTTCTTTCAAATGTTTGAGTGATGTAATTCTCGTCGAAAGGTTGTAGTCTTCAATCTAAAAGTCTGAAAGATGTATTTTTGGCCAAAAGGTTGCAGTCTTTATTCCAAGGTCTGAGTGATGTATTTCTAGTCGAAAGGTTGCAGTCTTCATTCCAAGTGTCAGAATGATGTATTTACGGCCGAATGCTTTAAGTCTTCATTCAGAAATCTGAGTGACGTAATTCCGGCCGAAAGGTTGCAGTCTTCACTCCAATTGTCAAAATGATGTAGTTCCAGCCAAAATGATACAATCTTCATTCAAAAGTCTGAGTGATGTAATTCTGGCAGAAAGACACAATCTTCACTTTAAGCATCTAAATGATGTAATACTAGACGAAAGGTTGCAGTCTTCACTCAAAAGTCCGAGTGATGCAATCCGTCCAAAAGGTTGTAATCTTCACTCCAAGTGTCAGAATGATGTAATTCCAGCCAAAATGATACAATCTTCATTCAAAAGTCTGAGTGATGTAATTCTGGCGGAAAGACGCAGTCTTCACTTTAAGCATCTGAATGATGTAATACTGGCCGAAAGGTTGCAGTCTTCACTCAAAAGTCCGAGTGATGTAATTCCATCTGAAAGGTTGCAGTCTTTACTCCAAGTGTCAGAAAGATGTAATCCGGCCGAAAGGTAGCAGTCTTCATTTAAAAGTACGAGTGATGTAATTCCAGCTGAAATGCTATAAACAAGTGTAAGAATGACGTAATTCTGGCTGAAAGGGTGCAATCTTCATTCAAAAGTCCGAGTGATGTTATTCGAGCCAAAAGGATGCAATCTTCACTCCAAGTGTTATAATGATGTAATTCTGACTGAAAAATTAAAGTCTTCTTTCAAATGCATGAGTGATGTAATTCTCGTCTGAAGGTTGTAGTTTTCAATCCAAGAGTCTGAATGATGTATTTCCGACCAAAAGGTTCCAGTCTTTATTCAAAAGTCCGAGTGATGTAATTTTGGTCGAAAGGTTGCAGTCTTCATTCTACGTGTCAAAATGATGTATTTACGGCTGAATTGTTTAAGTCTTCATTCAAAAAACTGAGTGATGTAATTTCAGACGAAAGGTAGCAGTCTTCACTCCAATTGTCAAAATGATGTAATTCCAACCAAAATGATACAATCTTCATTCAAAAGTCTGAGTGATGTGATTCTGGCGGAAAGACGCAATCTTCACTTTAAGCATCTGAATGATGTAATACTGGCCGAAAGGTTGCAGTCTTCACTCAAAAGTCCGAGTGATGTAATTCCATCTGAAATGTTGTAGTCTTTACTCCAAGTGTCAGAATGATATAATACGGCCGAAAGGTTGCTGTCTTCATTTAAAAGTACGAGTGATGTAATTCGAGCTGAAAGGCTATATTGTTCACTACAATTGTAAGAATGACACAATTCTGGCTGAAAGGGTGCAATCTTCATTCAAAAGTCCGAGTGATGTTATTCCAGCCAAAATGATGCAATCTTCATTCCAAGTGTTATAATGATGTAATTTTGAGTGAAAACTTAAAGTTTTCTTTCAAATGTCTGAGTGATGTAATTCTCGTCGAAAGGTTGTTGTCTTCAATCTAAAAGTCTGAATGATGTATTTCCGGCCTAAAGGTTGAATTCTTTATTCCAAGGTCCGAGTGATGTAATTCTAGTCGAAAGGTTGCAATCTTCATTCCAAGTGTCAGAATGATGTATTTACGGCTGAATGGTTTAAGTCTTCATTCAAAAATCTGAGTGATGTAATTCCGGCCGAAAGGTTGCAGTCTTCACTCCAATTGTCAAAATGATGTAGTTCCAGCCAAAATGATACAATCTTCATTCAAAAGTCTGAGTGATGTAATTCTGGCAGAAAGACACAATCTTCACTTTAAGCATCTAAATGATGTAATACTGGACGAAAGGTTGCAGTCTTCACTCAAAAGTCCGAGTGATGTAATCCGTCCGAAAGGTTGCAGTCTTCACTCCAAGTGTCAGAATGATGTAATTCCAGCCAAAATGATACAATCTTCATTCAAAAGTCTGAGTGATGTGATTCCGGCGAAAAGACGCAATCTTCACTTTAAGCATCTGAATGATGTATCTTGGCGAAAGGTTGCAATCTTCACTCAAAAGTTCGAGTGATTTAATTCCATCTGAAATGTTGCAGTCTTCACTCCAAGTGTCAGAATGATGTAATCCACTCGAAAGGTTGCAGTATTCATTTAAAAGTATGAGTGATGTAATTCCAGCCGAAAGGCTATATTGTTCACTACAAGTGTAAGAATGACGTAATTACGGTGAAAGGGTGCAATCTTCATTCAAAAGTCCGAGTGATGTTATTCGAGCCAAAAGGATGCAATCTTCACTCCAAGTGTTATAATGATGTAATTCTGACTGAAAAATTAAAGTCTTCTTTCAAATGCATGAGTGATGTAATTCTCGTCTAAAGGTTGTAGTTTTCAATCCAAGAGTCTGAATGATGTATTTCCGACCAAAAGGTTCCAGTCTTTATTCGAAAGTCCGAGTGATGTAATTTTGGTCGAAAGGTTGCAGTCTTCATTCTACGTGTCAAAATGATGTATTTACGGCTGAATGGTTTAAGTCTTCATTCAAAAATCTGAGTGATGTAATTTCAGACGAAAGGTAGCAGTCTTCACTCCAATTGTCAAAATGATGTAATTCCAACCAAAATGATACAATCTTCATTCAAAAGTCTGAGTGATGTGATTCCGGCGGAAAGACGCAATCTTCACTTTAAGCATCTAAATGATGTAATACTGGCCGAAAGGTTGCAGTCTTCACTCAAAAGTC
>JAJAGQ010000031.1:0-260884 GCA_029783415.1 Anisodus acutangulus | reverse complement strand
GTAATTTGTAGGCCTTTCGGAGGTAATGGATACATCCATGTATACCAAAATAAAGGAAGACGATAAATGATTAAAAGAAAGAGATGAAGATACCTTTCACGTGGAGTTATGAAAACTCTATGAAGCGATGAAGAAAGCAACTGATGAATGGGACGAAAAAAATAAGAAACAACATAATTCTACAAGAACATATTCAAACTATCCTTCATCTAATGATGGGAGTTGAAGTCCAAGGCATATAAAAAGATGGACCAAAGAGACAGTACTTCAAGTGCTTGTAGAAAACCAAAAATCAGAGGTGATATTATAAGTTTTCCAAAAGGTAGAAGAGGAATTCTTGGCTAGTATGTGGGTGCTTATGATACTTCAAATAGCATATTCTTGCAAGGAAAGAAAGCGAGTGTTTCTTCATCAGTTGGATCCCTTTTCAATCCAAACCAATGTAAGGATGGGAGGCAAAATAAAGAGAGAAGCAAGGGTGAGAAACGTGATAACTCCAGAGAGGAAAAAGGAGAGGAAGTGATGAGTGAGTTTTCAAGAACTAGAAATGAGAGGACAAAATCGAGTGAAGTGAGTTTGAGAAGTAAGATAGAGAGTGAACAAGTGTACTTGAGAGATGAGGAAAAATAAGTGATTAAAAGAATGGAGTGCTTAAGTGTGAAAGATTCTCGTTCAAGCTCTAACCGATTAACTCGTTTTGTTTCTGGTGTCTGGGTTCCAAATGTGCACGTTATTGAAGAAGAAGGCATTGAAGAATTAGAACAACAAATGAAGGAATAATCTAGCTTCAAAGAAGATTGTAAAAGTGAATAGGATAATGATTCATGGAAGCAATTACAAGTAGAAGACACAGTTACACCTGATGAACTCACGTGGTATGACCTTATAATACCGCAATTTGACAAGGTTTAGCTTGGGATATTCTATCTAGTTATTATTTTGTGAAACTCATTGGGATTTGAAATTGTATTCAAGTCTTGTTCATCAACAATCCCAAAAGGTCATAAAGAATCTCAAAATTCATTTGGAGTAGTGCAAAGGAAAGAAATTTTGGTTAGTTCATATGTTCTAGATCTTCTATTGAGAGTGTTTATGCACTATATTTAATTATATTTGTTCTCTTCCTAAACACTTTAAGTATTTTGTACATGCTTATTGTGTTCTAGTGATTTTCTGCCAATTTTTCCGTTCTTTTCTCTTTATTTCCGTTGTGTATTCCTTTATTTTCTAGTATGTTATAGTTTTCTTGTCCTTTTCTTTATTTAACATAAACTTCATTCTTGAACCAAGTTTTCGGAACTTACTCTGAAGTGTTTGAGTTGTTGGTTCATTGAAGAACTTCGAGGAGCAGCCCGTGAGTGGTAAAAGGCAACAGTGGTGAGATTCTTTGAGTATAAAAGCCACGAGTGTTGAGAGTCACAACTTGAGTGATAAAAGTAAGGGTGTGATCTTTTGGTGAGGTCATTTTGCTTCTAACAATATTTTGTTGGAAATCAAGTAATTTGTAGGCCATTCGGAGGTTATGGATACATCCATGTATACCAAAAGAAAGGAAGAAGATAAATGATTAAAAAAAGAGATGAAGATACCTTTCACCCAGTTACGAAAACTCAATGAAGCGATGAAGAAAGAAAATGATGAATGGGATGAAAGAAATAAGAAACAACATAATTCCACAAGAACATATTCAAACTATCCTTCATCTAATGATGGGGAGTTGAAGTCCAAGGCATATAAAAAGACTGACCAAATAGACAGTACTTCAAGTGCTTGTAGAAAACCAAAAATCAGAGGTGATATTATAGGTTTTCCAAAAGGTAGAAGGAATTCTTGGCTAGTATGTGGGTGCTTATGATACTTCAACTAGCATATTCTTGCAAGGAAAGAAAGCGAGTGTTTCTTCATCAGTTGGATCCCTTTTCAATCCAAACCAATGTAAGGATGAGAGGCAAAAGTAAGAGAGAAGCAAGGGTGAGAAACGTGATAACTCCAGAGAGCAAAAAGGAGAGGAAGTGATGAGTGAGTTTTCAAGAACTAGAAATGAGAGGACAAAATCGAATGAAGTGAGTTTGAGAAGTAAGATAGAGAGTGAACAAGTGTACTTGAGAGATGAGGAAAAATAAGTGATTAAAAGAATGGAGTGCTTAAGTGTGAAAGATTCTCGTTCAAGCTCTAACCGATTAACTCGTTTTGTTTCTGGTGTCTGGCTTCCAAATGTGCACGTTATTGAAGAAGAAGGCATTGAAGAATTAGAACAACAAATGAAGGAATAATCTAGCTTCAAAGAAGATTGTTAAAGTGAATAGGATAATGATTCATGGAAGCAATTGCAAGTAGAAGACACAGTTACACCTGATGAACTCACGTGGTATGACCTTATAATACCGCAATTTGACAAGGTTTAGCTTGGGATATTCTATCTAGTTATTATTTTGTGAAACTCATTGGGATTTGAAATTGTATTCAAGTCTTGTTCATCAACAATCCCAAAAGGTCATAAAGAATCTCAAAATTCATTTGGAGTAGTGCAAAGGAAAGAAATTTTGGTTAGTTCATATGTTCTAGATCTTCTATTGAGAGTGTTTATGCACTATATTTAATTATATTTGTTCTCTTCCTAAACACTTTAAGTATTTTGTACATGCTTATTGTGTTCTAGTGATTTTCTGCCAATTTTTCCGTTCTTTTCTCTTTATTTCCGTTGTGTATTCCTTTATTTTCTGGTATGTTATAGTTTTCTTGTCCTTTTCTTTATTTAACATAAACTTCATTCTTGAACCAAGTTTTCGGAACTTACTCTGAAGTGTTTGAGTTGTTGGTTCATTGAAGAACTTCGAGGAGCAGCCCGTGAGTGGTAAAAGGCAACAATGGTGAGATTCTTTGAGTATAAAAGCCACGAGTGTTGAGAGTCACAACTTGAGTGATAAAAGTAAGGGTGTGATCTTTTGGTGAGGTCATTTTGCTTCTAACAATATTTTGTTGGAAATCAAGTAATTTGTAGGCCATTCGGAGGTTATGGATACATCCATGTATACCAAAAGAAAGGAAGAAGATAAATGATTAAAAAAAGAGATGAAGATACCTTTCACCCAGTTACGAAAACTCAATGAAGCGATGAAGAAAGAAAATGATGAATGGGATGAAAGAAATAAGAAACAACATAATTCCACAAGAACATATTCAAACTATCCTTCATCTAATGATGGGGAGTTGAAGTCCAAGGCATATAAAAAGACTGACCAAATAGACAGTACTTCAAGTGCTTGTAGAAAACCAAAAATCAGAGGTGATATTATAAGTTTTCCAAAAGGTAGAAGGAATTCTTGGCTAGTATGTGGGTGCTTATGATACTTCAAATAGCATATTCTTGCAAGGAAAGAAAGCGAGTGTTTCTTCATCAGTTGGATCCCTTTTCAATCCAAACCAATGTAAGGATGAGAGGCAAAAGTAAGAGAGAAGCAAGGGTGAGAAACGTGATAACTCCAGAGAGCAAAAAGGAGAGGAAGTGATGAGTGAGTTTTCAAGAACTAGAAATGAGAGGACAAAATCGAATGAAGTGAGTTTGAGAAGTAAGATAGAGAGTGAACAAGTGTACTTGAGAGATGAGGAAAAATAAGTGATTAAAAGAATGGAGTGCTTAAGTGTGAAGGATTCTCGTTCAAGCTCTAACCGATTAACTCATTTTGTTTCTGATGTCTGGGTTCCAAATGTGCACGTTATTGAAGAAGAAGGCGTTGAAGAATTAGAACAACAAATGAAGGAATAATCTAGCTTCAAAGAAGATTGTTAAAGTGAATAGGATAATGATTCATGGAAGTAATTGCAAGTAGAAGACACAGTTACACCTGATGAACTCACGTGGTATGACCTTATAATACCGCAATTTCACAAGGTTTAGCTTGGGATATTCTATCTAGTTATTATTTTGTGAAACTCATTGGGATTTGAAATTGTATTCAAGTCTTGTTCATCAACAATCCCAAAAGGTCATAAAGAATCTCAAAATTCATTTGGAGTAGTGCAAAGGAAAGAAATTTTGGTTAGTTCATATGTTCTAGATCTTCTATTGAGAGTGTTTATGCACTATATTTAATTATATTTGTTCTCTTCCTAAACACTTTAAGTATTTTGTACATGCTTATTGTGTTCTAGTGATTTTCTGCCAATTTTTCCGTTCTTTTCTCTTTATTTCCGTTGTGTATTCCTTTATTTTCTAGTATGTTATAGTTTTCTTGTCCTTTTCTTTATTTAACATAAACTTCATTCTTGAACCAAGTTTTCGGAACTTACTCTGAAGTGTTTGAGTTGTTGGTTCATTGAAGAACTTCGAGGAGCAGCCCGTGAGTGGTAAAAGGCAACAGTGGTGAGATTCTTTGAGTATAAAAGCCACGAGTGTTGAGAGTCACAACTTGAGTGATAAAAGTAAGGGTGTGATCTTTTGGTGAGGTCATTTTGCTTCTAACAATATTTTGTTGGAAATCAAGTAATTTGTAGGCCATTCGGAGGTTATGGATACATCCATGTATACCAAAAGAAAGGAAGAAGATAAATGATTAGAAAAAGAGATGAAGATACCTTTCACCCAGTTACGAAAACTCAATGAAGCGATGAAGAAAGAAAATGATGAATGGGATGAAAGAAATAAGAAACAACATAATTCCACAAGAACATATTCAAACTATCCTTCATCTAATGATGGGGAGTTGAAGTCCAAGGCATATAAAAAGACGGACCAAATAGACAGTACTTCAAGTGCTTGTAGAAAACCAAAAATCAGAGGTGATATTATAAGTTTTCCAATAGGTAGAAGAGGAATTCTTGGCTAGTATGTGGGTGCTTATGATACTTCAAATAGCATATTCTTGCAAGGAAAGAAAGCGAGTGTTTCTTCATCAGTTGGATCCCTTTTCAATCCAAACCAATGTAAGGATGAGAGGCAAAAGTAAGAGAGAAGCAAGGGTGAGAAACGTGATAACTCCAGAGAGGAAAAAGGAGAGGAAGTGATGAGTGAGTTTTCAAGAACTAGAAATGAGAGGACAAAATCGAGTGAAGTGAGTTTGAGAAGTACGATAGAGAGTGAACAAGTGTACTTGAGAGATGAGGAAAAATAAGTGATTAAAAGAACGGAGTGCTTAAGTGTGAAAGATTCTCGTTCAAGCTCTAACCGATTAACTCGTTTTGTTTCTGGTGTCTGGCTTCCAAATGTGCACGTTATTGAAGAAGAAGGCATTGAAGAATTAGAACAACAAATGAAGGAATAATCTAGCTTCAAAGAAGATTGTTAAAGTGAATAGGATAATGATTCATGGAAGCAATTGCAAGTAGAAGACACAGTTACACCTGATGAACTCACGTGGTATGACCTTATAATACCGCAATTTGACAAGGTTTAGCTTGGGATATTCTATCTAGTTATTATTTTGTGAAACTCATTGGGATTTGAAATTGTATTCAAGTCTTGTTCATCAACAATCCCAAAAGGTCATAAAGAATCTCAAAATTCATTTGGAGTAGTGCAAAGGAAAGAAATTTTGGTTAATTCATATGTTCTAGATCTTCTCTTGAGAGTGTTTATTCACTATATTTAATTATATTTGTTCTCTTCCTAAACACTTTAAGTATTTTGTTCATGCTTATTGTGTTCTAGTGATTTTCTGCCAATTTTTCCGTTCTTTTCTCTTTATTTCCGTTGTGTATTCCTTTATTTTCTAGTATGTTATAGTTTTCTTGTCCTTTTCTTTATTTAACATAAACTTCATTCTTGAACCAAGTTTTCGGAACTTACTCTGAAGTGTTTGAGTTGTTGGTTCATTGAAGAACTTCGAGGAGCAGCCCGTGAGTGGTAAAAGGCAACAGTGGTGAGATTCTTTGAGTATAAAAGCCACGAGTGTTGAGAGTCACAACTTGAGTGATAAAAGTAAGGGTGTGATCTTTTGGTGAGGTCATTTTGCTTCTAACAATATTTTGTTGGAAATCAAGTAATTTGTAGGCCATTCGGAGGTTATGGATACATCCATGTATACCAAAAGAAAGGAAGAAGATAAATGATTAAAAAAAGAGATGAAGATACCTTTCACCCAGTTACGAAAACTCAATGAAGCGATGAAGAAAGAAAATGATGAATGGGATGAAAGAAATAAGAAACAACATAATTCCACAAGAACATATTCAAACTATCCTTCATCTAATGATGGGGAGTTGAAGTCCAAGGCATATAAAAAGACGGACCAAATAGACAGTACTTCAAGTGCTTGTAGAAAACCAAAAATCAGAGGTGATATTATAAGTTTTCCAAAAGGTAGAAGAGGAATTCTTGGCAAGTATGTGGGCGCTTATGATACTTCAAATAGCATATTCTTGCAAGGATAGAAAGCGAGTGTTTCTTCATCAGTTGGATCCCTTTTCAATCCAAACCAATGTAAGGATGGTAGGCATAATAAAGAGAGAAGCAAGGATGAGAAACGTTATAACTCCAGAGAGGAAAAAGGAAAGGAAGTGATGAGTGAAGTGAGTGAGTTTTCAAGAACTAGAAATGAGAGGACAAAATCGAGTGAAGTGAGTTTGAGAAGTACGATAGAGAGTGAACAAGTGTACTTGAGAGATGAGGAAAAATAAGTGATTAAAAGAATGGAGTGCTTAAGTGTGAAAGATTCTCGTTCAAGCTCTAACCGATTAACTCGTTTTGTTTCTGGTGTCTGGGTTCCAAATGTGCACGTTATTGAAGAAGAAGGCATTGAAGAATTAGAACAACAAATGAAGGAATAATCTAGCTTCAAAGAAGATTGTAAAAGTGAATAGGATAATGATTCATGGAAGCAATTACAAGTAGAAGACACAGTTACACCTGATGAACTCACGTGGTATGACCTTATAATACCGCAATTTGACAAGGTTTAGCTTGGGATATTCTATCTAGTTATTATTTTGTGAAACTCATTGGGATTTGAAATTGTATTCAAGTCTTGTTCATCAACAATCCCAAAAGGTCATAAAGAATCTCAAAATTCATTTGGAGTAGTGCAAAGGAAAGAAATTTTGGTTAATTCATATGTTCTAGATCTTCTATTGAGAGTGTTTATGCACTATATTTAATTATATTTGTTCTCTTCCTAAACACTTTAAGTATTTTGTTCATGCTTATTGTGTTCTAGTGATTTTCTGCCAATTTTTCCGTTCTTTTCTCTTTATTTCCGTTGTGTATTCCTTTATTTTCTAGTATGTTATAGTTTTCTTGTCCTTTTCTTTATTTAACATAAACTTCATTCTTGAACCAAATTTTCGGAACTTACTCTGAAGTGTTTGAGTTGTTGGTTCATTGAAGAACTTCGAGGAGCAGCCCGTGAGTGGTAAAAGGCAACAGTGGTGAGATTCTTTGAGTATAAAAGCCACGAGTGTTGAGAGTCACTACTTGAGTGATAAAAGTAAGGGTGTGATCTTTTGGTGAGGTCATTTTGCTTCTAACAATATTTTGTTGGTAATCAAGTAATTTGTAGGCCATTCGGAGGTTATGGATACATCCATGTATACCAAAAGAAAGGAAGAAGATAAATGATTAAAAAAAGAGATGAAGATACCTTTCACCCAGTTACGAAAACTCTATGAAGCGATGAAGAAAGAAAATGATGAATGGGATGAAAGAAATAAGAAACAACATAATTCCACAAGAACATATTCAAACTATCCTTCATCTAATGATGGGGAGTTGAAGTCCAAGGCATATAAAAAGACGGACCAAATAGACAGTACTTCAAGTGCTTGTAGAAAACCAAAAATCAGAGTTGATATTATAAGTCCTCCAAAAGGTAGAAGAGGAATTCTTGGCAAGTATGTGGGTGCTTATGATACTTCAAATAGCATATTCTTGCAAGGAAAGAAAGCGAGTGTTTCTTCATCAGTTGGATCCCTTTTCAATCCAAACCAATGTAAGGATGAGAGGCAAAAGTAAGAGAGAAGCAAGGGTGAGAAACGTGATAACTCCAGAGAGGAAAAAGGAGAGGAAGTGATGAGTGAGTTTTCAAGAACTAGAAATGAGAGGACAAAATCGAGTGAAGTGAGTTTGAGAAGTAAGATAGAGAGTGAACAAGTGTACTTGAGAGATGAGGAAAAATAAGTGATTAAAAGAATGGAGTGCTTAAGTGTGAAAGATTCTCGTTCAAGCTCTAACCGATTAACTCATTTTGTTTCTGGTGTCTGGGTTCCAAATGTGCACGTTATTGAAGAAGAAACCATTGAAGAATTAGAACAACAAATGAAGGAATAATCTAGCTTCAAAGAAGATTGTAAAAGTGAATAGGATAATGATTCATGGAAGCAATTGCAAGTAGAAGACACAGTTACACCTGATGAACTCACGTGGTATGACCTTATAATACCACAATTTGACAAGGTTTAGCTTGGGATATTCTCTCTAGTTATTATTTTGTGAAACTCATTGGGATTTGAAATTGTATTCAAGTCTTGTTCATCAACAATCCCAAAAGGTCATAAAGAATCTCAAAATTCATTTGGAGTAGTGCAAAGGAAAGAAATTTTGGTTAATTCATATGTTCTAGATCTTCTCTTGAGAGTGTTTATTCACTATATTTAATTATATTTGTTCTCTTCCTAAACACTTTAAGTATTTTGTTCATGCTTATTGTGTTCTAGTGATTTTCTGCCAATTTTTCCGTTCTTTTCTCTTTATTTCCGTTGTGTATTCCTTTATTTTCTAGTATGTTATAGTTTTCTTGTCCTTTTCTTTATTTAACATAAACTTCATTCTTGAACCAAATTTTCGGAACTTACTCTGAAGTGTTTGAGTTGTTGGTTCATTGAAGAACTTCGAGGAGCAGCCCGTGAGTGGTAAAAGGCAAGAGTGGTGAGATTCTTTGAGGATAAAAGCCAACTTGCTTTGATACACGAGTGATGAGAGTCACTACTTGAGTGATAAAAGTAAGGGTGTGATCTTTTGGTGAGGTCATTTTGCTTCTAACAATATTTTGTTGGTAATTAAGAAATTTGTAGGCCTTTCGGAGGTAATGGATACATCCATGTATACCAAAATAAAGGAAGACGATAAATGATTAAAAGAAAGAGATGAAGATACCTTTCACATGGAGTTATGAAAACTCTATGAAGCGATGAAGAAAGAAAATGATGAATGGGACGAAAGAAATAAGAAACAACATAATTCCACAAGAACATATTCAAACTATCCTTCATCTAATGATGGGGAGTTGAAGTCCAAGGCATATAAAAAGACGGACCAAATAGACAGTACTTCAAGTGCTTGTAGAAAACCAAAAATCAGAGTTGATATTATAAGTCCTCCAAAAGGTAGAAGAGGAATTCTTGGCAAGTATGTGGGTGCTTATGATACTTCAAATAGCATATTCTTGCAAGGATAGAAAGCGAGTGTTTCTTCATCAGTTGGATCCCTTTTCAATCCAAACCAATGTAAGGATGGTAGGCAAAATAAAGAGAGAAGCAAGGGTGAGAAACGTTATAACTCCAGAGAGGAAAAAGGAGAGGAAGTGATGAGTGAAGAGAGTGAGTTTTCAAGAACTAGAAATGAGAGGACAAAATCGAGTGAAGTGAGTTTGAGAAGTAAGATAGAGAGTGAACAAGTGTACTTGAGAGATGAGGAAAAAGAAGTAATTAAAAGAATGGAGTGCTTAAGTGTGAAAGATTCTTGTTCAAGCTCTAACCGATTAACTCGTTTTGTTTCTGGTGTCTGGGTTCCAAATGTGCAGGTTATTGAAGAAGAAATCATTGAAGAATTAGAACAACAAATGAAGGAATAATCTAGCTTCAAAGAAGATTGTAAAAGTGAATAGGATAATGATTCATGGAAGCAATTGCAAGTAGAAGACACAGTTACACCTGATGAACTCACGTGGTATGACCTTATAATACCACAATTTGACAAGGTTTAGCTTGGGATATTCTCTCTAGTTATTATTTTGTGAAACTCATTGGGATTTGAAATTGTATTCAAGTCTTGTTCATCAACAATCCCAAAAGGTCATAAAGAATCTCAAAATTCATTTGGAGTAGTGCAAAGGAAAGAAATTTTGGTTAATTCATATGTTCTAGATCTTCTCTTGAGAGTGTTTATTCACTATATTTAATTATATTTGTTCTCTTCCTAAACACTTTAAGTATTTTGTTCATGCTTATTGTGTTCTAGTGATTTTCTGCCAATTTTTCCGTTCTTTTCTCTTTATTTCCGTTGTGTATTCCTTTATTTTCTAGTCTGTTATAGTTTTCTTGTCCTTTTCTTTATTTAACATAAACTTCATTCTTGAACCAAATTTTCGGAACTTACTCTGAAGTGTTTGAGTTGTTGGTTCATTGAAGAACTTCGAGGAGCAGCCCGTGAGTGGTAAAAGGCAAGAGTGGCGAGATTCTCTGAGTATAAAAGCCAACTTGTGTGATACACTAGTGTTGAGAGTCACTACTTGAGTGATACAATCTTTTGGTGAGGTCATTTTGCTTCTAACAATATTTTGTTGGTAATTAAGAAATTTGTAGGCCTTTCGGAGGTAATGGATACATCCATGTATACCAAAATAAAGGAAGACGATAAATGATTAAAAGAAAGAGATGAAGATACCTTTCACATGGAGTTATGAAAACTCTATGAAGCGATGAAGAAAGAAAATGATGAATGGGACGAAAGAAATAAGAAACAACATAATTCTACAAGAACATATTCAAACTATCCTTCATCTAATGATGGGGAGTTGAAGTCCAAAGCATATAAAAAGACGGACCAAAGAGACAGTACTTCAAGTGCTTGTAGAAAACCAAAAATCAGAGTTTATATTATAAGTCATCCAAAAGATAGAAGAGCAATTCTTGGCAAGTATGTGGGTGCTTATGATACTTCAAATAGCATATTCTTGCAAGTAAAGCAAGTGAGTGTTTCTTCATCAGTTGGATCCCCTTTCAATCCAAAGCAATGTAAGGATGAGAGGAAAAAGAAAGAGAGAAGCAAGGGTGAGAAACGTGATAACTCAAGAGAGGAAAAAGGAGAGGAAGTGATGAGTGAAGAGAGTGAGTTTTCAAGAACTAGAAATGAGAGGACAGAATCGAGTGAAGTGAGTTAGAGAAGTAAGATAGAGAGTGAACAAGTGTACTTGAGAGATGAGGAAAAAGAAGTGATTAAAAGAATAGAGTGCTTAAGTGTGAAAGATTCTTGTTCAAGCTCTAACCGATTAACTGGTTTTGTTTCTAGTGTCTGGGTTCCAAATGTGCAGGTTATTGAAGAAGAAACCATTGAAGAATTGGAACAACAAATGAAGGAAGAATCTAGCTTCAAAGAAGATTGTAAAAGTGAATAGGATAATGATTCATGGAAGCAATTGCAAGTAGAAGACACAGTTACACCTGATGAACTCACGTGGTATGACCTTATAATACCACAATTTGACAAGGTTTAGCTTGGGATATTCTCTCTAGTTATTATTTTGTGAAACTCATTGGGATTTGAAATTGTATTCAAGTCTTGTTCATCAACAATCCCAAAAGGTCATAAAGAATCTCAAAATTCATTTGGAGTAGTGCAAAGGAAAGAACTTTTGGTTAATTGATATGTTCTAGATCTTCTCTTGAGAGTTTTTATTCACTATATTTAATTATATTTGTTCTCTTCCTAGACACTTTAAGTATTTTGTTCATACTTATTGTGTTCTAGTGATTTTGTGCCAATTTTTCCGTTCTTTTCTCTTTATTTCCGTTCTGAATTCCCTTATTTTCTAGTTTGTTATAGGTTTCTAGTCCTTTTCTTTATTTAACATAAACTTCATTCTTGAACCATGTTTTCGGAACTTACTTTGAAGTGTTTGAGTTGTTGGTTCATTGAAGAACTTCGAGGAGCAGCCCGTGAGTGGTAAAAGGAAAGAGTGGGGAAATTCTTTGAGGATAAAAGCCTACTTGTGTGATACATGAGTGTTGAGAGGCACTACTTGAGAGATAAAAGTAAGGGTGTGATCTTTTGGTGAGGTCATTTTGCTTCTAACAATATTTGTTGGTTATCAAGTAATTTGTAGGCCATTCGGAGGTTATGGATACATCCATGTATACCAAAAGAGAGGAAGAAGATAAATGATTAAAAAAAAGAGATGAAGATACCTTTCACCCAGTTACGAAAACTCTATGAAGCGATGAAGAAAGAAAATGATGAATGGGACGAAAGAAATAAGAAACAACATAATTCCACAAGAACATATTCAAACTATCCTTCATCTAATGATGGGGAGTTGAAGTCCAAGGCATATAAAAAGACGGACCAAAGAGACAGTACTTCAACTGCTTGTAGAAAACCAAAAATCAGAGTTAATATAGAAGAGAAATTCTTGGCAAGTATGTGGGTGCTTATGATACTTCAAATAGGATATTCTTACAAGTAAAGCAAGCGAGTGTTTCTTCATCAGTTGGATCCCCTTTCAATCCAAACCAATGTAAGGATGAGAGGCAAAAGAAAGAGAGAAGCAAGGGTGAGAAACGTGATAACTCAAGAGAGGAAAAATGAGAGGAAGTGATGAGTGAAGAGAGTGAGTTTTCAAGAACTAGAAATGAGAGGACATAATCGAGTGAAGTGAGTTTGAGAAGTAAGATAGAGAGTGAACAAGTGTACTTGAGAGATGAGGAAAAAGAAGTGATTAAAAGAATGGAGGTGCTTAAGTGTGAAAGATTCTTGTTCAAGCTCTAACCGATTAACTCATTTTGTTTCTAGTGTCTGGGTTCCAAATGTGCAGGTTATTGAAGAAGAAACCATTGAAGAATTGGAACAACAAATGAAGGAAGAATATAGCTTCAAAGAAGATTGTAAAAGTGAATAGGATAATGATTCATGGAAGCAATTGCAAGTAGAAGACACAGTTACACCTGATGAACTCACGTGGTATGACCTTATAATACCACAATTTGACAAGGTTTAGCTTGGGATATTCTCTCTAGTTATTATTTTGTGAAACTCATTGGGATTTGAAATTGTATTCAAGTCTTGTTCATCAACAATCCCAAAAGGTCATAAAGAATCTCAAAATTCATTTGGAGTAGTGCAAAGGAAAGAACTTTTGGTTAATTGATATGTTCTAGATCTTCTCTTGAGAGTGTTTATTCACTATATTTAATTATGTTTGTTCTCTTCCTAGACGCTTTAAGTATTTTGTTCATACTTATTGTGTTTAGTGATTTTGTGCCAATTTTTCCGTTCTTTTCTCTTTATTTCTGTTTTGTATTCCTTTATTTTCTAGTATGTTATAGTTTCTCTTGTCCTTTTCTTTATTTAACATAAACTTCATTCTTGAACCAAATTTTCGGAACTTACTCTGAAGTGTTTGAGTTGTTGGTTCATTGAAGAACTTCGAGGAGCAGCCCGTGAGTGGTAAAAGGCAAGAGTGGTGAGATTCTTTGAGGATAAAAGCCAACTTGTGTGATACACGGGTGTTGAGAGTCACTACTTGAGAGATAAATGTAAGGGTGTGATCTTTTGGTGAGGTCATTTTTCTTCTAACAATATTTTGTTGGTAATAAAGTAATTTGTAGGCCATTCGGAGGTTATGGATACATCCATGTATACCAAAATAAAGGAAGAAGATAAGTGATTAAAAGAATGAGATGAAGATACCTTTCACATGGAGTTACGAAAACTCTATGAAGCGATGAAGAAAGCAAATTATGAATGAGATGAAAGAAAGAAGAAACAACATAATTACACTAGAACATATTCAAACTATCCTTCATCTAATGATGGGGAGTTGAAGTCCTAGGCATATAAAAAGAAGGACCAAAGAGACAATACTTGAAGTGCTTGTAGAAAACCAAAAATCAGAGTTGATATTATAAGTCCTCCAAAAGATAGAAGAGGAATTCTTGGCAAGTATGTGGGTGCTTATGATACTTCAAATAGCATATTCTTGCAAGCAAAGCAAGCGAGTGTTTCTTCATCAGTTTGATCCCTTTTCAATCCAAACCAATCTAAGGATGAGAGGCAAAAGAAAGAGAGAAGCAAGGGTGAGAAACGTGATAACTCCAGAGAGAAAAAATGAGAGGAAGTGATGAGTGAAGAGAGTGAGTTTTCAAGAACTTGAAATGAGAGGACAAAATCGAGTGAAGTGAGTTTGAGAAGTAAGATAGAGAGTGAACAAGTGTACTTGAGAGATGAGGAAAGAGAAGTGATTAAAAGAATAGAGTTCTTAAGTGTGAAAGATTCTGGTTCAAGCTCTAACCGATTAACTGGTTTTGTTTCTAGTGTTTGGGTTCCAAATGTGCAGGTTATTGAAGAAGAAACCATTTAAGAATTGGAACAACAAATGAAGGAAGAATCTAGCTTCAAAGAAGATTGTAAAAGTGAATAGGATAATGATTCATGGAAGCAATTGCAAGTAGAAGACAAAGTTACACTTGATGAACTCACGTGGTATGACCTTATTGTACCACAATTTGACAAGGTTTAGCTTGGGATATTCTATCTAGTTATTATTTTGTGAAACTCATTGGGATTTGAAATTGTATTCAAGTCTTGTTCATCAACAATTCCAAAAGGTCATAAGGAATCTCAAAATTCATTTGGAGTAGTGCAAAGGAAAGAACTTTTGGTTAATTGATATGTTCTATATATTCTCTTGAGAGTGTTTATTCACTATATTTAATTATATTTGTTCTCTTCCTAGACACTTTAAGTATTTTGTTCATACTTATTGTGTTCTAGTGATTTTCTGCCAATTTTTCCGTTCTTTTCTCTTTATTTTCGTTGTGTATTCCTTTATTTTCTAGTCTGTTATAGTTTTCTTGTCCTTTTCTTTATTTAACATAAACTTCATTCTTGAACCAAATTTTCGGAACTTACTCTGAAGTGTTTGAGTTGTTGGTTCATTGAAGAACTTCGAGGAGCAGCCCGTGAGTGGTAAAAGGCAAGAGTGGTGAGATTCTTTGAGGATAAAAGCCAACTTGCTTTGATACACGAGTGATGAGAGTCACTACTTGAGTGATAAAAGTAAGGGTGTGATCTTTTGGTGAGGTCATTTTGCTTCTAACAATATTTTGTTGGTAATTAAGTAATTTGTAGGCCTTTCGGAGGTAATGGATACATCCATGTATACCAAAAGAAAGGAATAAGATATATGAGTAAAAGAAAGAGATGAAGATACCTTTCACATGGAGTTATGAAAACTCTATGAAGCGATGAAGAAAGCAAATGATGAATGGGATGAAAGAAAGAAGAAACAAAATAATTCCACAAGAACATATTCAAACTATCCTTCATCTAATGATGGGGAGTTGAAGTCCAAGGCATATAAAAAGACGGACCAAAGAGACAGTACTTCAAGTGCTTGTAAAAAACCAAAAACCAGAGTTGATATTATTGTCCTCCAAAAGATAAAAGAGCAATTCTTGGCAAGTATGTGGGTGCTTATGATACTTCAAATAGCATATTCTTGCAAGTAAAGCAAGTGAGTGTTTCTTCATCAGTTGGATCCCCTTTCAATCCAAACCAATGTAAGGATGAGAGGCAAAAGAAAGAGAGAAGCAAGGGTGAGAAACGTGATAACTCCAGAGAGGAAAAAGGAGAGGAAGTGATGAGTGAAGAGAGTGAGTTTTCAAGAACTAGAAATGAGAGGACAAAATCGAGTGAAGTGAGTTTGAGAAGTAAGATAGAGAGTGAACAAGTGTACTTGAGAGATGAGGAAAAAGAAGTGATTAAAAGAATGGAGTGCTTAAGTGTGAAAGATTCTTGTTCAATCTCTAACCGATTAATGTTTTGTTTCTAGTGTCTGGGTTCCAAATGTGCAGGTTATTGAAGAAGAAACCATTGAAGAATTGGAATAACAAATGAAGGAAGAATCTAGCTTCAAAGAAGATTGTAAAAGTGAATAGGATAATGATTCATGGAAGCAATTGCAAGTAGAAGACAAAGTTACACTTGATGAACTCACGTGGTATGACCTTATTGTACCACAATTTGACAAGGTTTAGCTTGGGATATTCGCTCTAATTATTATTTTGTGAAACTCATTGGAATTTGAAATTGTATTCAAGTCTTGTTCATCAACAATCCCAAAAGGTCATAAAGAATCTCAAAATTCATTTGGAGTAGTGCAAAGGAAAGAACTTTTGCTTAATTGATATGTTCTAGATATTCTCTTAAAAGTGTTTATTCACTATATTTAATTCTATTTGTTCTCTACCTAGACACTTTAAGTATTTTGTTCATACTTATTGTGTTCTAGTGATTTTCTGCCAATTTTTCCGTTCTTTTCTCGTTATTTTCGTTGTGTATTCCCTTATTTTCTAGTCTATTATAGATTTCTTGTCCTTTTCTTTATTTAACATAAACTTCATTCTTGAACCAAATTTTCGGAACTTACTCTAAAGTGTTTGAGTTGTTGGTTCATTGAAGAACTTCGAGGAGCAGCCCGTGAGTGGTAAAAGGCAAGAGTTGTGAGATTCTTTGAGGATAAAAGCCAACTTGCTTTGATACACGAGTGATGAGAGTCACTACTTGAGTGATAAAAGTAAGGGTGTGATCTTTTGGTGAGGTCATTTTGCTTCTAACAATATTTTGTTGGTAATTAAGTAATTTGTAGGCCTTTCGGAGGTAATGGATACATCCATGTATACCAAAAGAAAGGAATAAGATATATGAGTAAAAGAAAGAGATGAAGATACCTTTCACATGGAGTTACGAAAACTCTATGAAGCGATGAAGAAAGCAAATGATGAATGGGATGAAAGAAAGAAGAAACAACATAATTCCACAAGAACATATTCAAACTATCCTTCATATAATGATCGGGAGTTGAAGTCCAAGGCATATAAAAAGAAGGACCAAAGAGACAATACTTTATGTGCTTGTAGAAAACCAAAAATCAGAGTTGATATTAGAAGTCCTCCAAAAGATAGAAGAGGAATTCTTGGCAAGTATGTGGGTGCTTATGATACTTCAAATAGCATTTTCTTCCAAGGAAAGCAAGCGAGTGTTTCTTCATCAGTTGGATCTCTTTTCAATCCAAACCA
Organism: Anisodus acutangulus; assembly: GCA_029783415.1. Lineage (NCBI taxonomy): Eukaryota > Viridiplantae > Streptophyta > Magnoliopsida > Solanales > Solanaceae > Anisodus > Anisodus acutangulus. The sequence continues at coordinate 243,880 of JAJAGQ010000031.1, read as the reverse complement.
ATGTAAGGATGAGAGGCAAAAGAAAGAGAGAAGCAAGGGTGAGAAACGTGATAACTCAAGAGAGGAAAAAGGAGAGGAAGTGATGAGTGAAGAGAGTGAGTTTTCAAGAACTAGAAATGAGAGGACATAATCGAGTGAAGTGAGTTTGAGAAGTAAGATAGAGAGTGAACAAGTGTACTTGAGAGATGAGGAAAAAGAAGTGATTAAAAGAATAGAGTTCTTAAGTGTGAAAGATTCTGGTTCAAGCTCTAACCGATTAACTGGTTTTGTTTCTAGTGTCTGGGTTCCAAATGTGCAGGATATTGAAGAAGAGACCATTGAAGAATTGGAACAACAAATGAAGTAAGAATCTAGCTTCAAAGAAGAATGTAAAAGTGAATAGGATAATGATTCATGGAAGAAATTGCAAGCAGAAGAAAAAGTTACACTTGATGAACTCACGTGGTATGACCTTATTGTACCACAATTTGACAAGGTTTAGCTTGCGATATTCGCTCTAATTATTATTTTGGGAAACTCATTGGGATTTGAAATTGTATTCAAGTCTTGTTCATCAACAATCCCAAAAGGTCATAAGGAATCTCAAAATTCATTTGGAGTAGTGCAAAGGAAAGAACTTTTGGTTAATTGATATGTTCTAGATATTCTCTTGAGAGTGTTTATTCACTATATTTAATTATATTTGTTCTCTTCCTAGACACTTTAAGTATTTTGTTCATACTTATTGTGTTCTAGTGATTTTCTGCCAATTTTTCCGTTCTTTTCTCTTTATTTTCGTTGTGTATTCCTTTATTTTCTAGTCTGTTATAGTTTTCTTGTCCTTTTCTTTATTTAAAATAAACTTCATTCTTGAACCAAGCTTTTGGAACTTACTTTGAAGTGTTTGAGTTGTTGGTTCATTGAACAACTTCGAGGAGCAACCCGTGAGTGGTAAAAGGCAAGAGTGGTGAGATTCTTTGAGGGTAAAAGCCTACTTTCGTGATACACGAGTGTTGAGAGTCACTACTTGAGAGATAAATGTAAGGGTGTGACCTTTTGGTGATGTCATTTTGCTTCTAACAATATTTTTTTAGTAATTAAGTAATTTGTAGGCCTTTCGGAAGTTATGGATACATCCATGTATACCAAAAGAAAGGAAGAAGATAAATAATTAAAAGAAAGAGATGAAGATACCTTTCACATGGAGTTACGAAAACTCTATAAAGCGATGAAGAAAGCAAATGATGAATGAGATGAAAGAAAGAAGAAACAACATAATTCCACAAGAACATATTCAAACTATCCTTCATATAATGATGGGGAGTTGAAGTCCGAGGCATATAAAAAGACGGACCAAAGAGACAGTACTTCAAGTGCTTCTAAAAAACCAAAAACCAGAGTTGATATTATAAGTCCTCCAAAAGATAAAAGAGCAATTCTTGGCAAGTATGTGGGTGCTTATGATACTTCAAATGGCATATTCTTGCGGGGAAAGCAAGCGAGTGTTTCTTCATCAGTTGGATTCCCTTTCAATCCAAACCAATGTAAGGATGAGAGGCAAAAGAAAGAGAGAAGCAAGGGTGAGAAACGTGATAACTCAAGAGAGGAAAAAGGAGAGGAAGTGATGAGTGAAGAGAGTGAGTTTTCAAGAACTAGAAATGAGAGGACAGAATCGAGTGAAGTGAGTTTGAGAAGTAAGATAGAGAGTGAACAAGTGTACTTGAGAGATGAGGAAAAAGAAGTGATTAAAAGAATGGAGTGCTTAAGTGTGAAAGATTCTTGTTCAAGCTCTAACCGATTAACTCATTTTGTTTCTAGTGTCTGGGTTCCAAATGTGCAGGTTATTGAAGAAGAAACCATTGAAGAATTGGAACAACAAATGAAGGAAGAATCTAGCTTCAAAGAAGATTGTAAAAGTGAATAGGATAATGATTCATGGAAGCAATTGCAAGTAGAAGACAAAGTTACACTTGATGAACTCACGTGGTATTACCTTATTGTACCACAATTTGACAAGGTTTAGCTTGGGATATTCTCTCTAATTATTATTTTGTGAAACTCATTGGGATTTGAAATTGTATTCAAGTCTTGTTCATCAACAATCCCACAGGGTCATAAAGAATCTCAAAATTCATTTGGAGTAGCGCAAATGAAAGAACTTTTGGTTAATTGATATATTCTATATCTTCTCTTGAGAGTGTTTATTCACTATATTTAATTCTATTTGTTCTCTTCCTAGACACTTTAAGTATTTTGTTCATACTTATTGTGTTCTAGTGATTTTGTGCCAATTTTTCCGTTCTTTTCTCTTTATTTCCGTTGTGTATTCCCTTATTTTCTAGTCTGTTATAGTTTTCTTGTCCTTTTCTTTATTTAACATAAACTTCATTCTTGAACCAAATTTTCGGAACTTACTCTGAAGTGTTTGAGTTGTTGGTTCATTGAAGAACTTCGAGGAGCAGCCCGTGAGTGGTAAAAGGCAAGAGTGGTGAGATTCTTTGAGGATAAAAGCCAACTTGCTTTGATACACGAGTGATGAGAGTCACTACTTGAGTGATAAAAGTAAGGGTGTGATCTTTTGGTGAGGTCATTTTGCCTCTAACAATATTTTGTTGGTAATTAAGTAATTTGTAGGCCTTTCGGAGGTTATGGATAAATCCATGTATACCAAAAGAAATGAAGAAGATAAATGATTAAAAGAAAGAGATGAAGATACCTTTCACATGGAGTTACGAAAACTCTATGAAGCGATGAAGAAAGCAAATGATGAATGGGATGAAAGAAAGAAGAAACAACATAATTCCACAAGAACATATTCAAACTATCCTTCATCTAATGATGGGGATTTGAAGTCCAAGGCATATAAAAAGAAGGACCAAAGAGACAATACTTCAAGTGCTTGTAGAAAACCAAAAATCAGAGTTGATATTAGAAGTCCTCCAAAAGATAGAAGAGGAATTCTTGGCAAGTATGTGGGTGCTTATGATACTTCAAATAGCATATTCTTCCAAGGAAAGCAAGCGAGTGTTTCTTCATCAGTTGGATCCCTTTTCAATCCAAACCAATGTAAGCATGAGAGGCAAAAGAAACAGAGAAGCAGGGGTGAAAAACGTGATAACTCCAGAGAGGAAAAAGGAGAGGAAGTGATTAGTTAAGAGAGTGAGTTTTCAAGAACTAGAAATGAGAGGACAGAATCGAGTGAAGTGAGTTTGAGAAGTAAGATAGAGAGTGAACAAGTGTACTTGAGAGATGAGGAAAAAGAAGTGATTAAAAGAATGGAGTGCTTAAGTGTGAAAGATTCTCTTTCAATCTCTAACCGATTAACGTTTTGTTTCTAGTGTTTGCGTTCCAAATGTGCAGGTTATTGAAGAAGAAACCATTGAAGAATTGGAACAACAAATGAAGGAAGAATCTAGCTTCAAAGAAGATTGTAAAAGTGAATAGGATAATAATTCATGGAAGCAATTGCAAGTAGAAGACAAAGTTACACTTGATGAACTCACGTGGTATTACCTTATTGTACCACAATTTGACAAGGTTTAGCTTGGGATATTCTATCTAGTTATGATTTTGTGAAACTCATTGGGATTTGAAACTGTATTCAAGTCTTGTTCATCAACAATCCTAAAAGGTCATAAAGAATCTCAAAATTGATTTGGAGTAGTGCAAAGGAAAGAAATTTTGGTTAATTGATATGTTCTAGATCTTCTCTTGAGAGTGTTTATTCACTATATTTAATTCTATTTGTTCTCTTCCTAGACACTTTAAGTATTTTGTTCATACTTATTGTGTTCTAGTGATTTTGTACCAATTTTTCCGTTCTTTTCTCTTTATTTCCGTTGTGTATTCCTTTATTTTCTAGTCTGTTATAGTTTTCTTGTCCTTTTCTTTATTTAACATAAACTTCATTCTTGAACCAAATTTTCGGAACTTACTCTGAAGTGTTTGAGTTGTTGGTTCATTGAAGAACTTCGAGGAGCAGCCCGTGAGTGGTAAAAGGCAAGAGTGGTGAGATTCTTTGAGGATAAAAGCCAACTTGCTTTGATACACGAGTGATGAGAGTCACTACTTGAGTGATAAAAGTAAGGGTGTGATCTTTTGGTGAGGTCATTTTGCTTCTAACAATATTTTGTTGGTAATTAAGTAATTTGTAGGCCTTTCGGAGGTAATGGATACATCCATGTATACCAAAAGAAAGGAATAAGATATATGAGTAAAAGAAAGAGATGAAGATACCTTTCACATGGAGTTATGAAAACTCTATGAAGCGATGAAGAAAGCAAATGATGAATGGGATGAAAGAAAGAAGAAACAAAATAATTCCACAAGAACATATTCAAACTATCCTTCATCTAATGATGGGGAGTTGAAGTCCAAGGCATATAAAAAGACGGACCAAAGAGACAGTACTTCAAGTGCTTTTAGAAAACCAAAAATCAGAGTTGATATAGAAGAGCAATTCTTGGCAAGTATGTGGGTGGTTATGATACTTCAAATAGCATATTCTTGCAAGTATAGCAAGTGAGTGTTTCTTCATCAGTTGGATCCCCTTTCAATCCAAAGCAATGTAAGGATGAGAGGAAAAAGAAAGAGAGAAGCAAGGGTGAGAAACGTGATAACTCAAGAGAGGAAAAAGGAGAGGAAGTGATGAGTGAAGAGAGTGAGTTTTCAAGCACTAGAAATGAGAAGACATAATCGAGTGAAGCGAGTTTGAGAAGTAAGATAGAGAGTGAACAAGTTTACTTGAGAGATGAGGAAAAAGAAGTGATTAAAAGAATGGAGTACTTAAGTGTGAAAGATTCTCTTTCAATCTCTAACCGATTAACTCGTTTTGTTTCTAGTGTCTAGGTTCCAAATGTGCAGGTTATTGAAGAAGAAACCATTGAAGAATTGAAACAACAAATGAAGGAAGAATCTAGCTTCAAAGAAGATTGTAAAAGTGAATAGGATAATAATTCATGGAAGCAATTGCAAGTAGAAGACAAAGTTACACTTGATGAACTCACGTGGTATTACCTTATTGTACCACAATTTGACAAGGTTTAGCTTGGGATATTCTATCTAGTTATGATTTTGTGAAACTCATTGGGATTTGAAATTGTATTCAAGTCTTGTTCATCAGCAATCCTAAAAGGTCATAAAGAATCTCAAAATTCATTTGGAGTAGTGCAAAGGAAAGAAATTTTGGTTAATTGATATGTTCTAGATCTTCTCTTGAGAGTGTTTATTCACTATATTTAATTCTATTTGTTCTCTTCCTAGACACTTTAAGTATTTCATTCATACTTACTGTGTTCTAGTGATTTTGTACCAATTTTTCCATTCTTTTCTCTTTATTTCCGTTGTGTATTCCTTTATTTTCTAGTCTGTTATAGTTTCTCTTGTCCTTTTCTTTATTTATCATAAACTTCATTCTTGAACCAAATTTTCGGAACTTACTCTGAAGTGTTTGAGTTGTTGGTTCATTGAAGAACTTCGAGGAGCAGCCCGTGAGTGGTAAAAGGCAAGAGTGGTGAGATTCTTTGAGGATAAAAGCCAACTTGCTTTGATACACGAGTGATGAGAGTCACTACTTGAGTGATAAAAGTAAGGGTGTGATCTTTTGGTGAGGTCATTTTGCTTCTAACAATATTTTGTTGGTAATTAAGTAATTTGTAGGCCTTTCGGAGGTAATGGATACATCCATGTATACCAAAAGAAAGGAATAAGATATATGAGTAAAAGAAAGAGATGAAGATACCTTTCACATGGAGTTATGAAAACTCTATGAAGCGATGAAGAAAGCAAATGATGAATGGGATGAAAGAAAGAAGAAACAAAATAATTCCACAAGAACATATTCAAACTATCCTTCATCTAATGATGGGGAGTTGAAGTCCAAGGCATATAAAAAGACGGACCAAAGAGACAGTACTTCAACTGCTTGTAGAAAACCAAAAATCAGAGTTGATATAGAAGAGCAATTCTTGGCAAGTATGTGGGTGCTTATGATACTTCAAATAGGATATTCTTGCAAGTAAAGCAAGAGAGTGTTTCTTCATCAGTTGGATCCCCTTTCAATCCAAACCAATGTAAGGATGAGAGGCAAAAGAAAGAGAGAAGCAAGGGTGAGAAACGTGATAACTCAAGAGAGGAAAAAGGAGAGGAAGTGATGAGTGAAGAGAGTGAGTTTTCAAGAACTAGAAATGAGAGGACAGAATCGAGTGAAGTGAGTTTGAGAAGTAAGATAGAGAGTGAACAAGTGTACTTGAGAGATGAGGAAAAAGAAGTGATTAAAAGAATGGAGTGCTTAAGTGTGAAAGATTCTCTTTCAAGATCTAACCGATTAACTCATTTTTTTTCTAGTGTCTGGGTTCCAAATGTGCAGGTTATTGAAGAAGAAACCATTGATGAATTGGAACAACAAATGAAGGAAGAATATAGCTTCAAAGAAGATTGTAAAAGTGAATAGGATAATAATTCATGGAAGCAATTGCAAGTAGAAGACAAAGTTACACTTGATGAACTCACGTGGTATTACCTTATTGTACCACAATTTGACAAGGTTTAGCTTGGGATATTCTATCTAGTTATGATTTTGTGAAACTCATTGGGATTTGAAATTGTATTCAAGTCTTGTTCATCAACAATCCTAAAAGGTCATAAAGAATCTCAAAATTCATTTGGAGTAGTGCAAAGGAAAGAAATTTTGGTTAATTGATATGTTCTAGATCTTCTCTTGAGAGTGTTTATTCACTATATTTAATTCTATTTGTTCTCTTCCTAGACACTTTAAGTATTTCATTCATACTTATTGTGTTCTAGTGATTTTGTACCAATTTTTCCATTCTTTTCTCTTTATTTCCGTTGTGTATTCCTTTATTTTCTAGTCTGTTATAGTTTCTCTTGTCCTTTTCTTTATTTATCATAAACTTCATTCTTGAACCAAATTTTCGGAACTTACTCTGAAGTGTTTGAGTTGTTGGTTCATTGAAGAACTTCGAGGAGCAGCCCGTGAGTGGTAAAAGGCAAGAGTGGTGAGATTCTTTGAGGATAAAAGCCAACTTGCTTTGATACACGAGTGATGAGAGTCACTACTTGAGTGATAAAAGTAAGGGTGTGATCTTTTGGTGAGGTCATTTTGCTTCTAACAATATTTTGTTGGTAATTAAGTAATTTGTAGGCCTTTCGGAGGTAATGGATACATCCATGTATACCAAAAGAAAGGAATAAGATATATGAGTAAAAGAAAGAGATGAAGATACCTTTCACATGGAGTTATGAAAACTCGATGAAGCGATGAAGAAAGCAAATGATGAATGGGATGAAAGAAAGAAGAAACAACATAATTCCACAAGAACATATTCAAACTATCCTTCATCTAATGATGGGGAGTTGAAGTCCAAGGCATATAAAAAGACGGACCAAAGAGACAGTACTTCAAGTGCTTTTAGAAAACCAAAAATCAGAGTTGATATAGAAGAGCAATTCTTGGCAAGTATGTGGGTGCTTATGATACTTCAAATAGCATATTCTTGCAAGTAAAGCAAGTGAGTGTTTCTTCATCAGTTGGATCCCCTTTCAATCCAAACTAATGTAAGGATGAGAGGCAAAAGAAAGAGAGAAGCAAGGGTGAGAAACGTGATAACTCAAGAGAGGAAAAAGGAGAGGAAGTGATGAGTGAAGAGAGTGAGTTTTCAAGAACTAGAAATGAGAAGACATAATCGAGTGAAGCGAGTTTGAGAAGTGAGATAGAGAGTGAACAAGTGTACTTGAGAGATGAGGAAAAAGAAGTGATTAAAAGAATGGAGTGCTTAAGTGTGAAAGATTCTCTTTCAAGATCTAACCGATTAACGTTTTGTTTCTAGTGTTTGCGTTCCAAATGTGCAGGTTATTGAAGAAGAAACTATTGAAGAATTGGAACAACAAATGAAGGAAGAATGTAGCTTCAAAGAAGATTGTAAAAGTGAATAGGATAATGATTCATGGAAGCAATTGCAAGTAGAAGACAAAGTTACACTTGATGAACTCACGTGGTATTACCTTATTGTACCACAATTTGACAAGGTTTAGCTTGGGATATTCTCTCTAGTTATTATTTTGTGAAACTCATTGGGATTTGAAATTGTATTCAAGTCTTGTTCATCAACAATCCCAAAAGGTCATAAGGAATCTCAAAATTCATTGCAAAGGAAAGAACTTTTGGTTAATTGATATGTTCTAGATCTTCTCTTGAGAGTGTTTATTCACTATATTTAATTCTATTTGTTCTCTTCCTAGACACTTTAAGTATTTTGTTCATACTTATTGTGTTCTAGAGATTTTGTGCCATTTTTTCCGTTCTTTTCTCTTTATTTCTGTTGTGTATTCCTTTATTTTCTAGTATGTTATAGTTTTCTCGTCCTTTTCTTTATTTAACATAAACTTCATTCTTGAACCAAATTTTCGGAACTTACTCTGAAGTGTTTGAGTTGTTGGTTCATTGAAGAACTTCGAGGGGCAGGCCGTGAGTGGTAAAAGGCAAGAGTGGTGAGATTCTTTGAGGATAAAAGACAACTTGTGTGATACACGAGTGTTGAGAGTCACTACTTGAGTGATAAAAGTAAGGGTGTGATCTTTTGGTGAGGTCATTTTGCTTCTAACAATATTTTGTTGGTAATTAAGAAATTTGCAGGCCTTTCGGAGGTAATGGATACATCCATGTATACCAAAAGAAAGGAATAAGATATATGAGTAAAAGAATGAGATGAAGATACCTTTCACATGGAGTTACGAAAACTCTATGAAGCGATGAAGAAAGCAAATGATAAATGAGATTAAAGAAAGAAGAAACAACATAATTCCACAAGAACATATTCAAACTATCCTTCATCTAATGATGGGGAGTTGAAGTCCAATGCATATAAAAAGAAGGACCAAAGAGACAATACTTCAAGTGCTCGTAGAAAACCAAAAGTCGGAGTTGATATTAGAAGTCCTCCAAAAGATAGAAGAGGAATTCTTGGCAAGTATGTGGGTTCTTATGATACTTCAAATAGCATATTCTTCCAAGGAAATCAAGCGAGCGTTTCTTCATCAGTTGGATCCCTTTTCAATCCAAACCAATGTAAGGATGTGAGGCAAAAGAAAGAGAGAAGCAAGGGTGATAAACGTGACAACTTCAGAGAGGAAAAAGGAGAGGAAGTGATGAGTGAAGAGAGTGAGTTTTCAAGCACTAGAAATGAGAAGACATAATCGAGTGAAGCGAGTTTGAGAAGTGAGATAGAGAGTGAACAAGTGTACTTGAGAGATGAGGAAAAAGAAGTGATTAAAAGAATGGAGTACTTAAGTGTGAAAGATTCTCTTTCAATCTCTAACCGATTAACTCGTTTTGTTTCTAGTGTCTAGGTTCCAAATGTGCAGGTTATTGAAGAAGAAACCATTGAAGAATTGGAACAACAAATGAAGGAAGAATATAGCTTCAAAGAATATTGTAAAAGTGAATAGGATAATGATTCATGGAAGCAATTGCAAGAAGAAGACAAAGTTACACTTGATGAACTCACGTGGTATTACCTTATTGTACCACAATTTGACAAGGTTTAGCTTGGGATATTCTATCTAGTTATGATTTTGTGAAACTCATTGGGATTTGAAATTGTATTCAAGTCTTGTTCATCAACAATCCTAAAAGGTCATAAAGAATCTCAAAATTGATTTGGAGTAGTGCAATGGAAAGAACTTTTGGTTAATTGATATGTTCTAGATCTTCTCTTGAGAGTGTTTATTCACTATATTTAATTCTATTTGTTCTCTTCCTATTCACTTTAAGTATTTTGTTCATACTTACTGTGTTCTAGTGATTTTGTACCAATTTTTCCATTCTTTTCTCTTTATTTCCGTTGTGTATTCCTTTATTTTCTAGTCTGTTATAGGTTTCTTGTCCTTTTCCTTATTTAACATAAACTTCATTCTTGAACCAAGTTTTCGGAACTTACTTTGAAGTGTTTGAGTTGTTGGTTCATTGAAGAACTTTGAGGAGCAGCCCGTGAGTGGTAAAAGGAAAGAGTGGTGAGATTCTTTGAGGATAAAAGACAACTTGTGTGATACACGAGTGTTGAGAGTCACTACTTGAGTGATAAAAGTAAGGGTGTGATCTTTTGGTGAGGTCATTTTGCTTCTAACAATATTTTGTTGGTAATTAAGAAATTTGCAGGCCTTTCGGAGGTAATGGATACATCCATGTATACCAAAAGAAAGGAATAAGATATATGAGTAAAAGAAAGAGATGAAGATACCTTTCACATGGAGTTATGAAAACTCGATGAAGCGATGAAGAAAGCAAATGATGAATGGGATGAAAGAAAGAAGAAACAACATAATTCCACAAGAACATATTCAAACTATCCTTCATCTAATGATGGGGAGTTGAAGTCCAAGGCATATAAAAAGACGGACCAAAGAGACAGTACTTCAAGTGCTTGTAGAAAACCAAAAATCAGAGTTTATATTATAAGTCATCCAAATGATAGAAGAGCAATTCTTGGCAAGTATGTGGGTGCTTATGATACTTCAAATAGCATATTCTTGCAAGTAAAGAAAGCGAGTGTTTCTTCATCAGTTGGATCCCCTTTCAATCCAAACCAACGTAAGGATGAGAGGCAAAAGAAAGAGAGAAGCAAGGGTGAGAAACGTGATAACTCCAGAGAGGAAAAAGGAGAGGAAGTGATGAGTGAAGAGAGTGAGTTTTCAAGAACTAGAAATGAGAGGACATAATCGAGTGAAGTGAGTTTGAGAAGTAAGATAGAGAGTGAACAAGTGTACTTGAGAGATGAGGAAAAAGAAGTGATTAAAAGAATGGAGTGCTTAAGTGTGAAAGATTCTTGTTCAATCTCTAACCGATTAACGTTTTGTTTCTAGTGTTTGTGTTCCAAATGTGCAGGTTATTGAAGAAGAAACCATTGAAGAATTGGAACAACAAATGAAGGAAGAATGTAGCTTCAAAGAAGATTGTAAAAGTGAATAGGATAATGATTCATGGAAGCAATTGCAAGTAGAAGACAAAGTTACACTTGATGAACTCACGTGGTATTACCCTATTGTACCACAATTTGACAAGGTTTAGCTTGGGATATTCTCTCTACTTATTATTATGTGAAACTCATTGGGATTTGAAATTGTATTCAAGTCTTGTTCATCAACAATCCCAAAAGGTCATAAAGAATCTCAAAATTCATTTGGAGTAGTGCAAAGGAAAGAACTTTTGGTTAATTGATATGTTCTAGATCTTCTCTTGAGAGTGTTTATTCACTATATTTAATTCTATTTGTTCTCTTCCTAGACACTTTAAGTATTTTGTTCATACTTATTGTGTTCTAGTGATTTTGTGCCAATTTTTCCGTTCTTTTCTCTTTATTTCCGTTGTGTATTCCCTTATTTTCTAGTCTGTTATAGGTTTCTCGTCCTTTTCCTTATTTAACATAAACTTCATTCTTGAACCAAGTTTTCTGAACTTACTTTGAAGTGTTTGAGTTGTTGGTTCATTGAAGAACTTTGAGGAGCAGCCCGTGAGTGGTAAAAGGAAAGAGTGGTGAGATTCTTTGAGGATAAAAGACAACTTGTGTGATACACGAGTGTTGAGAGTCACTACTTGAGTGATAAAAGTAACGGTGTGATCATTTGGTGAGGTCATTTTGCTTCTAACAATATTTTATTAGTAATTAAGAAATTTATTGGCCTTTCGGAGGTAATGGATACATCCATGTATACCAAAAGAAAGGAATAAGATATATGATTAAAAGAAAGAGATGAAGATACCTTTCACATGGAGTTATGAAAACTCTATGAAGCGATGAAGAAAGCAAATGATGAATGGGATGAAAGAAAGAAGAAACAAAATAATTCCACAAGAACATATTCAAACTATCCTTCATCTAATGATGGGGAGTTGAAGTCCAAGGCATATAAAAAGACGGACCAAAGAGACAGTACTTCAAGTGCTTGTAAAAAACCAAAAACCAGAGTTGATATTATAAGTCCTCCAAAAGATAAAAGAGCAATTCTTGGCAAGTATGTGGGTGCTTATGATACTTCAAATGGCATATTCTTGCGGGGAAAGCAAGCGAGTGTTTCTTCATCAGTTGGATTCCCTTTCAATCCAAACCAATGTAAGGATGAGAGGCAAAAGAAAGAGAGAAGCAAGGGTGAGAAATGTGATAACTCCAGAGAGGAAAAAGGAGAGGAAGTGATGAGTGAAGAGAGTGAGTTTTCAAGAACTAGAAATGAGAGGACAGAATCGAGTGAAGTGAGTTTGAGAAGTAAGATAGAGAGTGAACAAGTGTACTTGAGAGATGAGGAAAAAGAAGTGATTAAAAGAATGGAGTGCTTAAGTGTGAAAGATTCTTGTTCAATCTCTAACCGATTAACGTTTTGTTTCTAGTGTTTGTGTTCCAAATGTGCAGGTTATTGAAGAAGAAACCATTGAAGAATTGGAACAACAAATGAAGGAAGAATGTAGCTTCAAAGAAGATTGTAAAAGTGAATAGGATAATGATTCATGGAAGCAATTGCAAGTAGAAGACAAAGTTACACTTGATGAACTCACGTGGTATTACCCTATTGTACCACAATTTGACAAGGTTTAGCTTGGGATATTCTCTCTACTTATTATTATGTGAAACTCATTGGGATTTGAAATTGTATTCAAGTCTTGTTCATCAACAATCCCAAAAGGTCATAAAGAATCTCAAAATTCATTTGGAGTAGTGCAAAGGAAAGAACTTTTGGTTAATTGATATGTTCTAGATCTTCTCTTGAGAGTGTTTATTCACTATATTTAATTCTATTTGTTCTCTTCCTAGACACTTTAAGTATTTTGTTCATACTTATTGTGTTCTAGTGATTTTGTGCCAATTTTTCCGTTCTTTTCTCTTTATTTCCGTTGTGTATTCCCTTATTTTCTAGTCTGTTATAGGTTTCTCGTCCTTTTCCTTATTTAACATAAACTTCATTCTTGAACCAAGTTTTCTGAACTTACTTTGAAGTGTTTGAGTTGTTGGTTCATTGAAGAACTTTGAGGAGCAGCCCGTGAGTGGTAAAAGGAAAGAGTGGTGAGATTCTTTGAGGATAAAAGACAACTTGTGTGATACACGAGTGTTGAGAGTCACTACTTGAGTGATAAAAGTAAGGGTGTGATCTTTTGGTGAGGTCATTTTGCTTCTAACAATATTTTGTTGGTAATTAAGTAATTTGTAGGCCTTTCGGAGGTAATGGATACATCCATGTATACCAAAAGAAAGGAATAAGATATATGAGTAAAAGAAAGAGATGAAGATACCTTTCACATGGAGTTATGAAAACTCTATGAAGCGATGAAGAAAGCAATTGATGAATGGGAAGAAAGAAAGAAGAAACAAAATAATTCCACAAGAACATATATCCTTCATCTAATGATGGGGAGTTGAAGTCCAAGGCATATAAAAAGACGGACCAAAGAGACAGTACTTCAACTGCTTGTAGAAAACCAAAAATCAGAGTTGATATAGAAGAGCAATTCTTGGCAAGTATGTGGGTGCTTATGATACTTCAAATGGCATATTCTTGCGGGGAAAGCAAGCGAGTGTTTCTTCATCAGTTGGATCCCCTTTCAATCCAAACCAATGTAAGGATGAGAGGCAAAAGAAAGAGAGAAGCAAGGGTGAGAAACGTGATAACTCAAGAGAGGAAAAAGGAGAGGAAGTGATGAGTGAAGAGAGTGAGTTTTCAAGAACTAGAAATGAGAGGACAGAATCGAGTGAAGTGAGTTTGAGAAGTAAGATAGAGAGTGAACAAGTGTACTTGAGAGATGAGGAAAAAGAAGTGATTAAAAGAATGGAGTGCTTAAGTGTGAAAGATTCTTGTTCAATCTCTAACCGATTAACGTTTTGTTTCTAGTGTTTGTGTTCCAAATGTGCAGGTTATTGAAGAAGAAACCATTGAAGAATTGGAACAACAAATGAAGGAAGAATGTAGCTTCAAAGAAGATTGTAAAAGTGAATAGGATAATGATTCATGGAAGCAATTGCAAGTAGAAGACAAAGTTACACTTGATGAACTCACGTGGTATTACCCTATTGTACCACAATTTGACAAGGTTTAGCTTGGGATATTCTCTCTACTTATTATTATGTGAAACTAATTGGGATTTGAAATTGTATTCAAGTCTTGTTCATCAACAATCCCAAAAGGTCATAAAGAATCTCAAAATTCATTTGGAGTAGTGCAAAGGAAAGAACTTTTGGTTAATTGATATGTTCTAGATCTTCTCATGAGAGTGTTTATTCACTATATTTAATTCTATTTGTTCTCTTCCTAGACACTTTAAGTATTTTGTTCATACTTATTGTGTTCTAGTGATTTTGTGCAAAATTTTCCGTTCTTTTCTAGTTATTTCCGTTGTGTATTCCCTTATTTTCTAGTCTATTATAGGTTTCTTGTCCTTTTCCTTATTTAACATAAACTTCATTCTTGAACCAAGTTTTCGGAACTTACTTTGAAGTGTTTGAGTTGTTGGTTCATTGAAGAACTTCGAGGACCAGCCTGTGAGTGGTAAAAGGAAAGAGTGGTGAGATTCTTTGAGGATAAAAGACAACTTGTGTGATACACGAGTGTTGAGAGTCACTACTTGAGTGATAAAAGTAAGGGTGTGATCTTTTGGTGAGGTCATTTTGCTTCTAACAATATTTTGTTGGTAATTAAGAAATTTGTAGGCCTTTCGGAGGTAATGGATACATCCATGTATACCAAAATAAAGGAAGACGATAAATGATTAAAAGAAAGAGATGAAGATACCTTTCACATGGAGTTATGAAAACTCTATGAAGCGATGAAGAAAGCAAATGATGAATGGGACGAAAGAAATAAGAAACAACATAATTCTACAAGAACATATTCAAACTATCCTTCATCTAATGATGGGGAGTTGAAGTCCAAGGCATATAAAAAGACGGACCAAAGAGACAGTACTTCAAGTGCTTGTAGAAAACCAAAAATCAGAGTTTATATTATAAGTCATCCAAAAGATAGAAGAGCAATTCTTGGCAAGTATGTGGGTGCTTATGATACTTCAAATAGCATATTCTTGCGAGGAAAGGAAGCGAGTGTTTCTTCATCAGTTGGATCCCCTTTCAATCCAAACCTACGTAAGGATGAGAGGCAAAAGAAAGAGAGAAGCAAGGGTGAGAAACGAGATAACTCCAGAGAGGAAAAAGGAGAGAAAGTGATGAGTGAAGAGAGTGAGTTTTCAAGAACTAGAAATGAGAGGACAGAATCGAGTGAAGTGAGTTTGAGAAGTGAGATAGAGAGTGAACAAGTGTACTTGAGAGATGAGGAAAAAGAAGTGATTAAAAGAATGGAGTGCTTAAGTGTGAAAGATTCTTGTTCAATCTCTAACCGATTAACGTTTTGTTTCTAGTGTTTGCGTTCCAAATGTGCAGGTTATTGAAGAAGAAACCATTGAAGAATTGGAACAACAAATGAAGGAAGAATGTAGCTTCAAAGAAGATTGTAAAAGTGAATAGGATAATGATTCATGGAAGCAATTGCAAGTAGAAGACAAAGTTACACTTGATGAACTCACGTGGTATTACCCTATTGTACCACAATTTGACAAGGTTTAGCTTGGGATATTCTCTCTACTTATTATTATGTGAAACTCATTGGGATTTGAAATTGTATTCAAGTCTTGTTCATCAACAATCCCAAAAGGTCATAAAGAATCTCAAAATTCATTTGGAGTAGTGCAAAGGAAAGAACTTTTGGTTAATTGATATGTTCTAGATCTTCTCTTGAGAGTGTTTATTCACTATATTTAATTCTATTTGTTCTCTTCCTAGACACTTTAAGTATTTTGTTCATACTTATTGTGTTCTAGTGATTTTGTGCCAATTTTTCCGTTCTTTTCTCTTTATTTCCGTTGTGTATTCCCTTATTTTCTAGTCTGTTATAGGTTTCTCGTCCTTTTCCTTATTTAACATAAACTTCATTCTTGAACCAAGTTTTCTGAACTTACTTTGAAGTGTTTGAGTTGTTGGTTCATTGAAGAACTTTGAGGAGCAGCCCGTGAGTGGTAAAAGGAAAGAGTGGTGAGATTCTTTGAGGATAAAAGACAACTTGTGTGATACACGAGTGTTGAGAGTCACTACTTGAGTGATAAAAGTAAGGGTGTGATCTTTTGGTGAGGTCATTTTGCTTCTAACAATATTTTGTTGGTAATTAAGAAATTTGTAGGCCTTTCGGAGGTAATGGATACATCCATGTATACCAAAAGAAAGGAAGACGATAAATGATTAAAAGAAAGAGATGAAGATACCTTTCACATGGAGTTATGAAAACTCTATGAAGCGATGAAGAAAGCAAATGATGAATGGGACGAAAGAAATAAGAAACAACATAATTCTACAAGAACATATTCAAACTATCCTTCATCTAATGATGGGGAGTTGAAGTCCAAGGCATATAAAAAGACGGACCAAAGAGACAGTACTTCAAGTGCTTGTAGAAAACCAAAAATCAGAGTTTATATTATAAGTCATCCAAAAGATAGAAGAGCAATTCTTGGCAAGTATGTGGGTGCTTATGATACTTCAAATAGCATATTCTTGCGAGGAAAGGAAGCGAGTGTTTCTTCATCAGTTGGATCCCCTTTCAATCCAAACCTACGTAAGGATGAGAGGCAAAAGAAAGAGAGAAGCAAGGGTGAGAAACGAGATAACTCCAGAGAGGAAAAAGGAGAGAAAGTGATGAGTGAAGAGAGTGAGTTTTCAAGAACTAGAAATGAGAGGACAGAATCGAGTGAAGTGAGTTTGAGAAGTGAGATAGAGAGTGAACAAGTGTACTTGAGAGATGAGGAAAAAGAAGTGATTAAAAGAATGGAGTGCTTAAGTGTGAAAGATTCTTGTTCAATCTCTAACCGATTAACGTTTTGTTTCTAGTGTTTGCGTTCCAAATGTGCAGGTTATTGAAGAAGAAACCATTGAAGAATTGGAACAACAAATGAAGGAAGAATGTAGCTTCAAAGAAGATTGTAAAAGTGAATAGGATAATGATTCATGGAAGCAATTGCAAGTAGAAGACAAAGTTACACTTGATGAACTCACGTGGTATTACCCTATTGTACCACAATTTGACAAGGTTTAGCTTGGGATATTCTCTCTACTTATTATTATGTGAAACTCATTGGGATTTGAAATTGTATTCAAGTCTTGTTCATCAACAATCCCAAAAGGTCATAAAGAATCTCAAAATTCATTTGGAGTAGTGCAAAGGAAAGAACTTTTGGTTAATTGATATGTTCTAGATCTTCTCTTGAGAGTGTTTATTCACTATATTTAATTCTATTTGTTCTCTTCCTAGACACTTTAAGTATTTTGTTCATACTTATTGTGTTCTAGTGATTTTGTGCCAATTTTTCCGTTCTTTTCTCTTTATTTCCGTTGTGTATTCCCTTATTTTCTAGTCTGTTATAGGTTTCTTGTCCTTTTCCTTATTTAACATAAACTTCATTCTTGAACCAAGTTTTCGGAACTTACTTTGAAGTGTTTGAGTTGTTGGTTCATTGAAGAACTTTGAGGAGCAGCCCGTGAGTGGTAAAAGGAAAGAGTGGTGAGATTCTTTGAGGATAAAAGACAACTTGTGTGATACACGAGTGTTGAGAGTCACTACTTGAGTGATAAAAGTAAGGGTGTGATCTTTTGGTGAGGTCATTTTGCTTCTAACAATATTTTGTTGGTAATTAAGAAATTTGTAGGCCTTTCGGAGGTAATGGATACATCCATGTATACCAAAAGAAAGGAAGATGATAAATGATTAAAAGAAAGAGATGAAGATACCTTTCACATGGAGTTATGAAAACTCTATGAAGCGATGAAGAAAGCAAATGATGAATGGGATGAAAGAAAGAAGAAACAACATAATTCCACAAGAACATATTCAAACTATCCTTCATCTAATGATGGGGAGTTGAAGTCCAAGGCATATAAAAAGACGGACCAAAGAGACAGTACTTCAAGTGCTTGTAGAAAACCAAAAATCAGAGTTTATATTATAAGTCATCCAAAAGATAGAAGAGCAATTCTTGGCAAGTATGTGGGTGCTTATGATACTTCAAATAGCATATTCTTGCGAGGAAAGCAAGCGAGTGTTTCTTCAAAAGTTGGATCTTTCAATCCAAACCAACGTAAGGATGAGAGGCAAAAGAAAGAGAGAAGCAAGGGTGAGAAACGTGATAACTCCAGAGAGGAAAAAGGAGAGGAAGTGATGAGTGAAGAGAGTGAGTTTTCAAGAACTAGAAATGAGAGGACAGAATCGAGTGAAGTGAGTTTGAGAAGTAAGATAGAGAGTGAACAAGTGTACTTGAGAGATGAGGAAAAAGAAGTGATTAAAAGAATGGAGTGCTTAAGTGTGAAAGATTCTTGTTCAATCTCTAACCGATTAACGTTTTGTTTCTAGTGTTTGCGTTCCAAATGTGCAGGTTATTGAAGAAGAAACCATTGAAGAATTGGAACAACAAATGAAGGAAGAATGTAGCTTCAAAGAAGATTGTAAAAGTGAATAGGATAATGATTCATGGAAGCAATTGCAAGTAGAAGACAAAGTTACACTTGATGAACTCACGTGGTATTACCCTATTGTACCACAATTTGACAAGGTTTAGCTTGGGATATTCTCTCTACTTATTATTATGTGAAACTCATTGGGATTTGAAATTGTATTCAAGTCTTGTTCATCAACAATCCCAAAAGGTCATAAAGAATCTCAAAATTCATTTGGAGTAGTGCAAAGGAAAGAACTTTTGGTTAATTGATATGTTCTAGATCTTCTCTTGAGAGTGTTTATTCACTATATTTAATTCTATTTGTTCTCTTCCTAGACACTTTAAGTATTTTGTTCATACTTATTGTGTTCTAGTGATTTTGTGCCAATTTTTCCGTTCTTTTCTCTTTATTTCCGTTGTGTATTCCTTTATTTTCTAGTCTGTTATAGGTTTCTTGTCCTTTTCCTTATTTAACATAAACTTCATTCTTGAACCAAGTTTTCGGAACTTACTTTGAAGTGTTTGAGTTGTTGGTTCATTGAAGAACTTTGAGGAGCAGCCCGTGAGTGGTAAAAGGAAAGAGTGGTGAGATTCTTTGAGGATAAAAGACAACTTGTGTGATACACGAGTGTTGAGAGTCACTACTTGAGTGATAAAAGTAAGGGTGTGATCTTTTGGTGAGGTCATTTTGCTTCTAACAATATTTTGTTGGTAATTAAGAAATTTGTAGGCCTTTCGGAGGTAATGGATACATCCATGTATACCAAAAGAAAGGAAGATGATAAATGATTAAAAGAAAGAGATGAAGATACCTTTCACATGGAGTTATGAAAACTCTATGAAGCGATGAAGAAAGCAAATGATGAATGGGATGAAAGAAAGAAGAAACAACATAATTCCACAAGAACATATTCAAACTATCCTTCATCTAATGATGGGGAGTTGAAGTCCAAGGCATATAAAAAGACGGACCAAAGAGACAGTACTTCAAGTGCTTGTAGAAAACCAAAAATCAGAGTTTATATTATAAGTCATCCAAAAGATAGAAGAGCAATTCTTGGCAAGTATGTGGGTGCTTATGATACTTCAAATAGCATATTCTTGCGAGGAAAGCAAGCGAGTGTTTCTTCAAAAGTTGGATCTTTCAATCCAAACCAACGTAAGGATGAGAGGCAAAAGAAAGAGAGAAGCAAGGGTGAGAAACGTGATAACTCCAGAGAGGAAAAGGAGAGGAAGTGATGAGTGAAGAGAGTGAGTTTTCAAGAACTAGAAATGAGAGGACAGAATCGAGTGAAGTGAGTTTGAGAAGTAAGATAGAGAGTGAACAAGTGTACTTGAGAGATGAGGAAAAAGAAGTGATTAAAAGAATGGAGTGCTTAAGTGTGAAAGATTCTTGTTCAATCTCTAACCGATTAACGTTTTGTTTCTAGTGTTTGCGTTCCAAATGTGCAGGTTATTGAAGAAGAAACCATTGAAGAATTGGAACAACAAATGAAGGAAGAATGTAGCTTCAAAGAAGATTGTAAAAGTGAATAGGATAATGATTCATGGAAGCAATTGCAAGTAGAAGACAAAGTTACACTTGATGAACTCACGTGGTATTACCCTATTGTACCACAATTTGACAAGGTTTAGCTTGGGATATTCTCTCTACTTATTATTATGTGAAACTCATTGGGATTTGAAATTGTATTCAAGTCTTGTTCATCAACAATCCCAAAAGGTCATAAAGAATCTCAAAATTCATTTGGAGTAGTGCAAAGGAAAGAACTTTTGGTTAATTGATATGTTCTAGATCTTCTCTTGAGAGTGTTTATTCACTATATTTAATTCTATTTGTTCTCTTCCTAGACACTTTAAGTATTTTGTTCATACTTATTGTGTTCTAGTGATTTTGTGCCAATTTTTCCGTTCTTTTCTCTTTATTTCCGTTGTGTATTCCTTTATTTTCTAGTCTGTTATAGGTTTCTTGTCCTTTTCCTTATTTAACATAAACTTCATTCTTGAACCAAGTTTTCGGAACTTACTTTGAAGTGTTTGAGTTGTTGGTTCATTGAAGAACTTTGAGGAGCAGCCCGTGAGTGGTAAAAGGAAAGAGTGGTGAGATTCTTTGAGGATAAAAGACAACTTGTGTGATACACGAGTGTTGAGAGTCACTACTTGAGTGATAAAAGTAAGGGTGTGATCTTTTGGTGAGGTCATTTTGCTTCTAACAATATTTTGTTGGTAATTAAGAAATTTGTAGGCCTTTCGGAGGTAATGGATACATCCATGTATACCAAAAGAAAGGAAGACGATAAATGATTAAAAGAAAGAGATGAAGATACCTTTCACATGGAGTTATGAAAACTCTATGAAGCGATGAAGAAAGCAAATGATGAATGGGATGAAAGAAAGAAGAAACAACATAATTCCACAAGAACATATTCAAACTATCCTTCATCTAATGATGGGGAGTTGAAGTCCAAGGCATATAAAAAGACGGACCAAAGAGACAGTACTTCAAGTGCTTGTAGAAAACCAAAAATCAGAGTTTATATTATAAGTCATCCAAAAGATAGAAGAGCAATTCTTGGCAAGTATGTGGGTGCTTATGATACTTCAAATAGCATATTCTTGCGAGGAAAGCAAGCGAGTGTTTCTTCAAAAGTTGGATCTTTCAATCCAAACCAACGTAAGGATGAGAGGCAAAAGAAAGAGAGAAGCAAGGGTGAGAAACGTGATAACTCCAGAGAGGAAAAAGGAGAGGAAGTGATGAGTGAAGAGAGTGAGTTTTCAAGAACTAGAAATGAGAGGACAGAATCGAGTGAAGTGAGTTTGAGAAGTAAGATAGAGAGTGAACAAGTGTACTTGAGAGATGAGGAAAAAGAAGTGATTAAAAGAATGGAGTGCTTAAGTGTGAAAGATTCTTGTTCAATCTCTAACCGATTAACGTTTTGTTTCTAGTGTTTGCGTTCCAAATGTGCAGGTTATTGAAGAAGAAACCATTGAAGAATTGGAACAACAAATGAAGGAAGAATGTAGCTTCAAAGAAGATTGTAAAAGTGAATAGGATAATGATTCATGGAAGCAATTGCAAGTAGAAGACAAAGTTACACTTGATGAACTCACGTGGTATTACCCTATTGTACCACAATTTGACAAGGTTTAGCTTGGGATATTCTCTCTACTTATTATTATGTGAAACTCATTGGGATTTGAAATTGTATTCAAGTCTTGTTCATCAACAATCCCAAAAGGTCATAAAGAATCTCAAAATTCATTTGGAGTAGTGCAAAGGAAAGAACTTTTGGTTAATTGATATGTTCTAGATCTTCTCTTGAGAGTGTTTATTCACTATATTTAATTCTATTTGTTCTCTTCCTAGACACTTTAAGTATTTTGTTCATACTTATTGTGTTCTAGTGATTTTGTGCCAATTTTTCCGTTCTTTTCTCTTTATTTCCGTTGTGTATTCCCTTATTTTCTAGTCTGTTATAGGTTTCTTGTCCTTTTCCTTATTTAACATAAACTTCATTCTTGAACCAAGTTTTCGGAACTTACTTTGAAGTGTTTGAGTTGTTGGTTCATTGAAGAACTTTGAGGAGCAGCCCGTGAGTGGTAAAAGGAAAGAGTGGTGAGATTCTTTGAGGATAAAAGACAACTTGTGTGATACACGAGTGTTGAGAGTCACTACTTGAGTGATAAAAGTAAGGGTGTGATCTTTTGGTGAGGTCATTTTGCTTCTAACAATATTTTGTTGGTAATTAAGAAATTTGTAGGCCTTTCGGAGGTAATGGATACATCCATGTATACCAAAAGAAAGGAAGACGATAAATGATTAAAAGAAAGAGATGAAGATACCTTTCACATGGAGTTATGAAAACTCTATGAAGCGATGAAGAAAGCAAATGATGAATGGGATGAAAGAAAGAAGAAACAACATAATTCCACAAGAACATATTCAAACTATCCTTCATCTAATGATGGGGAGTTGAAGTCCAAGGCATATAAAAAGACGGACCAAAGAGACAGTACTTCAAGTGCTTGTAGAAAACCAAAAATCAGAGTTTATATTATAAGTCATCCAAAAGATAGAAGAGCAATTCTTGGCAAGTATGTGGGTGCTTATGATACTTCAAATAGCATATTCTTGCGAGGAAAGCAAGCGAGTGTTTCTTCAAAAGTTGGATCTTTCAATCCAAACCAACGTAAGGATGAGAGGCAAAAGAAAGAGAGAAGCAAGGGTGAGAAACGTGATAACTCCAGAGAGGAAAAAGGAGAGGAAGTGATGAGTGAAGAGAGTGAGTTTTCAAGAACTAGAAATGAGAGGACAGAATCGAGTGAAGTGAGTTTGAGAAGTAAGATAGAGAGTGAACAAGTGTACTTGAGAGATGAGGAAAAGAAGTGATTAAAAGAATGGAGTGCTTAAGTGTGAAAGATTCTTGTTCAATCTCTAACCGATTAACGTTTTGTTTCTAGTGTTTGCGTTCCAAATGTGCAGGTTATTGAAGAAGAAACCATTGAAGAATTGGAACAACAAATGAAGGAAGAATGTAGCTTCAAAGAAGATTGTAAAAGTGAATAGGATAATGATTCATGGAAGCAATTGCAAGTAGAAGACAAAGTTACACTTGATGAACTCACGTGGTATTACCCTATTGTACCACAATTTGACAAGGTTTGGCTTGGGATATTCTCTCTACTTATTATTATGTGAAACTCATTGGGATTTGAAATTTCATTCAAGTCTTGTTCATCAACAATCCCAAAAGGTCATAAAGAATCTCAAAATTCATTTGGAGTAGCGCAAAGGAAAGAACTTTTGGTTAATTGATATGTTCTAGATCTTCTCTTGAGAGTGTTTATTCACTATATTTAATTCTATTTGTTCTCTTCCTAGACACTTTAAGTATTTTGTTCATACTTATTGTGTTCTAGTGATTTTGTGCCAATTTTTCCGTTCTTTTCTCTTTATTTCCGTTGTGTATTCCCTTATTTTCTAGTCTGTTATAGGTTTCTTGTCCTTTTCCTTATTTAACATAAACTTCATTCTTGAACCAAGTTTTCGGAACTTACTTTGAAGTGTTTGAGTTGTTGGTTCATTGAAGAACTTTGAGGAGCAGCCCGTGAGTGGTAAAAGGAAAGAGTGGTGAGATTCTTTGAGGATAAAAGACAACTTGTGTGATACACGAGTGTTGAGAGTCACTACTTGAGTGATAAAAGTAAGGGTGTGATCTTTTGGTGAGGTCATTTTGCTTCTAACAATATTTTGTTGGTAATTAAGAAATTTGTAGGCCTTTCGGAGGTAATGGATACATCCATGTATACCAAAAGAAAGGAAGACGATAAATGATTAAAAGAAAGAGATGAAGATACCTTTCACATGGAGTTATGAAAACTCTATGAAGCGATGAAGAAAGCAAATGATGAATGGGATGAAAGAAAGAAGAAACAACATAATTCCACAAGAACATATTCAAACTATCCTTCATCTAATGATGGGGAGTTGAAGTCCAAGGCATATAAAAAGACGGACCAAAGAGACAGTACTTCAAGTGCTTGTAGAAAACCAAAAATCAGAGTTTATATTATAAGTCATCCAAAAGATAGAAGAGCAATTCTTGGCAAGTATGTGGGTGCTTATGATACTTCAAATAGCATATTCTTGCGAGGAAAGCAAGCGAGTGTTTCTTCATAAGTTGGATCCCCTTTCAATCCAAACCAACGTAAGGATGAGAGGCAAAAGAAAGAGAGAAGCAAGGGTGAGAAACGTGATAACTCCAGAGAGGAAAAAGGAGAGGAAGTGATGAGTGAAGAGAGTGAGTTTTCAAGAACTAGAAATGAGAGGACAGAATCGAGTGAAGTGAGTTTGAGAAGTAAGATAGAGAGTGAACAAGTGTACTTGAGAGATGAGGAAAAAGAAGTGATTAAAAGAATGGAGTGCTTAAGTGTGAAAGATTCTTGTTCAATCTCTAACCGATTAACGTTTTGTTTCTAGTGTTTGCGTTCCAAATGTGCAGGTTATTGAAGAAGAAACCATTGAAGAATTGGAACAACAAATGAAGGAAGAATGTAGCTTCAAAGAAGATTGTAAAAGTGAATAGGATAATGATTCATGGAAGCAATTGCAAGTAGAAGACAAAGTTACACTTGATGAACTCACGTGGTATTACCCTATTGTACCACAATTTGACAAGGTTTGGCTTGGGATATTCTCTCTACTTATTATTATGTGAAACTCATTGGGATTTGAAATTTCATTCAAGTCTTGTTCATCAACAATCCCAAAAGGTCATAAAGAATCTCAAAATTCATTTGGAGTAGCGCAAAGGAAAGAACTTTTGGTTAATTGATATGTTCTAGATCTTCTCTTGAGAGTGTTTATTCACTATATTTAATTCTATTTGTTCTCTTCCTAGACACTTTAAGTATTTTGTTCATACTTATTGTGTTCTAGTGATTTTGTGCCAATTTTTCCGTTCTTTTCTCTTTATTTCCGTTGTGTATTCCCTTATTTTCTAGTCTGTTATAGGTTTCTTGTCCTTTTCCTTATTTAACATAAACTTCATTCTTGAACCAAGTTTTCGGAACTTACTTTGAAGTGTTTGAGTTGTTGGTTCATTGAAGAACTTTGAGGAGCAGCCCGTGAGTGGTAAAAGGAAAGAGTGGTGAGATTCTTTGAGGATAAAAGACAACTTGTGTGATACACGAGTGTTGAGAGTCACTACTTGAGTGATAAAAGTAAGGGTGTGATCTTTTGGTGAGGTCATTTTGCTTCTAACAATATTTTGTTGGTAATTAAGAAATTTGTAGGCCTTTCGGAGGTAATGGATACATCCATGTATACCAAAAGAAAGGAAGACGATAAATGATTAAAAGAAAGAGATGAAGATACCTTTCACATGGAGTTATGAAAACTCTATGAAGCGATGAAGAAAGCAAATGATGAATGGGATGAAAGAAAGAAGAAACAACATAATTCCACAAGAACATATTCAAACTATCCTTCATCTAATGATGGGGAGTTGAAGTCCAAGGCATATAAAAAGACGGACCAAAGAGACAGTACTTCAAGTGCTTGTAGAAAACCAAAAATCAGAGTTTATATTATAAGTCATCCAAAAGATAGAAGAGCAATTCTTGGCAAGTATGTGGGTGCTTATGATACTTCAAATAGCATATTCTTGCGAGGAAAGCAAGCGAGTGTTTCTTCATAAGTTGGATCCCCTTTCAATCCAAACCAACGTAAGGATGAGAGGCAAAAGAAAGAGAGAAGCAAGGGTGAGAAACGTGATAACTCCAGAGAGGAAAAAGGAGAGGAAGTGATGAGTGAAGAGAGTGAGTTTTCAAGAACTAGAAATGAGAGGACAGAATCGAGTGAAGTGAGTTTGAGAAGTAAGATAGAGAGTGAACAAGTGTACTTGAGAGATGAGGAAAAAGAAGTGATTAAAAGAATGGAGTGCTTAAGTGTGAAAGATTCTTGTTCAATCTCTAACCGATTAACGTTTTGTTTCTAGTGTTTGCGTTCCAAATGTGCAGGTTATTGAAGAAGAAACCATTGAAGAATTGGAACAACAAATGAAGGAAGAATGTAGCTTCAAAGAAGATTGTAAAAGTGAATAGGATAATGATTCATGGAAGCAATTGCAAGTAGAAGACAAAGTTACACTTGATGAACTCACGTGGTATTACCCTATTGTACCACAATTTGACAAGGTTTAGCTTGGGATATTCTCTCTACTTATTATTATGTGAAACTCATTGGGATTTGAAATTGTATTCAAGTCTTGTTCATCAACAATCCCAAAAGGTCATAAAGAATCTCAAAATTCATTTGGAGTAGTGCAAAGGAAAGAACTTTTGGTTAATTGATATGTTCTAGATCTTCTCTTGAGAGTGTTTATTCACTATATTTAATTCTATTTGTTCTCTTCCTAGACACTTTAAGTATTTTGTTCATACTTATTGTGTTCTAGTGATTTTGTGCCAATTTTTCCGTTCTTTTCTCTTTATTTCCGTTGTGTATTCCCTTATTTTCTAGTCTGTTATAGGTTTCTTGTCCTTTTCCTTATTTAACATAAACTTCATTCTTGAACCAAGTTTTCGGAACTTACTTTGAAGTGTTTGAGTTGTTGGTTCATTGAAGAACTTTGAGGAGCAGCCCGTGAGTGGTAAAAGGAAAGAGTGGTGAGATTCTTTGAGGATAAAAGACAACTTGTGTGATACACGAGTGTTGAGAGTCACTACTTGAGTGATAAAAGTAAGGGTGTGATCTTTTGGTGAGGTCATTTTGCTTCTAACAATATTTTGTTGGTAATTAAGAAATTTGTAGGCCTTTCGGAGGTAATGGATACATCCATGTATACCAAAAGAAAGGAAGACGATAAATGATTAAAAGAAAGAGATGAAGATACCTTTCACATGGAGTTATGAAAACTCTATGAAGCGATGAAGAAAGCAAATGATGAATGGGATGAAAGAAAGAAGAAACAACATAATTCCACAAGAACATATTCAAACTATCCTTCATCTAATGATGGGGAGTTGAAGTCCAAGGCATATAAAAAGACGGACCAAAGAGACAGTACTTCAAGTGCTTGTAGAAAACCAAAAATCAGAGTTTATATTATAAGTCATCCAAAAGATAGAAGAGCAATTCTTGGCAAGTATGTGGGTGCTTATGATACTTCAAATAGCATATTCTTGCGAGGAAAGCAAGCGAGTGTTTCTTCAAAAGTTGGATCTTTCAATCCAAACCAACGTAAGGATGAGAGGCAAAAGAAAGAGAGAAGCAAGGGTGAGAAACGTGATAACTCCAGAGAGGAAAAAGGAGAGGAAGTGATGAGTGAAGAGAGTGAGTTTTCAAGAACTAGAAATGAGAGGACAGAATCGAGTGAAGTGAGTTTGAGAAGTAAGATAGAGAGTGAACAAGTGTACTTGAGAGATGAGGAAAAAGAAGTGATTAAAAGAATGGAGTGCTTAAGTGTGAAAGATTCTTGTTCAATCTCTAACCGATTAACGTTTTGTTTCTAGTGTTTGCGTTCCAAATGTGCAGGTTATTGAAGAAGAAACCATTGAAGAATTGGAACAACAAATGAAGGAAGAATGTAGCTTCAAAGAAGATTGTAAAAGTGAATAGGATAATGATTCATGGAAGCAATTGCAAGTAGAAGACAAAGTTACACTTGATGAACTCACGTGGTATTACCCTATTGTACCACAATTTGACAAGGTTTAGCTTGGGATATTCTCTCTACTTATTATTATGTGAAACTCATTGGGATTTGAAATTGTATTCAAGTCTTGTTCATCAACAATCCCAAAAGGTCATAAAGAATCTCAAAATTCATTTGGAGTAGTGCAAAGGAAAGAACTTTTGGTTAATTGATATGTTCTAGATCTTCTCTTGAGAGTGTTTATTCACTATATTTAATTCTATTTGTTCTCTTCCTAGACACTTTAAGTATTTTGTTCATACTTATTGTGTTCTAGTGATTTTGTGCCAATTTTTCCGTTCTTTTCTCTTTATTTCCGTTGTGTATTCCCTTATTTTCTAGTATGTTATAGGTTTCTTGTCCTTTTCCTTATTTAACATAAACTTCATTCTTGAACCAAGTTTTCTGAACTTACTTTGAAGTGTTTGAGTTGTTGGTTCATTGAAGAACTTTGAGGAGCAGCCCGTGAGTGGTAAAAGGAAAGAGTGGTGAGATTCTTTGAGGATAAAAGACAACTTGTGTGATACACGAGTGTTGAGAGTCACTACTTGAGTGATAAAAGTAAGGGTGTGATCTTTTGGTGAGGTCATTTTGCTTCTAACAATATTTTGTTGGTAATTAAGAAATTTGTAGGCCTTTCGGAGGTAATGGATACATCCATGTATACCAAAAGAAAGGAATAAGATAAATGATTAAAAGAAAGAGATGAAGATACCTTTCACATGGAGTTATGAAAACTCTATGAAGCGATGAAGAAAGCAAATGATGAATGGGATGAAAGAAAGAAGAAACAACATAATTCCACAAGAACATATTCAAACTATCCTTCATCTAATGATGGGGAGTTGAAGTCCAAGGCATATAAAAAGACGGACCAAAGAGACAGTACTTCAAGTGCTTGTAGAAAACCAAAAATCAGAGTTTATATTATAAGTCATCCAAAAGATAGAAGAGCAATTCTTGGCAAGTATGTGGGTGCTTATGATACTTCAAATAGCATATTCTTGCGAGGAAAGCAAGCGAGTGTTTCTTCATAAGTTGGATCCCCTTTCAATCCAAACCAACGTAAGGATGAGAGGCAAAAGAAAGAGAGAAGCAAGGGTGAGAAACGTGATAACTCCAGAGAGGAAAAAGGAGAGGAAGTGATGAGTGAAGAGAGTGAGTTTTCAAGAACTAGAAATGAGAGGACAGAATCGAGTGAAGTGAGTTTGAGAAGTAAGATAGAGAGTGAACAAGTGTACTTGAGAGATGAGGAAAAAGAAGTGATTAAAAGAATGGAGTGCTTAAGTGTGAAAGATTCTTGTTCAATCTCTAACCGATTAACGTTTTGTTTCTAGTGTTTGCGTTCCAAATGTGCAGGTTATTGAAGAAGAAACCATTGAAGAATTGGAACAACAAATGAAGGAAGAATGTAGCTTCAAAGAAGATTGTAAAAGTGAATAGGATAATGATTCATGGAAGCAATTGCAAGTAGAAGACAAAGTTACACTTGATGAACTCACGTGGTATTACCCTATTGTACCACAATTTGACAAGGTTTAGCTTGGGATATTCTCTCTACTTATTATTATGTGAAACTCATTGGGATTTGAAATTGTATTCAAGTCTTGTTCATCAACAATCCCAAAAGGTCATAAAGAATCTCAAAATTCATTTGGAGTAGTGCAAAGGAAAGAACTTTTGGTTAATTGATATGTTCTAGATCTTCTCTTGAGAGTGTTTATTCACTATATTTAATTCTATTTGTTCTCTTCCTAGACACTTTAAGTATTTTGTTCATACTTATTGTGTTCTAGTGATTTTGTGCCAATTTTTCCGTTCTTTTCTCTTTATTTCCGTTGTGTATTCCTTTATTTTCTAGTCTGTTATAGGTTTCTTGTCCTTTTCCTTATTTAACATAAACTTCATTCTTGAACCAAGTTTTCGGAACTTACTTTGAAGTGTTTGAGTTGTTGGTTCATTGAAGAACTTTGAGGAGCAGCCCGTGAGTGGTAAAAGGAAAGAGTGGTGAGATTCTTTGAGGATAAAAGACAACTTGTGTGATACACGAGTGTTGAGAGTCACTACTTGAGTGATAAAAGTAAGGGTGTGATCTTTTGGTGAGGTCATTTTGCTTCTAACAATATTTTGTTGGTAATTAAGAAATTTGTAGGCCTTTCGGAGGTAATGGATACATCCATGTATACCAAAAGAAAGGAAGACGATAAATGATTAAAAGAAAGAGATGAAGATACCTTTCACATGGAGTTATGAAAACTCTATGAAGCGATGAAGAAAGCAAATGATGAATGGGATGAAAGAAAGAAGAAACAACATAATTCCACAAGAACATATTCAAACTATCCTACATCTAATGATGGGGAGTTGAAGTCCAAGGCATATAAAAAGACGGACCAAAGAGACAGTACTTCAAGTGCTTGTAGAAAACCAAAAATCAGAGTTTATATTATAAGTCATCCAAAAGATAGAAGTGGAATTCTTGGCACGTATGTGGGTGCTTATGATACTTCAAATAGCATATTCTTGCGAGGAAAGGAAGTGAGTGTTTCTTCATCAGTTGGATCCCCTTTCAATCCAAACCAATGTAAGGATGAGAGGCAAAAGAAAGAGAGAAGCAAGGGTGAGAAACGTGATAACTCCAGAGAGGAAAAAGGAGAGGAAGTGATGAGTGAAGAGAGTGAGTTTTCAAGAACTAGAAATGAGAGGACAGAATCGAGTGAAGTGAGTTTGAGAAGTAAGATAGAGAGTGAACAAGTGTACTTGAGAGATGAGGAAAAAGAAGTGATTAAAAGAATGGAGGTGCTTAAGTGTGAAAGATTCTTGTTCAAGCTCTAACCGATTAACTCATTTTGTTTCTAGTGTCTGGGTTCCAAATGTGCAGGTTATTGAAGAAGAAACCATTGAAGAATTGGAACAACAAATGAAGGAAGAATATAGCTTCAAAGAAGATTGTAAAAGTGAATAGGATAATGATTCATGGATAATTAAATATAGTGAATGAACACTCTAAAGAGAAGATCTAGAACATATCAATTAACCAAAAGTTCTTTCCTTTGCACTACTCCAAATGAATTTTGAGATTCTTTTTGAACTTTTGGGATTGTTGATGAACAAGACTTGAATACAATTTCAAATCCCAATGAGTTTCACAAAATAATAACTAGAGAGAATATCCCAAGCTAAACCTTGTCAAATTGTGGTACAATAAGGTCTTACCACGTGAGTTCATCAAGTGTAACTTTGTCTTCTTCTTGCAATTGCTCCCATGAATCATTATCCGATTCACTATTACAATCTTGTTTGAAGATAGATTCTTCCATCATTTGTTGTTCCAATTCTTCAATGGTTTCTTCTTCAATAACCTGCACATTTGGAACCCAGACACTAGAAACAAAATGAGTTAATCGATAAAGAGCTTGAACAAGAATCTTTCACACTTAATCACTCCATTCTTTTAATCACTTCTTTTTCCTCATCTCTCAAGTACACTTGTTCACTCTCTATCTTACTTCTCAAACTCACTTCACTCAATTCTGTCATCTCATTTCTAGTTCTTGAAAACTCACTCTCTTCACTCATCACTTCCTCTCCTTTTTCCTCTCTGGAGTTATCACGTTTCTCACCCTTGCTTCTCTCTTTATTTTTCCTCTCATCCTTACATTGGTTTGGATTTAAAAGGGATCCAACTGATGAAGAAACACTCGCTTTATTTCCTTACAAGAATATGCTATTAGAAGTATCATAAGCACCCACATACTTTCCAAGAATTCCTCTTCTACCTTTTGGAGGACTTATAATATCAACTCTGATTTTTGGTTTTCTACAAGCACTTGAAGTACTGTCTATTTGGTCCGTCTTTTTATATGCCTTGGACTTCAACTCCCCATCATTAGATGAAGGATAGTTTGAATATGTTCTTGTGGAATTATGTTGTTTCTTCTTTCTTTCATCCCATTCATTATTTGCTTTCTTCATCGCTTCATAGAGTTTTCGTAACTGGGTGAAAGGTATCTTCATCTCTTTCTTTTAATCATTTATCTTCTTCCTTTCTTTTGGTATACATGGATGTATCCATAACCTCCGAATGGCCTACAAATTACTTGATTACCAACAAAATATTGTTAGAAGCAAAATGACCTTACCAAAAGATCACACCCTTACTTTTATCTCTCAAGTAGTGACTCTCAACACTCGTGTATCACAAAAGTAGGCGTTTACCCTCAAAGAGTGTCACCACTATTGCCTTTTACCACTCACGGGTTGCTCCTCGAAGTTCTTCAATGAACCAACAACTCAAACACTTCAGAGGCCGCATGGGTCTATCGGAGAATGGATCTGCGATCACAATTTGAGCAAAACAGACCGCAGAATGAGGTAGCATTGCTTATGGCCGTTGTCGTAAAACGGGAAGTGCCACTTTTGGGTCTTCTTTGTAATAAACTATCCTAAAATATAAATAGCTAGCTTAGGCCATTTATTCCTTATTTATTGTGGAATTGATGCAAATAGATATTGAGATACTCTTCTGAGAGCTCTTGAGAGCTTTGATACCAAGGTGAGCTTGGTGAAGCTATATTGATCCATATTTAGAAAAAGGGGGTTGCTTGGGATTGCTTGGGATTCCCTTGAGGTCCACTTAATAGGTTTAGTTTCTTATTTTAGATATTCAATTGAGGTCATTATCTTTAATATAGCTTTTGATTGCTTTTAATTCTTTCTCTTGTGTCTACCGCTCTATCTTTCTTGTTTGTTCCTATCTTCCGAATTCCATATTCTATCACTTTAATATCCCTCAAGTTTAAAATAACAATAAAGACAACAACCACATCAAATCTATCCACACAAAATCTTATAACAATCACCAAATAGCCCACATGTCAATAACACACCTTATACGATTTTCTGCTATTAATTCCGTATTTCTCATCTCACAATTTAGCTATGGCCTGGACAAACTTAAATATTTCTAGGAGAGGAGAATTCTTATCTTATATGCCAAGAATTACTTTTCTTCTACCTTAATACTCTTCAAAGAATGTACGGATTCAACAACGCGACAAAATCAGAACAACGAGATTGAAGTAGTGAGTAAAACCCGAATATTGTTCTTGAGAAAAATTATACTTTTCTTCCTTAAAATACCAAGTCACGTTGCTGCTAATTCCCTTGTAACAGAATTCTCCAAGTAATTTGACAAAGTTTCATACATATTTTCTTAAGCAACTCCAAAATATGATATTGCTACGTTTTGCATATGCCTCTCACGAAAATAAAGGTTGTCGCACATTTATATATTTAATTGAACCTTTTTCAACTAATGTGGACTTCATATAAATCCTTTGCTATTTGGTGATGGGGTCCACTTATTCACATATTAGTGCTAATTACCCTACACCTAATGTTGCTACAAATCACATAAATCACCTACTCATAGGCTAGTCATTTTCATGTTTGCCACGTGGAAAGGATAATTGTCACTTAACATTATTTAATAAGCGATTATTTTATTTTTTATCCCTACTATAATCCAACATTTTAAACAAGTACACACATAATTAGTTTCTTCATGTTAATTCACTTAAATAGTAATAATTTTTAACATCATTTATATACTCATTATCCTGATCATGTGATATAGCACTAGTCCCTAACCCCTTTTGGCACACTCAAAATATTATTTCCAACCATTGTTGTCACACTTTTAACTCTGAAATTATTTTGGGGCTTCATCTATTTATACAATGAGCTCTTTATTTGCATACTTGAATATAACCTAATTCTTCGATGCTCGGGTTTGCTTACATACGTCGAGCGATTCGAACCATAGTCCGAAAGTACGGGATGTAACAGCAGAGGCTCACTTTGTAGTGGAGTTGGGGTTAAATCCTACAGAGGTGTAGGTCGTGGTTTTTTCTACACTTGTGATCTTGGTGGTTTCCACATAAAATAATGTGTCCTTACTTTAGTGTTCTTTAATTATTCGGCAGACACTATCCATTGAACTAGTAGAGTAACATGTTGTATCCTATAGGCGAAAATTAGGTATCGCGTAGGTTAGACAACTTGGTATGCAGAATAACAATTACCTTTGCCTACTGATGAGATTATTAGTCTTGATGGAAATAAAAAAGTTTAATTGATGAAGAATCTCCATGAGAAGACTCGACTTGCAATAGATAAAAGGAATGAGCAAACGGCCTTGCGAAGAAACATGGTCGAAAAGAGGTCATCTTCAAGATTGGTGATTTGGTTTGGGTCCATATGTGAAAGGAGAGGTTTCCTTCTAAGAGGAAGAAAAAATTGCACAATAAAGGAGGTGGAACACTCAAAGTGCTTGAAAGAATTGGAGACAATGCATATAAATTGGACCTTCTTGGTGAGTTTCAAGTAAGTGCTACTTTTAATCTTGTTGACTTATCCTTGTTTGATGTAGGTCTAAATTTGAGGACGAATCCATCTCAACAAGAGGTAAATGATAGCTCCAAGTACAAGGATAACGTCATAGGAGAACCTAAAAGGCCAATGACAAGGTTACAAGCTAAGAGATTGCAAGATCAACTAGTTGGACTTCAATGGGAAATAAAAAAGGTACTAATTATGGAAGAAGAGCTCAAAACTAATGATGAAAAATTAGATAAGTGTTATCATTATTTTATGGCAC
Organism: Anisodus acutangulus; assembly: GCA_029783415.1. Taxonomy (NCBI): domain Eukaryota; kingdom Viridiplantae; phylum Streptophyta; class Magnoliopsida; order Solanales; family Solanaceae; genus Anisodus; species Anisodus acutangulus. The sequence goes on along the minus strand of JAJAGQ010000031.1, from coordinate 209,514 downwards.
ATGTTCAAGTCCGAAAGGAGGTAGATTGGGGCGCAAGTTCAAGCCCAAAACGAGCTCAAAATTATACCTAATCAGCCATAAGAAGGGCATGAGTTGGGCGCCTACTTGGAGAGTTAATCCACCTTCCATGACTTCAAGTGGGATGTCCCAAACCATTTTTCACGTGGTTACTCTCAAATTTAGTCAAAGCCATCAATATTTTATCCTAGTTAGTTATGGAAAGGATTTCTTATTTCTTTTCCTATGTTGTTATGATCTTTAAATAGCACTCTTCACTTTTGGAAGCCTTTTGCAAATATGACGTTGGTCCATTAAGTGGGTCACAAACCCTTGAGAAAGACATCTCATCATCGGTGAGGGTTTCAAGAAGCTAACCCGCCCCATGCTTCTCATCATGACCAAGCATCAACTCACAAGTGAGCAAGAAGGAAGTTCCTTCATTGGGAAGGGGATCATCTTCCCACAGTGGATTACTAAACACCGTATAGCCTCCAATGATGGCTTTTTAACATTAAAATGCATACCACTTTGCAACTCACTTTCAATAGCCATGGAATCATCAAATAAGACATTGTCTTTATAGAAAGAACAATCAACAAATGATGAGGATTTAAAATATGTAATTTCACTCTCATAAAGTCAAATGTCATTTCAAAGTAATTTTCTTCACATGACTATCTACATGATCAACTATATCAATATCATCACTAATTCGAGGTTCATCACGCACATACCAAAATTCCTCAAATAGTGGATTAACATTCCAAGAAAGTTGATAAACACACACATTAACACTAGTGGGACTCAAATTGATCTTTCAAGAAGAGTCAATTTGTTCATCAAAAGGATCCACTAGTGTGTGAGCAATCTTATCACATGAAAATGCACTAACAATTTTATCACAAGTGTTAATAATAGGTGGATACAAATTAATCTCACAAGAATAATCAATCCGTTCATCAAGAGGATGAACTAGTGTTGGAACACCCACATCAATGATATTGTCAACAATCATTAAAGAACTAAGCTCAACACGTGGTAAATATTTTTAGCTCAGATAAGGACAAGCTATAACTCATATTCAAGTCAACATGCTCATTCATAATATTTTGACAGTTGAGATTAGCTATTTTACCTTGAAGCATACACAAAGCATCTTCTTTACCTTGGTTTTCAACTTTGGAGCACATTTTCTCAATCGGGAAGCCTTTGACCACCTCGTGATTTTTTGAAGTTTGAGGTTCAACATTTGGCTTGCTTCTAAGAATACCTGCACCATCATCATGACAAATAGAGAAAACATAAAATTTATATGAGTTAGAATGGGGTTGTGACAACCCTCTCACGTCACTCCTCACAACCTCTTCTTTTTCCACTCTAGAGTTGTCATTTTTCTCTCCCTTACTCCTCTCTATCTTTTCTCTCTCAATTTCATGGGAGTCAGGATAAGTGCTAAGAATTCCTTGAGAAGGATTGGGTGAACCCTTCACTTATAACTTCCACTTGGCTTCACTTAGTGTAGCCTTTTCTTCTTGTATTGGTTGCTCCTTGGATAGCGTGGAGCAAACATTTAGAGAGCCTTTTCAATTATTTCAAACCTTTTGTCCATCATTTCTCACAATGAAAGGTCGAGATCACTCACCCTAGGAAGTGGTTCACTTACATTTGTTTTCTGTTCACTACCATTTGCCCTTCTCGCCGATTCTAGCATACACATCTAGTCATCATTCACTTGCAAATGTGTCATGGGCTGAAGAGTATGACTTTGGTCTCCCAAGGTGATGGTATATTTGTTAGTCCTTATATCATGTATAGCGCTTCTATCAACCTTCCAAGGACATCCAAGTAAAATGTCACAAGCTCTCATTGGTATAACATCACAAAATACTTCATCATAGTACTTGCCAATTTGCAACATTACCTAAGCTTTCTTTGTAATCTTTGAGTCAACACATTAACGTTAGAAGTCTATAGGGTTGGTAATTATCCATAGTTGGAAACTTAAATTTTTCCACCATGGTAAAACTTACCACATTAATTCGACTACTCTCATCAATGATCATAGAACCAACACCACCTTCAAATTTGCACCTTGCAATGAACAAGTTCTTTTTTTTCATGAGTTGACCCACACACATTTCATTACACGATGCTCAATAATAACAAGGTAACTCATTGTTATCATAGACACCACAATCAAGTTTGACGTGTTTCTCATTGCCTTCTATCAAATCATATCCATATTGAACATAAGTCACATTTGCATTAAGATAATATGCATGAGGTGCTGTATTTCTTGGGATTGGAAATGTACTCTCTCTTATTCTTCTAGGACGACTCCGACTTACTCCAACACACACACATATACAATAAGGATAGGAAATATCACACTATGTCAAGTCGTCTCCAACTTTCTATTTCATGAGGATCTTCATCAAATGATTCATAAGTTATGTGTGAGAAATATTTATACCTCAAGTCGTCTCCATATCCATAGTGTGTAGTATGAGAACATTCATAACCTTCATCCTCACAAGGTTCTTCTGCTCCTTCATCTTCATCATAACACCCATGAGCACCATTTGTATCAAATTCACTTCCGGAGTAGTAATTCTCAATACCATATTTTTAATGATCACAGGAACCATCATCAACTCCATAATATCATTCGCCATGGTCATAGCCTCCATTACTAAAGGCATAATTGTCACTCCCCAAACTATGGCCTAGGCGTAACACGACACTCGGTGCCTGACTGCATGTGACCGAGTGAACCAACTGTCTAGCTAAATCAACAGGTGATATTTAATAAATATGAAATAAAACATATAAATATACTGAGCTGCTAAAAAGTCTGACAAATAATCAAACTGCGGAATAAGTCTGAAGTATATAAGTATAGCCTACATGGCTAATATAAAAGCCTGCTAAAACTTTGACTGACTGTAACAATAGTCTATGAAGCCTCTAAAGAATACCAAAATACTGACTGTTTGTAGGGACAAGGCCCCCAATATAACTTACTTACTAAACTACTTTAAAGACTGAAATAACGATATCTCCCCGAAAGATGGGGCTCACCAAGTAGCTGAAACGTAGATCCTAGCAGGAAGAATTGTCAACCTGTAAATCGTTACCTACATCACGATATGAAGGCCCCGAGCAAAAAGGGATGTTACTACATTTGAATTATACTAGTATGTAAAACCAACTTAAGGAAATAAATAGTTGTAGGGTGCTTGGTATTGGGCCAACCCAAATCAATAAACATGAATAAATATGAAACTGAAAACTGTAACTGAAACTGAAACTGAATATATGTACTCTTTATCCTGAATGAAGAACCACCTGTTTAACTTAATAAATAATCTACGGCCTTTGGCCCAATATAAGTGCACAAGCTATGGCACCGGGCCCAAGTATACGTATACATAACTTCGGCCTCAGGCACGAAGATGCATAAAGCATAAAATATGGCCTCGGGCCTAAATACATGTGTTCAACATTCATGAATCTAAAATAAGAAACTGAGAATCATACTATAATACATGATACTGAAATACTGAATCATACTGAATTACATAATACTGGAATACTAAATAATATGTAGCTGAGACATGTATTAATGAACTGATTATGGAGTGTAAAGCATTGACTGACCAAAATATATTTCATGACTGAGACTCATGAGTATCGAACACGAGTCTATACTAACTACGTACTGAGTGCACGACATTCAGAATGATAATCATAAATGAATAATGAAACTATGTTATCTAGAGAATACAAGTTCTACAACTATTCATGAAACTAAGGCATAATGACTTTCTGAGGCAATTCGTAATCGTCATAAAGAATGAGGCGTAGGGAGAATCATAAACATTCTCAAACATAGAGAGTTAGCCGCACATACCTTAATTTCCTGTTCTTATGCGTAAAAGAACGTTCGTCAATCTGTTCCACTTTAATCTAAAATAATACAAATCAAAGGATTCCATATTACCAATAATACTCATCTTTTGGACTTCTAGGCATTTTATCGAACACTTGGTTGACATAAAGCTCCAAAACCCTGATTAATGGTGTTTCTACACCCAACAACCCATTCCCATGTTCCTAGATGTTAACACCATCACATAATACTACAATTGTCATCATTCTTCATCAGCCATAGGATATTCAACGCCCTTAATCAATAATCAACAATCCACAACCCAAACCTATAATTGTTCATGCTTTTCTACAAAACTCATCAACTCATATCTCATGAAATTATAATCTATAATCACCCATACAACACTATAATCAATTAAAGGATGAAGGTATTACCTTTCGACGTTAAATTCTCTTTAATTTGGATTGTAGGGTTTCTTAGTCCGGAACCAAGTCTCAATTGATTATATATGAGTTTGAAGGGTTTAATTATGTTATTAAGGTATTGGGAAATTGAAATCAACTTATAATCTTCATTAGAACCTACCTTGAAGTGTTCTTGAATCTTGGGATGAGTTATATCTCCTTCTAGATTGTTTTTCGTGTTTGGGGGAAGTTGGGAAAATAACCCCAACCTTAAATATAAAATAAAATGCAAAAACTGAAAATTCCTGATTCCCGCAGCATTCTTGCAGCGCAGTGGTTCCGTACAAGGGCAAAATTCTGTCAGAGAGGGCTTCGGCTCGCACCACTCTCGCGACGCAAGGGTTCCGCGGAACAGCCTACTGTAAAATAGTCATAACTCTTTTTGCACGAAATCGGGATCTAAGGAAGACCTGTCAATGATTAATAACTTTCATGTTTCATGTTTTCTCAAATTCTCAACGGATTTTGCACAAAATCGGGATCTAAGGAAGACCTGCCATAAACTTAGATGATTCTATCGAATCTTAAGCACCTCAGTATGCGCTATTTTATGACGATCATATCTCCTTATTCTGATCACAGATTGGCCTGATCTCTTTATGGATAGAAAGGTATTTATACCTACTACAACTTTTTTAAGGAAGTTTTTCTAGATTCCCATTTAATCTTGTGGTTAAGGTTGCTTGAAGTAGGCCCTTCGACCACTTTTGCAAAATGTGAAACCTCCTTAACTTCGATTTATTTCCTTAGAACGAGTCAGGAACTAGTATGGATATCTGAGATGTTACATTGTCTCCCCCTTGGGGTCATTCATCCTCGAATGATGGTTCTGGTTACTTATAAGGCTAATATTGGATCATAAGCGCGACTAATGGGGTGTGCGGGTACTGAACTGCCCAGAATACAGGCATACTAAACTGAATAAATGCTGAACTGAATAGATACTAAACTGGATAAATAGTGTACTGAATGAAAACTAAATTGACTAGACATGAAACTAACTGGATACTGAAAATGGGAAACTTATAATATAAGGCCTGAATGAAAGGCTAGTTATCTTCAACATTTTCTGCTTTCTCTTCAAAGAGATGGGGATACTTGGACTTCATGTCCTCTTTGGAATCCTATGTAGCCTCCTCTTCAACTTTCTAATTTCTCCACAACACTTTCCCTGAAGCTATTTCTTTAGTTCTAACTTAAAAACCTGATGATTAAGAATAACCATTGGAATCTCCTCATAGACAAATTATCTTTAACTCCTGTGATTTCTGTAGGAACAACCAGAGATGGGTCCCCCATGAACTTCTTCAACTTAGATACATGAAACACTAGGTGTACTATAGTTAATTCTTGTGGCAACTCTAACTCGTAAGATACTTGACCAATCCTCCGTAGAATTTTGTATGGCCTGATATATCTGGGACTAAGCTTTCCTTTCTTCCCAAATCTCATAACTCTTTTCATGGGCGAAACTTCTAGGAATCCCCAATCATTGGCCTGAAATTCCAAATCTCTATGACGTACATCCGATTAGGACTTCTAGTGACTTTGAGTTGTTTTCAAATGCTCTTGAATCAACTTGACTTTCTCCATAGCAAGGTAGACCAAATCTGGTCCTAACAATTCAACTATACCAACTTCAACCCATCTAATTGGTGATCTACACCTGCGCCCATATAGAGCCTCGAATGGTGCCATCTTAATACTAAAGTGATAACTGTTATTGTAGGCAAATTCAATAAGAGGCAAGTGATCATCCAAATTACCTTTAAAATCAAGGACATATGCCATCAATATATCCTTAAGGGTCTAAATAGTGCATTATGCCTGGCCATCTGTTTGAGAATGAAAAGCTACGTTAAGGTTCACCCATGTGCCTAATCACTTATGAAAGGATCTCCGAAAATTTGTTGTGAACTGGGCACCACAGTCTGAGATGATGGACACTGGGGTCCCATGCAATTTGACGATCTCCTGAATATATAACCTGGCATAGTCTTCTGCTGAGTTAGTAGTTTTCATGGGCAAAAGATGTGTTGACTTAGTAAGTCGGTCTATAATCACCCATATCGAATCAATCTTACACAAAGATCGAGGTAAACCTGTTATGAAATCCATATTGATCACCTCCCATTTCCAAATAGGAAGTCTATGCTCTGAGCCAAACCACCGAGCCTTTGGTGCTCGACTTTCACCTGCTGACAATTCGGACACTTAGCCACAAAGTCTGCAACATTTTTTTTCATATCATTCCACCAATAAATCTCATTGAGGTCATGATACATCTTTGTGGAACCTGGGTGAATAGAATTCCTGGAATTGTGGGCTTCGAAAATGATTCTTTCTCTAAGTTTTTCTACATCTAGAACAAACAATTTGCCTTGGTATCTTAAAGTATCGTCATCTCCCCTTTTTTTAAAAGTCGTCGTCTTATGCTTGTGAATTCCCTCCTTTAGTTGTAATAAGTAGGGATCATTAAACTGTTTCTCCTTCATTTCAGCTACTAAGGAAGATTCAGCCCTATTCTAAATGACAACACCGCCATCTTCAGAGTCCAAAAGCCAAACTCCTAGATAAGCTAAATGATGGACTTCCTTTACCATGGTCCTCTTGTCTTCCTCAATGTGAGCTAAGTTCCTCATGGAAAATCGACTAAGAGTTTCGGCTATAAAATTTGCCTTCCCTGGATGATAGAGAATATCCATGTCGTAATCCTTAAGAAATTTGAGACATCTCATCTGTCTAAGATTTAACTCTCTTTGCTTGAAAATGTACTGAAGGCTCTTGTGATCGGTCAAAATATCAATGTGAACTCCATACAAGTAGTGATGCCAAATCTTTAGTGCGAACACCACTACCGCTAACTCCAAATCATGCATCGGATAATTCTTCTCATGAATTTTAAGCTGTTTGGATGCATAATGTATCACCTTGCCATGATGCATTAAGACACACCCAAGATAAACTCCTAAAGAGTCACAGTGAACAACAAACTTCTTGGTTCCCTCGGGTAGCATAAAAATTGGAGTAGAAGTTAACCTCTTCTTCAACTCTTTGAAACTTTTCTCACAAACATCAGACCATTGGAACTTGACTTTCTTCTGAGTCAATTTAGTCAAAAGAGATGAGATGGAGGGAGAACCTTCCACAAAACGCCTGTAGTAGCTTGCTAGACAAGAAACTTCTTATGTCGGATGCTGAGGTGGGTTTGGGCCAATTCTTTACTGCTTCTATTTTCAGGAAATCCACATTTACACCCTCGCCTGAAATGACATGGCCTAGAAATTCTACCAATTTCAACCAAAATTCGCACTTTGAAAATTTCGCATAAAACTTGCGGTCCTGAAGTGTCTACAATACAATCCTGAGATGTTTTGCATGATTCACCTCACTACGGGAATATATCACGATATTATCAATAAACACGATGACAAATAAGTCTAGATATGGCTTGAAAACCCTGTTCATATGATCCATGAAAGTTGTTGGTGCATTCGTCAACCTAAACGACATTACCAAAAATTCAAAATGCCCATAGTGAGTCCTGAAAGCTATTTTAGGAATATCAACTTCCTTAATCTTTAATTGATGGTACCCTGATCTGAGGTATATCTTAGAATAATAATGGGCATCCTGAAGTTGATCGAATAAGTCATTGATTCTGGGAAGAGGATACTTATTCTTGATGGTAACCTTGTTCAGCTAACGGTAATCAATGCACATACGCAAAGACCCATCTTTCTTTCGAACAAACAAGACCGGTGCGCCCCAAGGTGAGACATTTGGCCTTATAAATCCTTTGTCTAGAAGATCCTTCAACTGAACCTTTAGCTCTTTCAACTCTGTTAGAGCCATTATAAATGGAGGAATAGATATTGGCTTAACGCAGGGAAGTAGGTCAATCTCCCTATCAGGAGGAACTCCGAAAGATCTTCGGGAAAAACTTTAGGGAATTCATTAACAATTGGTACTGACTGAAGGATAGGGACCTGAATGTCTACATACCTAACTCGAACTAGGTGCTAGATATACCCCTTAGAGATTATCTTTCGGGCTTTAAGATAGGAGATAAACCTACCGATGGGTGCTACTGTATCACCCTTCCATTCTATGACTGGTTCACCGGGAAATTCAATACTCACTATTTTGGTTCTACAACCCACTGTAGCATAACATGAGGACAACTAATCCATGCCCAAGATTACATCAAACTCCACCATCTTTAAAGCTACTAAGTTTGCTATCGTAATGCGGTAATAGACTCTGATTGGGCAACCCCTGTACACACGTCTGGCTATAACTGACTCCCCAATAGAAATGGACATTTCAAAGGGTTCATGTAAGTTTTCTGGTTCTATTCCAAATTTCTTAGCAATAAATGGGGTTAGAAAAGATAAGGTGGATCCTTGATACTTAAGGGCATAAACGTCAAAGGTGAAGACTGTTAGCATACCTGTGACAACATCTATACGAGTCTTTGTGTCCTAATGAGCTGCCAGTGCATACAAGTGGTTCTGACCTTCACTCATATTTCCGAACTTTGTTTCTCCATGCCTCTGTTGGGCCTAGGAATTGTGATTGATTGTTTAATTGGTGGATTGAGCTATGTTACCACCAGTACCTTGCATTGCCGATGGATGATCCCTCAGCAAATGACCTTGCTGACTGCATCCAAAACAACCATATGTCCCCAAAAAACATTCTCATGGGTGATTCTTACCACACGTATTGCAAGTAGGGTGTTGAGGACCTCTATAGGTCACACTGGCCTGTGACTGTGAGCCTGATGCTCTGAAACTCTAGCCTTTTTATTTAAAAGTAGACCTCTAAACTAGTGCACTAGCAGTACAGGGAGCAGGTCTAGATGATCTTATTTGAAGAATTGCCTTCCTCTACCACCTCCATGTCTAAAGTGACCTGAAGACATGGATCTCTTGTTAAATTCCCTATCATTCTCTTTCTGCAAGGCTTCCTTTTTCGTCAACCTATTCTCATTTCCCTGAATTAACACAACCATTTTCATAATATTCATCTCTCTGTTCTGAGTCGTAATATTGGTTAAATCGTACAAATAGGGATCAAGACCATACACGAAACGTCTAACTATGGCCCTTATGTCTGGGACCATATATGGAGCATACTTTGCCAAAGACATAAATTGAAGATACTACTCCTCCACAGTCCTGTCATTCTGCTTAAGTTTTTCAAATTCCACTACATTTGCCTTCCTGACCTCAATTGGTAGAAAATGCTCAATGAAAACATCAACAAACTCAACCCAAGTCGCTGGAGATGCATCTTCACCGCAGGACTATTCCCATTACTCATACCAAATGTTTGCAACATCCTGTAGTTGAGTCACTCCCAACTCTACTGCCTCTATCTCATTAGCATGCATAACACGAAAGATTTTCTGGAGCCCATCTATAATATTCTGTAGATCCTCTGTCTTTCTTGACCCTGTGAATACCAGAATGTCTATTCGCAAAAATTCCCGAAACTTGAAGCTAAATGACTCCCCATTTGTTCCTGTACTTGGAGTCTTTCCTGGCATTGGGCTTGAGCAGCCACAAGTTGGGTGAGTAGCTGAATAGCTCCCCTAACATCAAAATCAATAGCATTGGCCAGCAAAACTAGGATCTACGTTGGCCCTGTATTATCGGATGGTGCAGTACCCAAATTGTCTCCTTGAGCCTAAGCAGTTCTCTGGCTGTTAACTGAAGTCCTCTTGGTATACTTTATTTTGACAAGCATTTTCTAAAATACGCAAGACGCACGAGTTTGAAGGATATCCTGATAGTATAGCTCTAACTACATGATCCAGAGTACAAAAAAGTGAGACAATCCTAGATGTCTTGGGGGTCAACTGTTTACATGTGTGGGACCTTCACACATATAAAAGTGACCTCACTCGACATGGCTTCATAGACTTCCTAAGACACTTGAACCTAGGCTCTGATACCAAGATTTTGTCATACCCCAAACTATGGTCTGGGCGTAACACGATACTCGGTGCATGACTATATGTGATCGAGCAAACCAACTGGATGGCTAAATCAACATATGGTATATACTGATTACGAAATAAAACATATAAACATACTGAGCTGCTGAAAAGTCTGACTAAATAATAAAACTGCGGAATAATTCTAAAGTATATAAGTGTAGCGGACATGACTAATATAAAATCCTGCTAAAACTCTGATTAACTGCAAGAATAGTCAATGAAGCCTCTAAAGAGTACTGAAAAATTGACTATTCACCGAGACAAGGCCCCCAACATGCATCACCGAGAAAAGGCCCCCAACTGCAGGATGTTAGTCCATTTAAATTACACTAGTATGTAAAACCAACTGAAGGAAAGAAATAGTTATGGGGTGCTCGGGATAGGGTCAACACAAATTAATAAACATGAAGAAATACAAAACTAAAAACTAAAACTGAAACTGAATATATGTACTCTTTATCCTAAATGAAGAACCACTTGTTTAACTGAATAAATAATCTATGGCCTTAAGCCCAATATAAGTTCCCAAGATATGGTCTCGGGCCTAAGTATACGTATACATAACTTCGGCCTCAGGCCCAAAGATGCATAAAGCATAAACTACGACCTTAGGCCCAAATACAAGTGTTCAACATTCATGAATCTAAAATAAGAAACTGAGAATCATATTGTAATACATGATACTGAAATATTGAATTACATAATACTGGAATACTAAATAATACGTAGCTGAGACATGTATTCATGAACTGATTATGGAGTGTAAAGCATTGACTAACCATAATATACTGAGTTTTCATGACTGAGACTCATGGGTATTGAACATGAGTCTATACTGACTATGTACTTAGTGCACGACATTTAGAATGATAATCATGAACGAAACCTAGAACTAAGGCATGAAATGATTTTCTGAGGCAATTCGTAATAGTCGCACTAAGTACGACTTTCTAAGGCAATTCGTAATAGTCATAAAGAATGAGGCGTAGGGAGAATCATAAACATTCCCAAACGTAGAGAGTTAGCCTCACATACCTTAATTTCCTGCTCTTGTGAGTAAACGAACGTTCGTCAATCCGTTCAACTTTAATCTAAAACAATATGAGTCAAAGGGATTCCATATTAGTAATAATACTCATCTTTTGGCTTTCTAGGCATTGTATCACACACTTGGTGGACATAAAGTTCCACAACTCTTATTAATAGTGTTTCTACACCCAACAACCCATTCCCATGTTCCTAGCTGATAACACTATCTCATAATATTACGATTGTCATCATTCTTCATCACCCATAGGATATAACGCCCTTAATCAATAATCAATAATCAACAACCCAAACCTATAATTGTTCATGATTTTCTACCTAAGCCATCAACTCATATCTCATGAACTTATAATCTATAATCAACCATACAACACTATAGTCAATTAAAGGATGAATGTATTACCTTTTTGACGTTCAATTCTCTTGAATTTGGATTATAGGGCTTCTTCGTCCAAAACCAAGTCTCAATTGATTATATATGAGTTTGAAGGGTTTAATCATGTTATTAAGGTATTGGGAAATTGAAATCAACTTATAATCTTCATTAGGACTTACCCTGAAGTGTTCTTGAGGCTTGGGATGAGTTTTATCTCCTTCTAGATTGTTTTTCGTATTTGGGGGAAGTTGGAAAAATAACCCAATCTTAAATATAAAATAAAATGCAAAAATTGAAAAGTCCCAACTCCCGCAGCACCCTCACGTCACAGGGGTGCTGCACAAGGGCAAAAATCTATTAGAGCGGGCTTCGGCTCGTGCCACCCTCATGACGAGGTCTTCTTATTCTACCATCGATAAAGCGGGCATAACTCTTTATCTGATTGCTTAAATGCGATCTGGGCGACCTTTTGTTGGAAGGTAATTCAAAGATTCGCAACTTTCATGTTTTACGTTTGCTCTAACTCTCAACGGATTTTCACAAAATCGGGATCTAAGGCAGATCTGTCATAATCATAGCCGATTCTATCGAATCTTAAGCACCTAATTGTTCACCATTTTGTGACAATCATATCTCCTTGTTGCGAGCTCCGATTGGCCTGATATTTATATGGATAGAAAGGTATTTCTATGTACTACAACCTTCATTAAGGAAGCTTTTCCAGATTCCTATTTAATCTTAGGGTTAAGGTTGCTTGAAGTAGACCCCTCAACCACTTTCGCAAAATGTGAAACCTCAATTTCAATTTATTTCCTTACAATGAGTCAGGAACTAGTGTGGAGACATGAGACGTTACAATAATCTCCCATGTCATCGTCACAAGAATCTGAAGCTATGAACGACATGATTCCTTATAACTCTTTTCCTTGTGACTCTTATTCTTGTACCTACAAAACGAGCAAAGAAGGTTAGTAATAAAAGCTCATCACCAACACTCGTGTTTGCACTCATTTGTGATTGGATAGGACCACTCAAATTTGATCACCCTCTTGCCTTTTACCACTCTAGGAGTATCTCTTAACTCGTGAACCACCAACTCGAATAAGTCTAAGATAGAACCATCTATTGGTTCGGAATGGAGTTTATGAGACACCAAATAAACGGACTAGTAAAAAGCAATGGATAAGAGGCAAAAAAGTTATGAACGAAAATAAATGGAAAAAGAATTGGCACGAAAGAAATAAAGACACAAGAACTAACTAACAATCAAGTAAGGATAATTACTAGTATTAATTAGCTTAGAAGACCAAAATAAATGAAAAGAAATTGAAATGGAATGAGATTGAAGTCAAGGACCCGAAATTTCCTCCAAAACAATTTTCTCAATTTTCACTTGAAAAATTGGATTAAATCCTTCTTTTGGCATTCTTCTTCACCAACATAACCTATGAAGATATGAATATCTTCAAGAACACTATCAACTTTAAATTTTTAACTTCTTTAAATCAAGTTCAATTGACTCCAAATTTCGGATCTAGATTCTCCTCAACATAGAGAACAAAGCCCAAAACAAATTGGAATCAATCAACCCTTAATCAATAAACCCAAATTGCTTGTTCTTTAAGTTGTTAAAACCTTCAAACCCAACAATGGTGAATTCTTCAAATCAACTTGAAATCCTCTCATACTTCAGATCTTGAGCCTCTATCATTAGCCCAATAACATTGAGGCTTCAATTCTTGCTTAATCTCGAGACCTAGAACTTGTTCTTCAATCCTTGAAAGTCATCAATGGTGAACATGATGAAAATTCTTCCAAATCACTTGAAACTTTAGGCTTTGATAGATTTAACTAAGATATAACTTCAAGGTACTTAAATCTATCAACCATATCACTCAAATCACAACAATACAATTTTTTTGGATCAAACTTGTACGTTCTTGGTCTTCTTCTTCAACAAGATATGAAGAACACCAAGAACACTATGAACATTCAAATTTCCAATAGGCCCGAAACAACTAAAAATTCCTTCAAATTTTGGATCTCAATTCCTTATCACCTAGAGATGAAACCCCAATATTTTTCACACTGAAACAACCACGGAATCGTCAAGACCCAATCTTAAGTTCCTCAAGTCTTAAAACCTTCAAACCAACAGTGGTTCGATCTTCAAAATGACTAGAAATTTTGGATATAGACTCAAGAAACACTAGAGAATGTAAATCTAGTGTCAAGAACATCAAACAAGGATTGAAATAATTTATTTTAAAAAATTTCAAAAATATTCATAATTTTTATTTATTTTTTAAATTAAAACAAGTTAAGTATAAAGAATTGTAGAAATAACTTTTTAGCCTAAGCTCTGAACTCATATATGGAAATCTAATCCAAGATTATCCAAGAGAGACTCAAATTAGAGATATAAGGAAAACCTCCCACTACTCTAATCATGTTGGCATTAACACGTCTGAATTGTGCCAAGTAGTTTTGATAAGTGACAAAGTAAATAAGCAAGGATGGTTGCAGACATGGAAACATATGAATCAAGTCGTAGAAGTGAATGACCCAGATTGGAAAAAGGGTTCCAGGTCAGGATTGGTGACTCAGTATATGAACCAGGTCGATAGGAGTATTCCTTCATAGAGAGGTCCAGGCGTTCATAGAGGAAGGCGAGGTGAATTATGCAATTATGAGAAGAAAAATAACTGCAAACTCGTGGCAGAGACAATTGTGAACTCGCAGTAGAGACAAATGCAGACACATGAACATATATCGTAAATATGTCTTTCAATGCAAAACCAGGTCATAGGTGCAGGGAATGAATGACTTAGGAGCCCTCGCCCCAGAGTTCTTCTAAAGACTCTGGTGGTGCATGTGTATGATAGGGCCCGCACTCTGCGGAAGATGCGTGAATTGGCTTGCTTTTCCCTTTCATCAGTGAAAGGTTTAGTGGTTAAATAAAATGTGTCTATGAACTTATTCCATCACAGGAGAAAATGTAAACAAGTTCGAAGAAGGAAAATATGACTCAGCTATAGAGCAGATCAGTGTTGAATTGAACATGTACGAAAAATGTTCTATTGTTCTATCCCAAAGAGTCAGCACGTTGAGTGGTTGAAATTTGCATCAATAGAAGGGAATCATCAGGAGAGGAGGTGAAGAGAGTTGTCGATAAGAAATAGACACAAAGTAACATGATGAATGCAACAGGTCTCTTAACATCTTCCATCTAACATTATAGAAGTAGGTCAGAGTTAGATGTTATGTGCATGAGAGGAGATTGATGGAGCAAGTAGTTGAACATGTTCCAGCTCAGAACAATCATAAGTCTTAGAGGCTGTAGTACCAGGTGGTTGAACCAGGTCCAACAACATGTTCCAAATAAATCCGCGACTAGGATTTTTTGTCTTTATGGATAAGATTTTGTGTTCAATGCAGTAGGACTCAATACCATACTTATTAGTATTACACACCATACTTATCAAGATATTTCAGAGTCCTATAAGAAAACTAAATATGCGAGGAGGTGTAAGAATCCTATTCAACCTTTAACCCTATTCTACCTTGATGGGCCATATCAAGCAGGGTTTAGGTTAGCCGTAGAGAAGAAGTCCTACATCTATAAATACAAAGTCATAATGTAAAGAACTTCGTGCACTCAAAGAGAGAAATTAGAATATATTGAGAGAAAACTTTCTATGCTACAGAGAATGTTCTAATTCAAGAAGTGCCACCCTAATACATTGAAGCAAGATTGAAGAAGTTGTGTTACAAAGTTTAACTATCTCTCTAATAATCCAAACTCCAAGAATTACCTGAAATAATCGTGACTCCGTCATTTTGTATCTCGCCTAACCACTACTGATAATGGCTCCGGCCACCTCCACCACACAACCACCCTAAGTAAACAACGCCAATACAATCCCCTACACATATAATATTACTGCCATAACAAATTTATGACCAGCAACTAAACAAACCAAGGGATCGTATGCCCAGGCCATGCAAATTGCAAAATCCAAAGAAACAAACCACAAAATCATCAAACTTGGATAGAGGCCATATGAAATCAACAATGGAATATCGATCATCTCATTCACTACCGAAAAAGAAGCAATGCTTGCACATAATTGTCTGCTGACTTTGGTCAGAAAATTCTCAATGAATAAGCCCCAAATCGATACTACTGGCAAAACAATTAATAGAAGATTCCCCATGATGGAAGGATTGACAATTGGTCTCTTTGTTTCGCATCATGTGTTCTTAGATTTAACAAAAGAGGAAGACTTGAAGAATCTATACTACAGAAGATATATTCCCTTTGGTATGGGCGTAGTTATGCGACTACAAAGATGGACAAAAGATTTCAAGCCATGGGAAGAAAAAACTCTTGCATCAGTGTGGGTGATCTTCCTCGATCTAAAATGGCACTATTTTCGTTGGGAAGCGATATGCAGACTCGTTGCTTTAATCTGCTCCCTATTGGCATCAGCTAAGGCTACTAACGCGAAAACCAGACCAAGTGTGGCCAAGGTAAGAGTAGATATTGACTTGGCTATGCCTAGATTGACTGAAATTGAAATAATGACAGTGAACCAAGAAATAGGAAAATCAGAGGAAATATTACAACCAGATCAATATGATGGGGTTCCAAAATATTGTTTCAAATATATAATGTAAACTAGAATTGTAGAAGGGGCCAACTAGAGAATAGAAAGGCAGCCCAAGGGACACAACAAAATACTAAGACATAAGATACTCGACAAAATGTCAAGAAGACAAGGGAACCAGCACAAAAACACAATAATGAGGAAATAATACAAAATGCACTAGCAAGAATTGCCTCAAAGAATTTTACTGTTGAGGATATTGAGGAACTAAGAAAGCAAAGCCTAGAGATGAGGAATGGGAGAGAGAGATCATGGAAAACCAAGTATAGACTCTACAAACATACGCCCCAGAGCCTACTAGAATGAGACCCCCATATCAAAAGAGGAAGAAAAAGAAGAAGAAGAAGAAGAAGATGAAGAAGAAACAAAAGAAAGTGCAATACAACTTGAATAATGAGAAAGAATCCTGGTTGAAAAAAAAGGAGGAGCTCATGCAGCTAAAGGAAGGAAATACTACAGCTAGCTCACCAACTATACAGGGCAGAAAGGCCAAAGAATAACCTGTAGAAACTAATAATAAATATGATGCTCTGACTAACATTTCTTCTATAGATGCAGGTGAAGGTGATTTGGAAGAGCCCATGGAGAAATACCTAAATATAAAAGATAACAACAATGCTCTCAATGAGGACATGGTAGCCTTGGAAAGTTAGGATTACAACATTGATGACCATGGCAACAACACCCATAGTGACTGTTAGATAATCTTAAATAATGAGGGCAGTCTTTCAGTGAGGAGAAAACATACTTTTGACAAATAAACTCCTCAGAATGAAGAGCTTGCAAGATCAATCAACTTATCACCTAGATGAACTAGTATCCTCTAAAGTGATAAAACTGGCACCCCTAGAGGGATCAGGATCATCCCTACCAAGACTAACTAGTGTTTAGTTTTCTTTCTTGGAATGCTAGGAGCATTAAAACAATAAGTGCTTGTGAGAGGTTAAGAAGACTCAAACTACAGTACTAGCT
Organism: Anisodus acutangulus; assembly: GCA_029783415.1. Classification (NCBI taxonomy): domain Eukaryota; kingdom Viridiplantae; phylum Streptophyta; class Magnoliopsida; order Solanales; family Solanaceae; genus Anisodus; species Anisodus acutangulus. The sequence continues at coordinate 192,083 of JAJAGQ010000031.1, read as the reverse complement.
TCCCTTTATAAGCATCCAGGAACCAAAAAGGAAAGTTAAGCACCTCATAAAATAAATGTTGAGATTGGGATTCAAACACTCCCACAACAACCTCAACAATAAAATTTGGTTGTTATAGGATTCATCCATATCAGTGTAAATCATTGAAAATTCCCAATAGAATATCACCTATCATATATCTTGCACAAATAGTTGTTTTAGTTTCTACTTAACTATTGTCTATGTTGAATGCACCATTCCTCTTAGAAACCCTCTATGGGAGGAACTTTAAGTTTGTCTAACAAACTAAAAGGACCATAAGGGGTGATAGGTGACTTCAATGTGATCACCATCCCTGAGAAAAAACATAGGGGAAACCCCTATTATATGCAAAAAAGCATCGACTTCCTTGAATGTCTAACAAATTATAGTCTTATTGATGCAGGCTATTCAGGATGCTCAATTTACATGGTGTACTAACTGGGGTTCCCCCAAAACCATATGGAAGATACTAGATAGATTAGTACTCAATGAGGCATGGCTATATAGCTTCAGTGATACAACAGTTACTCATCTTACAAGGGCAGGCTCAGAACATATACTAGTAACTATAGAAAAAAGAAAAGGTACAACCAATTAAATACTTTAAATTTCTTAACATTTGGTGTTCTCACAAAGATTTTAAGAAAGTAGTGGAAGAGACATGGATAATACCTACACAAGGGACAGCTTTGTGGCAGCTTTACACAAAGATAAAGGCAGTAGCAAAGAAACTTAGTACTTGGTCTAGAGTGGCTTTTGAGGATATCTTCATAAATGCCAAAGAAGCAGAAAGCCAGATTAAGGATCTAGAGAAGATATATATAGAAAATACTAATGAAGAAAAAAGGAACAACCTCAATAATGCAAATGTTGAGTACATCAAACTACTCAAAATTAAGATGACATATTTATACAAAGGGCCAAAGTTAGATGGTTACTAGATTGAGACAAAAATACCTCCTATTTCCACAAAGTGATAAAAGACAGAAGGAGAAAGCTAAACATTCATAGCATAAAGGATAATGAATGTCATAGAATAGAAGGCCACAAGCTCATTGCAAATGTTGTAGTAAAACACTTTGAATACTTGTTCAACTATAAAAATAGTATTGGAAGCTTCAGATTCTTGAACAAACAGCCCAGTCTAGTTATAGAGGAGAAGAAATCCATGCAGATTGCCAAAATTACTAACCAAGAAGTAAAATATGCTATAAAATACATTGACCGTGACAATGCCCAAGGCCCTGATGCGTTTGGGGCAAAATTCTACCAGATAGGCTTAGATGTAATTTTCCCTAGAGTATACAATGCTATAGTTGAATTCTTTGAAGGTCAAAAGATACCAAGGTATGTATCCCACACTTGTTTGTTCATTCTCCCCAAATGCCCCCAACCCCAATCTTTCTCTGACATCAGGCCCATCAGTTTGTGTAATATCCTTAGCAAAATTATTGCCAAGATCCTTGCCAAAAGATAAGGTAGAATAATGCCTCTTATCATATCCCCTAATTAAAGTGGTTTCATCCAAGGGAGATCTATAACTGATAATAGCCTACTAGCACAAGAATTGGTTCAAGATATTTGAAAATATGATATTGTTGTTCTTAAACTAGACATGGGCAAAGCATATGATAGGATACTATGTCCCTACTTACGCAAAGTAATGAGAAAGTTAGGCTTTAATGAAACTTGGATTGACATTATTTATAGAGACATCTCTAACAATTGGCACTCCATAGTCCTAAATTGAACGAGAAATGGCTTTTTCATATCCAATAGGGGCCTAAGACAAGGGGAACCCTCTCCTATGCTATTTTTTGTTATTTGTACTGAATTGCTATCTAAACAATTAAATGATCATACTACTGACGAGAATTATTCAGGTTTTCACAGGCCAAACAAATGTCAAATCGTCACTCACATGGCCTTTGCAGATGATGCCATTCTTTTTACATCAGGTAAACCAACTCATATAAGGAAAGTATTGAAGTTACTAACAGTCTATGAGCATGTTTTTGGTCAACTGATAAATAATAACAAGAGCTATGTGTCCTTTTCTCCAAAGGCAGACACTGAAGTCATTCATATAATTACTCACATCACTAAAATGAATAGGAAAGTCTAGCCTATCAAATACAGTGGGTGCCCACTCTTTGTTTTAAGAATGAAAATAATATACTTCTCTGAAATGGTATGCTCAATTACCAAAAAAATCCACTCATGACACTCTAAGTTTCTATCTGTGTGTGTGAGGGGGGAGGGGATAATTCTGATCAAGCATGTTCTACTGGAAATTCCAGTACATTTATTAGCTGCTATGAAATGTCCTAAAAGAACCTCTGAGCAATTATAGGGTGCAATATCAAGATTTCTATGCATTGATAATTAATCACAAAGAAAGTACCACTAGAGTAAATAGGAGGTCATGTGCTTACCTTATGATGAAGGTGAGGCAGGTTTCAGATGCTTAAGGGATGTGAGCAAAACTTTTACTGGAAAACAATGGTGGAACCTAAGAACCAAAGACTCAATGTGGAAATACTACTTGAAGGAAAATTATTGCACAAGGATTCACCCAGTAATTAGAAATGTACCAGGGGATTGATCTCAGACTTAGAGGGCAATAAACAAAATCAAGGATCAAATAGAATATAGCATAATTTGGCTAATTGGACAGGGGAAAGTCTCATTCTAGTTTTACAACTTGTCCATAGAAGGAGCATTATACAAATTGCTTTCTGATGATGTTAAACCTAATAATATCATACTTTATGAGGGTCATGATAATGGCAACTGGCAATGGAATAAGGCAGGGCACATAATCCCTAGAGAAGTAAGAGATGTAATACAACACATAACTATTAACTTCAACCCCAACAAGAGAGACATTGTAATATGGGCCCTCAATCCAGAAGGAAAATTTACAGTATCCACATCTTGTAACTTACTCAGAAAAGAGAAGAAGGAGACTGGCATGACAGAAGGGTGTGGCACAAGAATTGCTCACTCAAATTCAATTTTCACCTACGGAGAGTGGCTAAATACGGGTTGTTGACACCCAATTTTGTCCCATCTTTTATGATTTTATTCGTAATTTTTAATATTTTGACACTTTTAAAATAATTTTAAAATATAGGCATATATGTGTATATCCTCTTATTATTATTATTATTCGCATTTTTTATCATTTGCATTTTTATAATAATCATAAGTTTTATCCGAAATTCTATGTTATTTTATTCTCGCAAAATTGCATCGCATTTCCTTTTATTAAGCATTAAACATTTTATAAATTTTATATTTTATTATTTATCACGTCGTTACGTTATTTTAAATAATTCACATCTTTTACAAAACAAAAATAATATTTTAATATTAAACCCCTTTCATATTTTTAATCCATAATCCATTCATTTTCCAACCCAAAACAATTTCTACCCAAACTAAAACTCATTTCACCAAAGCCCAACCCATCACCCATTTAATTCTACTTAACCCAAAACCACAGCCCAATACCCACTAACCCGTTCGACCCAACTCCCAAAACCCCTTTAAACCTAATCGGCCAGCCCACCACCGAAGCCCACCCGCCAGGCTGAACCTCTGCCCAAAACCCGCAAGCCCAAAAACCCATTCCCCTTTTAATTCCCCAACCCTTAAAACCCAAAGAAAAAAACCAAAACCAAAAAATCAAAAACCTACCCCCTGAACCCGATCGCGACACCCCACGCCCCGACCCCACTCGTCGGTCACCTCGCCCCTGCCACCACCGACCCCTGACACCACCAACCCCCCTCTGTTACGCCGACACCCGAAAATCCGCGACCCATGCCCCTCAAATCCGCGATTTTGGCTCCTTTATTTTGAATTTCAAACTCGTTTTTAAGGGGGAATCCACCTATAAATACCCCATGTTGTTCTTCATTTTTGGGGGGAGATTGGACAGATTTTTGAGAGGATTTTCAAAGGAATTTTCGGAGGATTTTTGGAAAACGATTCAATATATAAATATTTGTTGTGTTCTTGATTTCAAACATTTGCCTTCCTTGTTATTCAAGAATCAAGTCCGAAAAGGTTTGTTCTCCACTTTTGATTCTCTGATTTCGACACATGATTCGGGTCGGGTCGACCCGACCCGGGTCACTGACCCGGGTTTGGGTATTATTTCCAGAATTCTTGCATTTTCATATTTATGTATGTTGGTTATCTGAATTTGGTGTTAAAATCTGATTCGGGTTTGGACCACTGATTCGGGTCGGGTCACTGACCCGGGTCGGGTCGACCCGGTTTGGGTAATATTTTCAGAATTCTTGCATTTCATTTTCTTGTTATTGGTTATCTGAATTTGGTGTTAAAATTTGATTCGGGTTTGGACCACTGATTCGGGTCGGGTCGGGTCACTGACCCGGGTCGGGTCGACCCGGTTTGAGTAATATTTTCAGAATTCTTGCATTTCATATTTTTGTATGTTGGTTATCTGGAATTGATGGAATTATTTGATGTCGGGTTTAATCTCCAATTCGGGTCGGGTTACTGACCCGGGTCGGGTCGACCCGATTTGAATTTCCAAATTTCTTGCATTGTTGCTGTTGTTATTATTGGTTATCTGAAATTGATGAAATCAGTTGATTCCGGGTTGAACACATGATTCGGGTGGGGTCGCTGACCCGGGTCGGGTCGACCCGGTTTGGATTTCCTAAATTTCTTGCATTTCATATCTTGTATATTGGTTATCTGAAAAAATGAAAAAAATCTGATTGAATTCGGCCTACGATTCGGGTCAGTCATCGACTTCGGTAAGATCGACCGATCTTGGTATATTCAGTTATGGCATTTTTTCATATACATTCTTGGTTATCTGAAAAAGTCCGAATTCTGATTTCATTCGGTCCTTTGTTCACGATCCGGTCGGATTTTTCCATAATTACTTCTTAATCTGTTTGGTTCCAACATTTGAGAATTTGGGTGGATACTTTAATTGCTCCTTTGCTCGTTTCTTTTCTTGTTTTATTGTTTTATTAATATTGCATTAAGGCCGATGAAATTAACTTCGCCGCGCTTTTCTTTCGTTCGTTTCTCTGTTTTTAACATTTGTTTTAAGTATCAAGACGCGGATATCTCAACTATTTCTTGTTTTGAATAAATATCGCGTCTTTTTGGGTCTTGCTTTCTATTTCGATTCCTTTGCTCGGTTCCAAATTATTGTTCTCTTTGTTTCTTGTTTTAAACTAAACACCGCGTCATTTTCGGAAACTTTTTCCTCTGCCTCTGTTTTCACCTTCTTTGCGCCTCATTTCTTGTTTCATTTTAATTTTCTTGATTTGAACACGATACTACATTGGCCGATGAAAAATATCCGTCGATTTTGAGGCCTCCACGATCGTAAAGGCGGAGAATATAACCACGGGCAATGATGAGGCTTAAACCTTTTTCCAAGATCAACATGTTTAGTAGGCGAGGTGACTAAAATAACCAACAAGTTATATATTAGCGACCACGACGTGATTATAGTGATCTTTTCTATTTCACCCGAGAGACCAACACGTTTAGTAGGCGAGGCAATCAAAATAAACCACATTAGTCATATGTTTGCAGCCACGGCGTGATTGGAATGTTCTTTTCAAAATTTAAGTCTGAGCCCTCGTGATCAAAACATTCCTTTGTTTTGAATGCGGATATGGAGTTATTTGTATTTAACTGTTTCTAACCGTTTGTTTTTGATGACTTGCGAGGATTAAAGTAAATAACGACGAATTATTCCTCAGAGTTTATTTATTTTTATTTCTTTCTTTAATTCAGCTTTTTATCCCGCTTTGTATTGTAATATTATTTATCGCACTTATGTAACTATTGAAATGCTTAGAATAGGCAAACTTAGGATTAATTCATAGGTTAGTTTCAAACTTAGAAATCCTTCGCTAGTTTATTTATTTTAGGCTCGTCACGCGTATTCAAGATTTTTAAAATAACTTTTGTCATCTTTTATTTGCTTTATTAAATCATACCGAATAAGTTTTATCTTTTTTTTTTATTTTTGCAACTCGATGATTTCCGAAAGATTCGCTTCTTTGGCGTTATAAATAATTTTGTTTCTACTCTCAATTGACAAATGCATATTTTTTTCAACTCTAACATGTATTTCTCTTTAAATACCATACAAATGCATATATTTTTCTCTACATGTATCTTTCTTTTAAAAAATGCATCATTTACTAATTATTTGCAAACATCTTTAACTTCATACATCAAACATGCATTTTTCTAGCAATAATTAACCTGAGTTTGACCGGATAACCGCAAGTTAGCGGATCTTAAAGGATGCCTAACCCCTTCCCTTTAGGATAATAAAGAACCCTTACCTAGAATCTCACTAGTTTCGCAGGCCTTAAAATTGGAGTTTACATAGCAGCACTTAGTTTAATATTTAGGTGTCCTAATTCACCGTAAACATAATTAGGTGGCGACTCCTCAACCCTTTTTACCCAGGAATCACCGGACACGTCCGCGCTCCGCTTTGACCCGAGCAAGGTCAAAATAGGGCGCGACAGCATGGCGACTCCACTGGGGACTTTCAGGTTCTTAACCATAGCAAAATGAGGTTAATTATTATTGCGCTTTACTTTTGTTCTTTATTTGATTTGTTTCCTTTGTGAATTTTTGCGTGCATAACTGCTTTAATTGCTATATGGTTTAACTGCTTTCTTTAAATTGGCATTTCGCTCATATTTCTTCCACTCTGGAAAATTGACACTATCACACACTACACGCGAGGTGTGTTTTGCGCACCCGCAAATTTCTTTCAATCTACCAAATTTTAGGAGAGTTGGCGTATGCGCGGAGTGACCGGACCATCCGGTGGCCGCGTAGCCTTCTCACTCGAGTAGTCCGCTCGGGAACCTTGTGTCTAGTCAGCCAAATCTTAGAAAATTTAAGATAGAGCTATACCACCCTTTATTTTTAGTTATGCATGCATACACCTTAGGTGGGTCGATCCTTGGTATCGACTCCACAATTAAGAAATCCACCAAAGATGTCTACGGGTCTCACAACCCAACGACCAATCATCATATAAGGATAGACTAATCCAAGCCTAATCATGTCATGTCGAATTGGAAAATGTACATTCATTTTGTCTCATTTCCGACAAAGCATTGCAGTTTAGCAGCTTGGATCAAATCTGTCGTAATCCCGCATATCTGGCGTTTAGGCCCACCTCTGGCATAAGAGAGGCCCCTTGTATATTAGGACGCGCATATACAATTTGCTTGATATTTTCTACTGCTTTCCACTCTGTGTATATTATTTAAATCAATAATTACTCACCTTATACTAATTTGGTTTTCTTCATTTTTCAGGAGTTTCATTTTGCCTTATTTATTTCCCCAAAGGTTGATTCGTGTTGACTAAAACTGGCGGAGCACCCCATCTTTTATTTCCCAATCATGTCTATCCAAATTGTATTAGCGCTAACTTAATAAAAAAAAACGCGATTCAGATTGAGGCCTGAATCACATATATGCATTTAATGTGTTTTGCCTCTACCTTTTGAAAGCTTAAAATGACAAATCTGCATTGTTTTTGCTATTATAAAATATGTTTTGTTCAATAATTCTCTTTTCTTTTTTCATCATGCAAACTAATTTGTCGGCAGTATGTGACATATAATGAAACAAGCAAACAAAGTCTCAAACAACAAGCAAGGTTTCGAAGAATATAAGGAAGACTCACAACCGGAAGAATCGGGGCATTTTTTGGAATAAGTCAAAGCCAGATTTGGATGAAACATCAAGATGGTTGATAGTTACAAGCATTGGCACGGACGTTTGCCATTTGTACTCTTGGGCTACCATACTACGATCAGGACTTCTCTTTGGGGCAATGCTATATCTTTTGCGATCAAGTGGATCTGAGTCATTTACTAAGAGGCTGGTTGATGAAAAGCGGATGGGCGCTTGATTGTCAGGCAACCTTATCAGAATAGAATGGCCAAAAACCATCAATGCAGATGCAGTGAAGAGATACCATATCTAAGATTAGTTATTCTCTATGTAATACTTTTTCTATGTTGTAAAAGTTGCACTCCCTCGTCGGGATACGCATAGAACCCACGTAGGGTTCCATTTCTTAGATCACAAATTTCCCCAAGTTCCTTTTTACTTGTAACATGAACTACGTTATGACCTGATTCCCTCGGCGGGATACGTAGGCGGCCACATCGGCTTCGGTCCCATTTTAGAAAATCCTTACAATCCCCTTGTGCTTGTAATAAACTACGTCACGACCTGATTCCCTCATGGGAATACGTAGGCGGCCTAAATCGGCTTCGGTCCCACCATTAGGAAATATTTTCTCCTTTATATCACATATGACAAAATGCACCCATCTGATCACCCTGATAGGACAGGCAAGCAATCTACACAAGACTCGTTTGTCCGTTCAAAAGATCATCATTCTCACATATCGGAAACTGGGGCATTTTTAAGGGATCACTACAAGAAAACGCCGATAGACATGGAAAAGCATCGGCAAACTAAGTCTTCAGCCTAAGAGGATTTTGGATAAGACGTTTGCTTTGTTTCACCGCATGTCGCTGCTCGACAGACATTTACATATATGCATACTTTCTTATAAGAAATTTATTTTCAACAAATACTTTCATTAGAGTTTGACAAGATTTTTATTACTAATATGCATATTTTCTTATACACAATTTATTTTCACCAAATATTTTCATTAGAGTTTGACAAGATTTTTACTAATATGCATACTTTCTTATAAGCAAATCATTTTCAACAAATATTTTCATTAGCTTGATTCGACAAGAACTTTTTAATGATAAGCATACTTTCTTATAAACAAATTATTTTCAACAAATGTTTTCATTAACGGTTGGCCAAGGCGGGAACGGACAAGGGCTACAGGTCGAATCGGCCAGGACATGCGGCTATCAAGAGCCAAATCTACCAAGTCAACGCGAATCAACCGCCCCTCCCCAAACTCACAAATTTTCTTTGAGTACGAGTTCTTGAGGTTGAAAAAGCGGGGAAGCCACATCGGTTATGATCAATTCCCCAAAGAATTTCGGCACTACAACTCACTACAAGGATTACGTTCTTGTTACGCATTTATACAAAGACATCATCTTGACCTCTGAGGTCCCGACTATTATGTCTGCACAAAGATGTTATTTGAATCACAAAGAACGACAACAAGGCAAACCCGACGGCAAAGGCGTCGCATCACATTTTCGCCGTGCCAGGCGACATTTCAATTCACATGAGTTTGGATCGTGGAAGATTGACAACGTGGAACCCTATTACGACAAGCGGCGGCAAGGACGTCACTTACATCTCTTACAACAGGACAACATTTCAAAAATGTCATCGACGTTATGGCAGCACGACAATCATTTTTTATAGCTTTACAACGACGTCAACAGCATTACAATGACGTCTTCAACGCAGCAGCTATCTTTTACGGCATTACAACAACGTCATTGACGTTCTTTGCGAAGACAACAAATATCTTTTACGCATCTCGACGACGTCAACAAAGATTACAATGACGTCTTCAAGCGCGACAACTATCTTTACGACAGCGCGACAACTATCTTTACCGCATCTCAACGGCGTCAATGACATTACAATGGCGTCTTGGTATAACAACTATCTTTTACAACAACACAACAAATATCTTTTCTGACATTACAACGGCGTCAACAACATTACAATGCCGTCTTCAACGCAAAGACTATCTTTTACAAAGATTACAACAACGTCATTGGCGTTATCGCAAAGACATCAACTATCTTCAACAAAGATTACAACGACGCCAAAGACAACTGACTATCCGTAATAGCAAACATCATTACAACAACGTCATCGGCGTTACAAAGACAATAAATATCTTTTCTGAAGCATTACAACTACGTCAACAAAGATTACAATGGCGTCTTCAACGCGCAAGACTATCTTTTACAAAGATTACAACAACGCGTCATTGGCGTTCTCGCAAAGACATCAACTATCTTCAACAAGCATTACAACAACGCCCACGGCGTTACGGCAAAGACGACAACTATTTTTACAACAACAACGACATCAGCAAAGTCTATACAACGACGACATCATCAACGTCTATACAACGACGACATCAGCAAAGTCTATACAACAGCGACGTCAACAACATTACAACGACGTCTTCAACACAACACGTCGATCCAACGACGTCATTTCAGGCGCCCACCTTATAATGAGGGTATTTTAATTTCAGTCAGGCGCCCACCTTATAATGAGGGTATTTTAATCTCAGTCAGGCGCCCACCTCCTAATGCGGGTATTTCTAAGTTATTTTCTCTACAATTTTTCTCAGCAGTTATACACTAATTATATCTTAAGCTTTAGTTTGCAAAAGTTTTTAATTTGCAGGAATTTCATCACAGCGTGGAACTATCTCTTACGGCGAACCGAGGCAAATTGGTCAACGACCTACTTCGAACGTCGATCCGCTTTTCCCATTAGTTTCTCGCATCTGCGACCAGTGTCATCCTAAGTCGACACTGGGGCATTGTTTCTTGAATATGCACTATCTTTTTGCAACTTCTATACCCCTCGGGATTCTATTTCTTCCCATGCAGTCCCGATGATCAGGACAAAATTGGCTACTCGGTCAACTTCTTTGGCCGAAAACTCTTTCATCGTCTCCGTCCAAAGAGGGGCATCTGTTGACACCCAATTTTATCCCATCTTTTATGATTTTATTCGTAATTTTTAATATTTTGACACTTTTAAAATAATTTTAAAATATAGGCATATATGTGTATATCCTCTTATTATTATTATTATTCGCATTTTTTATCATTTGCATTTTTATAATAATCATAAGTTTTATCCGAAATTCTATGTTATTTTATTCTCGCAAAATTGCATCGCATTTCCTTTTATTAAGCATTAAACATTTCACAAATATTATATTTTATTATTTATCACGTCGTTACGTTATTTTAAATAATTCACATCTTTTACAAAACAAAAATAATATTTTAATATTAAACCCCTTTCATATTTTTAATCCATAATCCATTCATTTTCCAACCCAAAACAATTTCTACCCAAACTAAAACTCATTTCACCAAAGCCCAACCCATCACCCATTTAATTCTACTTAACCCAAAACCACAGCCCAATACCCACTAACCCGTTCGGCCCAACTCCCAAAACCCCTTCTCTCATTTTAAACCCAATCGGCCACCCCACCAAAGCCCACCCGCCAGCCGAACCGGTGCCCAAAACCCGCAAGCCCAAAATCCCATTCCCCTTTTAATTCCCCCAACCCGTAAAACCCAAAAGAAAAAAAACCAAAACCAAAAAAAACCAAAAACCTACCCCCCCTGAACCCGATCGCCGCACACCCCACGCCCCCGACCCCACTCGCCGGTCACCTCGCCCCTGCCACCACCGACCCCTGACACCACCAACCCCCCTCTGTTACGCCGACACCCGAAAATCCGCGACCCATGCCCCTCAAATCCGCGATTTTGGCTCCTTTATTTTGAATTTCAAACTCGTTTTTAAGGGGGAATCCACCTATAAATACCCCATGTTGTTCTTCATTTTTGGGGGGAGATTGGACAGATTTTTGAGAGGATTTTCAAAGGAATTTTCGGAGGATTTTTGGAAAACGATTCAATATATAAATATTTGTTGTGTTCTTGATTTCAAACATTTGCCTTCCTTGTTATTCAAGAATCAAGTCCGAAAAGGTTTGTTCTCCACTTTTGATTCTCTGATTTCGACACATGATTCGGGTCGGGTCGACCCGACCCGGGTCACTGACCCGGGTTTGGGTATTATTTCCAGAATTCTTGCATTTTCATATTTATGTATGTTGGTTATCTGAATTTGGTGTTAAAATCTGATTCGGGTTTGGACCATCGATTCGGTCGGTCAACGCGACGGTCGGTCGACCGGTTTGGGTAATATTTTCAGAATTCTTGCATTTCATTTTCTTGTTATTGGTTATCTGAATTTGGTGTTAAAATCTGATTCGGGTTTGGACCACTGATTCGGGTCGGGTCACTGACCCGGGTCGGGTCGACCCGGTTTGAGTAATATTTTCAGAATTCTTGCATTTCATATTTTTGTATGTTGGTTATCTGGAATTGATGGAATTATTTGATGTCGGGTTGAATCTCCAATTCGGGTCAGATTCTTGACCGGGTCAGTCGACAGGTTTGAATTTCCAAATTTCTTGCATTGTTGCTGTTGTTATTATTGGTTATCTGAAATTGATGAAATCAGTTGATTCCGGGTTGAACACATGATTCGGGTGGGGTCGCTGACCCGGGTCGGGTCGACCCGGTTTGGATTTCCCAAATTTCTTGCATTTCATATCTTGTATATTGGTTATCTGAAAAAATGAAAAAAATCTGATTCGAATTCGGCCTCGATTCGGTCGGGTCATCGACTTCGGTAGGTCGACCCGATCTTGGTATATTCAGATTATGGCATTTTTCATAGTCATTCGGGTTATCTGAAAAAGTCCGAATTCTGATTTCATTCGGGTCCTTTATTCACGATCCGGTCGGATTTTTCCATAATTACTTCTTAATCTGTTTCGGTTCAACATTTGAATTTGGGTCGGATACTTTAATTGCTCCTTGCTCGTTTCTTTTCTTGTTTTATTGTTTTATTAATATTGCATTAAGGCCGATGAAATTAACTTGGCCGCGCTTTTCTTTCGTTCGTTTCTCTGTTTTTTAGCCTTTGTTTTAAGTATCAAGCAACGGATATCTCAACTGTTTCTTGTTTTCTTGTTTTGAATAAATATCGCGTCTTTTCGGGTACTGCTTTCTATTTCAGTTCACTGCTCGGTTCCAAATTATTGTTCTACTGTTTTACTGTTTTAAACTAAACACCGCGTCATTTTCGGAAACTTTTTTTTCCTCTGCCTCTGTTTTCCTGCTTGTTGCCTACTGTTTACTATTTCATTTTAATTTTACTGATTTGAACACGATACTACATTGGCCGATGAAAAATATCCGTCTATTTTGAGGCCTCCACAGTCGTAAAGACGGAGAATATAACTTCTGGGCAATGATGAGGCTTAAACCTTTTTCCAAGATCAACATGATTAGTAGGCGAGGTGACTAAAATAACCAACAAGTTATATATTCGCAGCCACGACGTGATTATAGTGATCTTTTCTATTTCACCCGAGAGACCAACACGTTTAGTAGGCGAGGCAATCAAAATAAACCACATTAGTCATATGTTTGCAGCCACGACGTGATTGGAATGTTCTTTTCAAAATTTAAGTCTGAGCCCTCCGTGATCAAAACATTCACTGTTTTGAATGCGGATATGGAGTTATTTGTATTTAACTGTTTCTAACCGTTTGTTTTTGACAGCTTGCAGGGATTAAAGTAAATAACGACGAATTATTACTCGGAGTTTATTTATTTTTATTTCTTTCTTTAATTCAGCTTTTTATCCCGCTTTGTATTGTAATATTATTTATCGCACTTATGTAACTATTGAAATGCTTAGAATAGGCAAACTTAGGATTAATTCATAGGTTAGTTTCAAACTTAAAAATCCTTCGCTAGTTTATTTATTTTAGGCTCGTCACGCGTATTCAAGATTTTCAAAACAACTTTTGTCATCTTTTATTTGCTTTATTAAATCATACCGAATAAGTTTTATCTTTTTTTTATTATTTTTGCAACTCGATGATTTTTGAAAGATTCGCTTCTTTGGCGTTATAAATAATTTTGTTTCTACTCTCAATTGACAAATGCATATTTTTTTCAACTCTAACATGTATTTCTCTTTAAATACCATACAAATGCATATTTTTTCTCTACATGTATCTTTCTTTTAAAAAATGCATCATTTACTAATTATTTGCAAACATCTTTAACTTCATACATCAAACATGCATTTTTCTAGCAATAATTAACCTGAGTTTGACCGGATAACCGCAAGTTAGCGGATCTTAAAGGATGCCTAACCCCTTCCCTTTAGGATAATAAAGAACCCTTACCTAGAATCTCGCTAGTTTCGCAGACCTTAAAATTGGAGTTTACATAGCAGCACTTAGTTTAATATTTAGGTGTCCTAATTCACCGTAAACATAATTAGGTGGCGACTCCTCAACCCTTTTTACCCAGGAATCACCGGACACGTCCGCGCTCCGCTTTGACCCGAGCAAGGTCAAAATAGGGCGCGACACGGGTTGTCAACAGTCGAATTCACATGAAGTTTTTCCTATAAGAGAAGATTAAAGAATAAGAGTTGTCGAAGAAAATCTAACTAAGGTTTTATGGAAACTGTATTTAGATTAAATCGTGGGATTAAATTACATAAGCATCCCATGTAAAGAAGTCTAAAAACTCGAAGTGTATACATCAGTCGATAAGATACCTAAGAAAAGTTTTATGGAATTTAGATTCGATATTGATATTACTTCCTTATATGATATAGATGATCACTCGTAAGAAGAGCGAGGACATGTAAAACGATTGTAGCGATAAGAACTAGGTATGTAAGGATATCCCTTTTTTCAAAAATATGAATCCAGAAAGTTATCGTTTTCAAAAAAGAATGCAAGCGTTCCACTGTAGTATCTATCAAAAGTCTCTTGTTGAAAAATATTCACTGCTTGTACATATTATTATGATCCATGTCTGATGTAAAAATCCTCGTGAGCTCAAGGTTCCAATTTGATCCTCGAGGTGTTGAGCTCGGCATTCCAAAGAAAGTTGATCATCTGAAGATAATATGCCTCAAATGGCATGGAAACTGGAATGGAGTCGGAGTTGTCACATGAAGATCTAGGAAGCAAGTTTTTATTCGACTTTTGTATGTAGGTCTTAGCCGAAGACCATGTTTTCTTTTAGCTTGTCTTTATTTCTTATCTTAGCTTTTAGCTCTTAGCTTATGACATCGTATGACATGTAATAACTACCTTAGGACACAATTAATAGGCCATGTAAAGGGAGACAATGTCGAGAGTCTTCCAATAAAGTGACTAAGCCAAAAGGTCTTCCAAAGGGATGACTAGACCGTGAGTTGTAGGACAAGTTGGCAAGGACAAGAATGGTCTAGAAGATGAAGCTTCCAATAGGATAATTCATCCATGTATTTGGATACACCAAGAAGATGAAGGGATGGTCGAAATACTCCCTTCTCCATTCGGCCAAAGCACTCCAAAATCAAGATGGAAGCTTCTACACTAGTTCCAAGAAGATGAAGTCTTGAGAAGCCAAATCCATCCACTCTTCTACTTGGAATCCACAAAGGGAGTGAAAGATTCATTCTTTGTCCCAAAGAAAATCTAAGACCTTTCCCATTGTCTTGGTTTGGCCAAAACACTCTTGGTCACCAAGTAAACCCAAAATTGTTCCCATGTATCCACACTAGGCTCAACTTATCATGTAGTTTGTGTCTTTTTATTTGTCTTCTAAAATGGTCTATTTGCTACTATAAATAGGACCCTTAGGACTTGTAAATATTCAGAGTTTGTTGATAAATAAAACTTGAGTTTTACACAAAAGCTAAGGTATTCAACTTGTGTCTTGTATACATTAGTTGGTCCTTGTGTGGGCCTTTGGTTCTTGTGTGAGACAAACCCCTTAGTGTAAGTTGAATCTAGGACTGTGTGACCTAGTTAAACCTAAGTTATGGTTTCCCTTCAGTGTAAGTCTTGGTTAAGACTGTGTGACCTAATCAAAACCAAAGCTTGAGGAACCTCCTTGGTGGTAAGCGAACGTTGGAACTGTGTGATCCAACCTAGCCTAAGCCTAGGGTCTATCTAAAGGATTTCGACCAACACTTAACCAAAGGCCTACACTCGAGCTTGCATCTGGCAACTCGTGTTCAATATTCACCCAACGTACTATATATCTACCACCCTTAACTCTCACAGTACTTCACAAACACCCCTCCCAAAAGTTGACAACCGAAACCACACGTACACAATCATCCAAACCCGACAACCACAAACAATCCACTTAAATAACCTTCACGGGAACCTCACTATTTCAGATCATTCCTGAGACCTTTCCATCATCAAACCACCAAACCTCGATCACCATATCTACCCTCAACGTACCCAAAACAACTTCATATAATGCCTTGACCCATTTCCCTATACAACTACCCGAAACAGTCATCAACACCACGCTGCCCGACCTTAACACACCTACCGAGAACCTCACTGGTTCAGGTCTTCTCCGTGGCCATGCCACTACTAAACCACCGATCCCCGACCTTCACTAAAACACTCAACCCACCCGTGACAACCCCACAAAACACCTAACTCCATTTCCAAGCACAGTTACCCGAAACAGCCATAAAATACCACCCTGTCTGGCCAGACCGAGAGAACCCGAGCACCCATACTTTGGCATCTAATTTTGGGTCAACCTGAATATCACCAACACCCGACCCACTTACCAAACATCACCCCTCCTTACTTGTATCAATGTCATTGATTACTGAACTTATCCTAAGTCTTCAAGAAGAAGCATTTTAAAAATGAATCGTCGAGTCGACCAAGAGTCGCTTCAACATAAAGTCTAAGGATCTATAAGTTCCAAAAGAGGAAAAAGGGCCATGGTTGTCACAGTCTCTTGTCCACCCCCCCCTCCTCCCCCCTTCCCCCCTCCCCCCCCCCCCCCCCCGAGCCCCCTTTGGTATTGATATATTGTTTATTAGCAACTAATATCATGCAGACAATTATACGCATACATATAGAGGATCGTGTTGCACATTCCGCAATATATACATATAGAAGATGGGGTTGCATGTTCCGCAACATATACATATAGAGGATATGATTGCACGTCCCGTAATATATTCACTTAGACGATCAGGTTGCATGTTCCGCAACATGGTATTGGGTTGCCCGTTTTGCAATATATACATATGGTGGATCGGGTTGCGCATTCCGCAACACAAACATGAACTAGGATGCATATTGCATTGTATATTCATACATGCACGTAAGACTAATGACATGTTATACCTTACACTATAAGACGAGTATAGTTATACAGTAAAAGCCTCGCCAAACATGTTGTATTAAGTTTCATAGTTTTATTATCCGCCCTATATGGCCCAGGTTGCTTATGATTTACCTTATAGCTATTCGCTTCACATTGGTTATATGTTTTTCTTTACAGTTTGTAGATCTATATTGTTATCCATGCTTTACATACTCAGTTTATTATTTCGTATTGATGTCTATTTTCCAGGGACACTGAGTTTCATACCGCAAGTGCAGATAGAGATGCTGATGCTTTCTTCACAGTAAGACTCAATCCAGCTGAAGGTTGTCATGATCATTTCCTCTGGAGCTGTGTAGTGACATGATAGGTATGGAAAATAAACATACGTATATAGTTGGGTATGGCAAGGCTCTGTCCTGACCAGATGTTGTCATACTACTCTTTAGAGGCATATAGGCAGTTGTGTTGTATGTGACTGTCATGTGGGGCCTTATAGGCCTCCCTAGTAGAGTTAGTGTGCTTATGTTGACCTTGTCGGCCTTGTTATATATATATGTATGGTTTGGGCCTTTCTAAGTATAGGTACTTATGTCCCCATTCAGTGGAGTATATATTAAAGGCCTAGTCGGCCCATGAGTTATTATGTATATCAAGTGTCAGGATCAGTACGCTCGGCCCTTAAGGAACCGGGTGCCGGCCACACCCCCTAAGGTTGGGGTATGACAAAGTGGTATTAGAGCAGGTCAGTCCTAGGGATGTCTATAAGCCGTATCTAGTAGATTCTTGCTTATGGATTCGTTACACGCCACACTTATAAATAAGAGGCTACAGGGCATTTAAGATGTTACCTTTCTTGAAAATCTAGATCGTGCGGTAGAAGCAAATTCATAAGTCATTAAATCCCTATCTTTTCTCTTGACCTTTCTTTTTAGTAATGCCGAGATCCAGGAAAGTTCTGATAGTAGAAAATGGGTTAGGAATGCGGGAGAAGGTACTATCCAACAACCACCCGCCAGTATGAATCTGAGGAACATAAGAACACCAAAAATAAATGTAAGTTATTCAATACAAGAAGACCCATCCATAGACAAAGAACTGTCTATGGAGGAATATCTGTTTGAGGATACATCTATGGAAAAGGACCCTCTGAGATTCCAAAGGAATCACCCTTTCGAGTGCCATCAATTCCATTGGTAGTGCCAAATTATAGGAAAGCATGTACAATATAGAGGCCATAGGCATAGTGGTCATTTCTATTTGGGTTGGGTGTGAGTGGTCCTATGTATACAAAAACACCTCCATTTATCTTTTCAGAGTAGGGTCATGTTCAGATACCCTTACAGGATAGACCTTTAAAGAGACTTAAAAGCCCATTATCATGGACATCAGTTAACCAAGGCTCGCTCCTAACAAGTAAAAGCGAGGAAGAAATAACCAGTAAACAAACCGGAAGGTTTGGGATGGACGTAGGTGCTAAAGAATTAGTAATGAGAGAAGCGTTAGATCGAAGCTCCGGGGTAATAGTCTGGTAAACACCAGATGATGTTGGAAGTAGTTGACCACGATGTCAGTAATATGGAGAGACACGTGATGGAGTATGTTTATCCGACTATGAGTTATTTTCAGGATGTGGAGCTTTAGGCCATAGGTCCAGGGAGTGCCTCAAGAGATTTCAGTCATTATGCCATCAGTGGGGACAGGTACATTATGGACAATGCCCAGGTGATCTGGATGAATGTTACTAGTGCGGAAGCAGAAGTGACAAAGTGTATGAATGCCTGAGGTTGAGTCAGGGAGGATTACTGATTCTGATATTACTAATTAGTTATGCAAGCAATCAAGTCTATTGATAATTTTATTAAAAATAGTCGTGTTTATGTCTGCAAATGATTACTTATTAGTGATATAAGTATTACATCATATGAGACGTATATGAATCGTAAATCGATACTAGGGGTTGAAGGTGGTAAGTGAATTTCGTTTACGTTCAAGGATCTAAGTACGATGATTTAGGATCAGCCATTTACTGACTACGAACGTAACCAACACTCTTAAACTGTGTAGCATGAGTAATACAGGGATGCCGAGAATATATAACCATGACCCGAGTAAGGGGGATTCACGAGTCCAAATAATTAAGGGGGACTATAAAAGAATAATAAGGAAAATGAACTCCGAGAATAAGTTACCTAATGTTTTTTTTAGAAGACAGTGAAAGAAAGAAAAAGGAACTCGGAAAATTTTACGCTGAAAGTAATCTCAAATCTCTTCATAAGGATTAAACTATTCAGGAGTAACTGTTGAATGAAATGAGATTTGTCAATTAAAGGAATGTGATATACCTTCTTCACCAAAGACAAGCGACAAAGTTATCACCATTAAGTGGAAATAATTAGCAATAAGGATATGGTTAATAGAGACGCAGCGACAAATGATAAACGGATGTCTGGTAAACTCAAGAAAGAAGTGTTATGATAACTTAACCAAGTTAAGGAAATACATTTCACAAGTGGATCGATGGAGAGTCAGTAATGGTAAGAAAATCGACAAAGGAACTAGAATGAGACCTCCAAGCAACAAAAGTAGTAACGAGGCGATATCTAAGCTTCCAGAGACAAGGATATAGGTTATGACGACCATAAATGATGCTGTCGGAGGTATGCTAAGATGAGGAATCCTTGAAGAAATTCCAATCTATAATAACCAAATTGACTGAATGAATGGCGGATAGAGAAAGATTCTAATACCTATTTAGGGGAGAAATCTTGAATTGGGGATAAGGATCAAGTCCAGTCATGATCTGAATCTGAACATGTCAAAACTTAGTTTCGCCGTGACATCTAAGGATATATAAGAGATAGTAAGCATGAGAGAAGTCCGACGAAAGTAAATGATGAGGTGGTAAAGAATGGTCCAAGACATGCAATAAGGAAAAAGAGCTGAAGGATGAGAATGAGGAAGCAAGAGATGAACGAATAGGTAATGACAAAAATGTTGATTGTTGAGTGAACTAAATACCTCATAAGGAAAATAATATTGTGATCACAAATTTAAGGATATCGGTACAACGGAAGTTAAATAAAGGAACAAAGATGACAATGTTTACTGACATACGATAAATACGAAGGAATAACCAGTGGATCAATTCCTTGTAAAGGCAAAGCTTTTAGTGAATAAGGAAAGGGGATGACTCCTAGCCTGAATAATACGGGGAGGTAACATTATCACGTCAAGGTTTTCCTCAAGGAAAAGAGTCCAAAAGAAATACCTAACGAACAAAGTATCAAACATAAAACATAAGAATGTTGGAGTTATAAGAAGTAAGTATACACTCTTAGCATAAAGGGAATGCTAATTATGATTAAAAAAATTACATGTTTAGAGCCAGAAGAGATGGCAGGCCCTCAAGGAATAAGGTCAACCGAAGAAGCAACAACTATGGGTAGGAAAGAATGTCTTGTTTTCAGTATTTAATGGAGAGGGAAAAGAAGGAAATTGATTGTAATGACGTAGATCGAGAAAGGATACTTGAATGAATGTTAAGTACAATTAGAGAAATATGAACCTACCGTCAGAATATACAGCCTCGTCAAGGAAGTATGAAAATTTGAGGTGTTATGAAAAGTAAGAAGTTCTGATGTAATAAACAGAAAGATAATGGACCAGAGAATCACATACTGGTGAAACAAGATCCATTAAGGGAATTACTAGAAGGAACCGCTCCAAAGAAGTAGCAAGTAGCTAGCCATAATTGAAGTCGGATGATACCTCTCTTAAAGCTATAAGTAAAGGAATTCTTCCTTATACTAGAATGATGAGAAGTGACAAGGCAAAACACTTCGTCTAAAGTCTATTAACATGTATTGTGATGCAAAGTAAAGGTAATAATGGAAGCCTTATTAGAATTTGAGTATTAAAAATATTGATTAACGGCAGTCAAGAAAAATTTCCCTTGAGATTGAATTATCACATAAGGACTATTTAGTAATCCGAAGATCATTATGGACTATCGCATTATCGTTGGGAACTATTTTGGTTCAGAATATTTGCACCTAAGTGATTCGCCAGACTATACCACAACAACTGAGTTTATCTATACAATTGAAACTAACCGAACGCTAATCTTGAAGGCTACTACAAGTCATTATATAGTCGCTCGTTATGGAAAGCAAGTTAATGGAAGAACCAGTTGAAAGAAGCTCTGATAGAAAGGATTTCCTCACCTCATCCTAAGTCGACCAATAGAGAACTCAGTTTAAGCTACCGGACATGGGTAGCTAAAGAATGTGTGAAACTTAGAAAGAGTCTAGAACAAGAATTAATGACTACTAAAGCCATTTATTACCAAGTAAATAAAAAAGGAGATACACATGACGAGAGAGTAGAACACTTCTTAAAAATACAAAAATAGAATGGAATCCAAAGTAACGATATCCGACTCGAGGAAAGAAATTAAGAGAGACTAATGGGACTAGCAAACAAATGAACTAAGAGATTTGGTGTAAAAAAGCATAATTCAACTCGACCAAGAAAGATTATTATATCTAAACATAATCAAGATCATGATATCGAATTCAGTTAAGAAAGAAAATAGCCATAAACAGAGTGTAGTCTCAACCTGAGACACTTATTTACAATTTGTTTCAAATAGAAGTGGAAAAGAAAATACCAGACTAAAGAATTTCTTAAGGACGGTGAACCATTTAAACTCATGTAATATATAAGGATATTATCAAGAAAGGATGAAGAAAAACAGAGAAAGAAGTGTGTGGATTCATATAATCCTACTATTACCACATTCTCAACCTTGGCGATTATCGTGCCACAACCCTTCATCTTCATATTACTCTTAGTGCCTACGAACTCTGCTATCTGACCTCCCTCCTAAGATGGACCGTATAACCAAGGGAAGAAAGATGTTGCTCGGATATCAGAATACAATGACTCAGACAAAGTCCAACCGCCAGACAATTGAAAAAAGAACTGCATGACTATATGAGAAAACTCGAGGATGTTCCCGTAGTGAAACGTAATATAGCCCAGTTAAATAATAGGTTTGGTACAACTTATGATTTGAAAAGAACTCTATTAGAATTGTCATAAAACTTAAGAATCTCCCTACTCGAATAATTCAGACTCTAGCTTTATGCTAGTATTCATGTGATATAATTCCTATATTTCATTTTATTTATCAAGTGAACCGCATACCCTATATAATCAAGGATTCATAAGTGAATGTAGTGAATACAGCTTGAAGGTCAGCAACAAGATATTAATGTAAGTTATGGCTGAACTCTCTTTGACTTTTATAAGTGAAAGTGGTCGTGTGGGACCGATTGATATTGTCGTAATATTATATTTCCCTGTGTGGCTTTGGAGATATGTTTTGGGCTGCTTGATCAGTTTGGAGAGTCCTGTTTACAAAGAAAACTCTGCCAAAATTTCTGGAAACCATGAGAGTTAGAATATTTTTCAACATTCGCGGACGAATGTTCCTAAAGGGAGAAGGATGTTACACCCCGTAGTTTCACGTCCCGCCATGATGTCAATGGATACCAAAGTCCCGTGAAGAGGTATGAT
This sequence comes from Anisodus acutangulus, assembly GCA_029783415.1. NCBI lineage: Eukaryota > Viridiplantae > Streptophyta > Magnoliopsida > Solanales > Solanaceae > Anisodus > Anisodus acutangulus. Next base: position 169,471 of record JAJAGQ010000031.1, on the reverse strand, counting down.
CTTACAAAAGGATAATGAAGGTTCACAACTTATTATAAAGGTACTGAAGTGTTTGGGGAGTTAAACAGATCAAAGAAAGTATGTTTTGACGAAAATAGAAATCTAGGCAGTTCGACGGTGTAGTTGATGGACCGTCAAATTTCCCAAGGTGAGTCATCAACCTTCATGGAAATTTTATGGGAAGAATAACGGACCATTTGAAGTTTGACGGTCCGTCGAGTGTACCGTCAAATTACAGCGGTGCATAATTTTGACGAGTTTATATTGAAATTTCCCCAAATTACAATTCATTTTCCTCCATACCAAGAACTCTCTCCAAATTCTCCCTAGCATACTCCAACATCCCCAGGTATAAATCGAAGCCTATTACACGAGGATAACGTGATAAAGCCCATAATTATTATAGTAATATTCTTCTCCATACAAAGTTGGAATTGGAGGAACCCTTGCAAATCAGATTGCTAACTGTTTCGGAGAGGTTATGAAGTATTAAGGTAAATTATATCCTCTTTTATCTATGTTTATGGTTAATTGACGAGTTGTAAAAAGTTATGGAAAAAAGGTTGTCATGATCAAAACTTCACAAAATTGTGAAATCTCTGTAATATCAATTAGTGGGTTGTTTTACTCTAAGTATGAGTTGAATTGGATGATAGTATTGATTGTAAATGTTATTTATTAAGGAATGTAAGGTTTGAAAGGTCTCATGAAGTTTTATGTATAAGAAAAGTTTAAAGAATTACTCATGCCTAAGAGTTATCGAAGAACATCTAACTAAGGTTTTATGGAAATTGTTTTTAGATTAAACAGTGGGATTAAATTACATAAGAATCCCTTGTAAAGAAGTATAAAAACTTGAAGTGTATACGGAAGTCGATAAGATACCTAAGAAAAGTTTTATAGAATTTAGATTCGATATTGATATTACTTCCTTATATGATATAGATGATCACTTGTAAGAGGAGTGAGGACTTGTAAAATTATTGTAGCGATAAGAACCAGGTATGAAAGGCTATCCCTTTTTTGAAAAGCATGAATGCAGAAAGTTATCGTTTTCAAAAAATAACGTGAGCATTCCACTCTAGTATCGATCAAAAGTCTCTTGTTGAGAAATATTCAATGCTTGTACATATTATTATGATCCATGTCCTTGGTTACTGAACTTATCCTAAGTCTTCAAAAAGAAGCATTTTTGTAATGAATCGTCGAGTAAACAAAGAGTCGCGAAAAGGTAAAGTCTACAGAACAATAAATTCCAATAGAGGCAAAAGGTCCATCCATGGTTGTTTTAGTCTCTTGTCCACACCCCGAGCCTTCTTTGGTATTGATATATTGTTCATTAGCAGCTGATATCTTGCATTCAATCATGAGCATACATATAGAGGATCAGGTTGCACGTTCCGCAACATATACATATAAAGGATTGGGTTGCACATTTCACAACATATACATATAGAGGATCGAGTTGCACGTTCTACAATATATACATATAGAAGATCGGGTTGCACGTTCCGCAATATATTCACATAGAGGATTAGGTTGTACTTTCCGTAACATACCCATATAGAGAATTGGGTTGCACATTCCTCAACATATACATATGATAGATCGGGTTGTACGTTCCGCAACATACACATGAACTAGGATGCATATTATATTGCATATTCATAAATACACCTAATACTAATGACATGGTATACCTCGCACTATAAGATGATGACAGTTATATAATAAAAGTCTCGCTAGACAGGTTGTATTAAGTTTAAGAGTTTCATTATCCACCCCGTGTGGCCCAGTTGCGTATGTTTTCCCTTACATATATTCGCTTCAGATTGCTTATATGCTTTTCTTTACAATTTGTAGATTCATATTGTTATTCATGCTTTACATACTCAGTACATTATTTCGTACTGATGTCCCTTTTTCGGGAGCACTGTGTTTCATGTCGCAGGTGCAGATAGAGATTTTGATGCATTCCTCACAGTAGGACTCGACCCATCTGAAGGTTGTCATGCTCCTTTCCTCCGGAGTTGTGTGGTTAGATAATAGATATAACAGATATACATACGTAAATAGTTGGGTATGGCAGGGCCAGTCCCAACCAGATGTTGTCATAGTAATCTTTAAAGTCTTGTAGGCAATTGTGTTGTTTATGACAGTTGTATGGGGCCTTATTAGCCTCCACAGTAGAGTCAGTATGCTTATGTTGGCCTTGTCAGCCTTCTTATATATATATATATATATATGGTTTGGGCCTTTCTGAGTGTAGGTGGTTATGTCCCCATTCAGTAGAGTATATGTTAGAGGCGTAGTCTACCCATGATTTATAATGTATATCAGGTATAAGGATTGATACACTCAGGCCTTAAGGTGCCGGGTGCCGGCCACCCCTCCCCCAAGGTTAAGGTGTGACATAGGGTGTTTGTTCCATATGATGGAGAGAGGTTGGGTGTTTGTTCCTTGTATTAAAGAGAGGGACAACACATACAACACAACTGTCTACTGGGGAGGCTAGGGTGTTTGTTACCTCATTGCATTTGAACACATACAACACAACTTAGGACTAGGGTATTTGTTCCCTAAGTTCCTTATATTGCATTTGAACTTAGGACTAGGGTGTTCATTCCCTAAAGGTGACTAGGGTGCTTGTTCCCTAATTTCAAATGCAATGGGTTTTTTTCCCTGTGCTGAAAGAAAATAGGGTGTTTGTTCCCTATGTTGAAGAGAGATTGGGTTTTTATTCCCTAACAGGTGATAAATTGGATTTTTGTTCCCTAAATGTTACTAGGGTGTTTGTTCCCTAAGGTCAAATGCAACTAGGGTGTTTGTTCCCTGTTCTTGGAGGAAATAGGGTGTTTGTTCCCTAAAATATCTCTAGGATATTTGTTCCTTAAGGTCAAAATGCTACTAGGGTGATTGTTCCCTGTGGTGGGAGGAAATAGGGTGTTTGTTCCCTAAAATAGCACTAGGGTTTTCATTCCCTATGTTGGAAAGATATAGGGTTTTTGTTCCTTAAAAGGCGATTAGGGTGTTTGTTCCCTCTACTGATAGAAAAATAAGGTTTTTGTTCCCTGTGGTCAAATACAACTAGTGTATTTGTTCCCTGAATCGAAAGAAGATAGGGTGTTTGTTCCTTAAAATGCCATTAGGGTGTTGGTTCCCTATGCTGGAAAGATGCAAAGATTAATGATATGATTATATGCTAAAAGGAAAAGTAAAAGTAAAGAATTGAGAAACTTCCCTTTCATGGTGTTCTTCTGTTGCAAACGGCTTTCCTACATTGGTCTGTCCCTGTTTCCAGCAAAGAATAATTTGTTAGTTTTCTAAAAGTGGTCATTTTGTGGCCTTGATGTCTTGGACAACTTTACTTTGCGTCTACTATGTTTATTTGGAAAACTGACTATATTGGTGGTTCACCAAGATTCCCGCAAATTCTTATCTTTTTGCTTTCTGGCGATCCTTATATCTCAGAATCAATTTTGATTGCCTTATACTAAGTCCCATTTTTGTCTGAGGTGCGCCTGCCCATAGTTTCAAACCATGTTTTTTCTCTGGGAAACCATTTTCTAACATCTCAAAATAATTATTTGCTTTTTAGCAACTTGTTTATCAAAAGAAATCACAACTGACTTTGTGTCTTTATCCATGTCGTGCACTCTCAATTGTGTTTGTTCAGTACTATGGGGAATCCATGACAAATTTTGCGGTATTTTCTTTGCTTGCTTTGAATCAAGTACACCAACAAGCATCTTTGGAGATACTTCACATTGCATGAATCTTCAAATAATGTCAAGTGCTACAACTTTTTTGCATCTTGTTCCTTGACTTACGTCATCCTTAATGCACTGGCCAAAATGTACCTTGAACAATTGAAAAACTAGTAGCAGATTTTGAAATCATTTCTTACTTGTTTTGACAAAGACTAACTCAAAGAAATAAAGCAAAACACGAATAAAGTGATCCAAAATAATAAGAACAGTAATTTTCAAGAGATGTCCCTTTCGGGAAGGAAGAAATGAAGGGGCTCGTTTGAATGTGGTAGCCAACTTCAATGATCATGACATGAATTTTGGATTAATGCGTTGATTTTTCCAACCAATCTAAACTCCATTCTTGTTAAACCCTCAGAGTTTGAAGTCGCCCTTCTATGTTTCAACTTCTGCATTAAATTCATGGTTCACATTCGGTTAGTGGTTCCTCGAAGGGTTTTCAGCAACAAACCTCTCTCATTTGGTATCTTTCTCTCAGCTTACGGTCACCGTACAGTGCCCTTGAGGGTTTTCACCAATAAGACTCATTTTTCATCTTTCTCTCAACTCACTGTCGTCTTACAGTGCCCTTGAGGGTTTTCACCAATAAGACTTTCTCATGTTTCTCTTCAGTTTCTTATGGGAGTTAACATGTCTTTATTCATTGTATGAAAATCAATACAAGGCCTACTTTTCTTGGCATTTTCAATGGTTAATATGGAGGTCTTTATTTGGAAGGCTTTTAGATAGGGTTAGATAGAAAGGATGGCATGAATGTTCAAAATAAACTTAGGGCAATGGGGTTACACATTTACAACTCTTGAAATCGACTCTTTTTAAAAAAATTAATTAAAAAATAAAACTTCTACCCTAATTTCAAATACAGTGAAATTTTTACTTTTTTGACTGGACCGAACCCCAAAATAGGGTTGCCTACGTATCCTTTAAAGGAATCAGGTCGAACGTGGTTCAAGAAGATAGTTTCTTGTGCTTTGTTTTTTTCTTTTTTTTTTGACTAATAATTGTTTTCTCTTTCTTTCTTCTTGTTTTTATTTTTATTTCTTATACTCTATTTTGATTACAAAAGAAGGGTATGAAATAAAAGAAAATTAAGGCTCAAAATGCCTAGCGATGGTATAAAAATGGTCTCCTAGCCTCAAAAATGCCAAACATATACAAAACATCTCTTCACGACCTCAATATTGATGGACATGTTTTTGGGGTCTTGATAAGTGTGAAGCTCTATGAGTAATATCTTTTTCATAATTAATGACCCTTGTTAATTCGGAGAGGCTCTCCTTTATGCTTTGTCTTAATGTGGAAGGATGCATTTGGCTCATCTTTCATGATATGACTCAATGTTTGCCTTAGCTCATTCTCAAAATGTAGTCCAAACTCTTTATTTGTACTCAAGATGTTCTTTCTTCACTTTTTTTTTCAGTTTCAAACTTAGATTGATCTCTTATAACCAGGCCATAAATTCCGCATGCATTTCGTGTTGCTAAAATTTAGCATGAAAAGAAGTATATATAAGAAGAACTATGTGGAATGGATTAATTTATGAAATAAACTCGTGTACGACTCCCCGATTGGCGCAAAGTTCTCCTTTTTGCTCCCTCCCATAATCTTGTCTATGATGGGGATTGTAAGGTGCCTAAAAGTTCTATTGTTACGGATGAAGGTTCTTTGTAGCTAGGGCCCACACTTGTTGGTGACTGGAATATCGGCCATATGATTGAGCATTGTATACTTCATACTGTGGTGTGACTGAGTGTTGGAGATCCTGAGGCGGATAGTAATGATGGGAGATAGAACGCCCCCTCCCCCCTTTTGACCTCTTTAGGACTCTAATGCCATCATGGTCTCTTCGTCTCTTTTTTTTTTTTCTGATTTCCAAAGCTACCTACATCCTGGATCGTATGAGTTGTGGCCCTATGGGATTCTTGACTAATAATTTTGCCAAATTTGATTCCATTTTCAACCATTTCACCGAGTTTTATCACTTCAACGAAGGTTTTACCTACTGCGGAGAATAGATAATCAAAGTAATAAGGTTCTTGTGCCTAGAGGAAAATCATCTCTAATTCTTTCATCGGTGGGTTAACCCTAGCGACATGTTCTCCCCACTTGATGGCATATTCTATGAAGCTTTCAGAGTGTTTCTTATTCATATTGGTGAGAGAAGTGCGATCAAGAACGATGTCAATATTATACTAAAAAATTGCTGAAGAAAGTCTCGGGACATGTCATCCCACATATGACAATCTGAAATATCTTGGTCGATGAACCATTTTGAGGCAGTCCCCACCAGACCTTTTTTCAAATATTCCATAAGCAATTCTTTCTTACGCCCCCCCCCCCCCACTTCTCTTAGTTGATTATATTACTTCTTCAAATGGGCTATGGGATCATCGTGAACATCGTACTTCTCAAATTTTGCAGTCTTGAACCCAATGGGTAGATGAACATTAGGAAACATGCACAAATCTCCAAATGGAACACTTTTGTTACCTCCCAATCCTTGTATGTTCCTTATGCTTTGCTCTAGACTCTTCATTTTCCTGACCATTTCTTCTTATTCAAATATTCTCACTAGTCTCTCAACATCAACATAAAAATTAAACTGCAAAGTAGAGTGATGAGGATCTGGGCCCTGAATGTGAAATCTGATTGATGATATTGATCTTGACGAGTAACAGATTATGGCTCATGGTTTGGCCTTTGCACCATAGTGCGTTGGGGGACCGTGTAAATAGGCACCTAGGTTGTGAGAACCGTATGATTAGGATGTCAGAATGTATAAATGGGTGGTGCAGTTGAGATTCCCTAAAAATCAGTCTTGATTTGTACTCTTGGAGGACGACCTATAGAGGTTTCAGCAATGTTGGGAAATTGGTGTAGTGACCAAACCCATGAGAAAACCCAGGATCGTACATCAGGTCTTCTGACATGTAGAGTGGAGCATGAGTATATGCAGGTGACGTATGGGTGATGTCATGAAAATGAAGGATTGCCTGGGGTGGTTGCCGACCATTCGACCATTCTTGTAACATTTCCACCATATGTTGTCTCAGCGACCTATTTTCCTCCACGACGGCTAATTTTTGTTGTCCCTCATGTCATTTCCTTTCCTCAGTACTGACTATTGGGAGTTCAATTCCGGTTGACATTGATATACTTCCTTTTGATATCATGAAGTAGCTATGTGTTTCCAGTGTACCACAAATCTGATGTAAATCAGCCCGCGTACTTAAACTCTCAACCAATGCCGAGAAGAGCTTTACCAAGAGTGCCAACAATGGCAGGTCGTTCCACACTTTTATGCCTAACATGGCAAGGAAAATGGAATGGCGTTGGAGTTGTGATGTGAATATTTAAGAAGCCTTGTAATTTTTCAGCCTTGTTGTTTGGTCTTGGCCGAGACCATGTATATTCTTTTAGCTTGTATTTTATTCTTAGCTTAGTTGCTAGCTTATGACATAGTGTGCTATATAATAACTAACATTTCGACACAATTAATAAGTCACAAAGGTGACTAGGCCGAGAGTACACCATGACAAAGACAAAGGATGACTAGGCCGACAAGATGGCAAGAACAACAACCATCTAGAATAAACGGATTCCAAGAGGACATCTCTACCACATATTTGACTACATTGAAGGATCCAAATTCTTCCAAGATAAGAACAAGAGGTGGTCGGATTGATCATCCAAACAAATACCAAGAATAGAAGCTTCCAACACATTCCAAGAAGATGAGGTTATTGGAGGAATTTATGAGCTAACAAATTCATGAATATGGTTACATGGGAGACCTCAATCTCAGCCTAGAGAAGAGGAAGAGGTGGCCGAAACACCTTTCTCTCCAAGTCACTCCAAATCTGTTCACACTTGGCCAAACTCCCAAGAAATTTGTGTCCTTTTGTCTTCTTCTAGAATAGTCCATTTTGTACTATAAATAGAGGCCTTAGGCCATTGTAAAATTCAGAGTTTGATGAATATAAAACTTGAGTGTTACTCATCTTTGCTAAGTCTTTCAATCCGGGATTGTTATTCTTAGTTGGTGCTCAGAAGTACCTTTGGTTCTTGTGTGAGCCAAGCCCCTTGGTGTAAGTTTAACTAAGATTGTATGACTTAGTTGAATCCAAGATAAGGTTTCCCTTTGGTGTATGTCTTGGTTAGGACTATGTGACCTAATAAAAACCCAAGCTGAAGGAACCCCCTCGACGTAGGTAGACGTTGGAATTGTGTGGTCTAACCAAACCCAAACCAATGGTCTATCATAAGGTTTTCTGACCACCCTCACTTGGATTTTTCATGAGCATTGCACTTAGAAACCTCGGACTAGACCTTGTTAAAATGGTCACCCCATCAAGGTGTCGACTTGGGCATTAAACACCCCTTGTCATTATCCTTAACTTATCGACTGATTGTGCTTGGTTTGTACTCGGATTTGCACCTAGTATCCCATGTCCATCCCTCGCCCAAACTATCTCATTACTTTAACCATCACATCCCACAGTACCTTACAAACGTCCAAAACAAAGGCCAATTCCCGAAACCATCCACAACTCCCCGTCCAAACCCGGAAACCACAAACAGTCCACAAAACAACACCTACAACGACCTTACTATTTCAGCTTGTCTCCGTCATCTTTCCACCACCCAACCACCATGTCCGACCACCAAAAAACCCTCTGGATGTCCATAATAACCCCACAAAACTCCCTGACCCAACTCCCCTTGAATCCACCCGAAACATCCCCCAAATCCCCACTGCCCGGCTAGAAAATGAGAACCCGAGAATCCCTTTTCCCATCCATTTTTGCGTCAACTTGTTCCCTGCCAAACTCAGCCCCACTTACCCTCACTCACCTCTCCGTACTTACATCAAAATCAACCAACCAACTTTTAAGCTAACTGTGAGCTTGGGCAACAAAACATGTTAGATGTATCCACTTCTCTCTAGCGATATTTTTTTCCAAATTTTAAGCTCTTTTTTTTATTTGAAAATGCATTGATTAAACCCGGTTGAGGTGGCCTATGCATCATGCTTAAAACATGAAACAATTTTTTTCATAGTTCTGGAAATTCAAACAGACATTTTTAAAATTTTCTCTTTTTGGACTTTTAAAAGAAACGAACACTATATAAAATAAATAAATAAATACTTTTTAGATTTTGAATTATAAAAAGAACTTTAAGAGAATTTATTTTAATTTAATTTTGTATTTTCTACAAAAGGAAGCCTAAAAATAAACAAAGATTTTATTTTGTCTTATAAAGGATGTGAAATAACTAACCGAAAAGATTTTTTTCTTTTTTTTGGCATTTTCTTGTTTGTATAAAGAATTAAAAAAAAGCTCTTTTTATAATTTTTGAATAATGAACAAATTCCCTTCTTTTTTCTTTTGGATTTTTGAATAAGGAATAAAACTCTTTTTTTTTAATTTTTGAATAATAATCACCGAACCCAAGAACATATCTCATCGAGGTGAGAATCAGGTGTGCGTAATTCGGGCAGATTGTATAGTTGAATTGACTTGAAATACCACTATTTTTGGTATTTTTTGTAAAAAAAGATATGGAAAAAATCCATTTTTCTACTCCTGAGTTATGTTGAAGAAGCTAAAACAAATTAGCTAAAAAGCGAAAGAATTGTAAAATCTTTTTTTGAAATTTTCATTTGTTTGTTTGTCAATTCAAGTGGTTGAACGAAGGACCAAAGGTGTCAAAGATTAACTATCGACCCACGGCTAAGGGCCGAGAATGGCATGGACTATGGGGAGGATTAGGAACCATAACTTAATTGTATTAAGGGGGCAAGCTTTTATTCGGCCTTTTGTGTTGGTCTTGACCGAGACCTTGCATTTATCTTATTGTATTTAAAATTCTAGGTTAGTTACTAGTTGCCTTAGGACATAATGAAACCATGTAATAACCCTTAGCTTTCTTTAGGACCCAATCAATAAGATGAGAAGGCTGAGGAAGGTGACATGGTTGAAAGTGCCAAGATGGCACGGACAAGAGATGACTTGGCCGACAAAGTGTCAAGGACAAGAAGCTTCCAAGAAGACCATTCAAGAATAAGTCAAGCTCAGCCTAGGAGAGATGAAGAGGTGGCCGAGAACCACTCCTTGGTTCAAGGAATAGAAACTTCCAAACTAGTTCCAAGAAGATGAAGTCTTGAGAAGCCAAATCCATCCACCCTCATACTCGGTTAATACAAAACAAGTGTGAAGGAGTTTGGGTTCACCCTTGTCTCAAATAAAAACAAAACCATTTCCCATTGCCTCACCATGGCCGAGAACTAACTTGGTTCCCAAGCCAACCAATCTCCTTCCCTTGTTCCTATTCGGCCAATTGGCTTGTAGTTTTGTGTCCTTTGGTTGTCTTCTAGAAAGGTCCCTATGCTACTATAAATAGGTCCCTTAGTACTATGTAATATACATGTTGAATATTGAGTGAAATATAAACTTGTGTGTTTTCAACTTGTGTGTTGATTGCATCTATCGGTCATTGTGTGGACTACGGTTCTTGTGTGAGCCACCCTCTCTTCGGTGTAAGTCTTGGTTAGGACTTGTTTGACCTAATCAAAACCCAAGCTTAAGGAACCCTCTTGGTTGCAAGTGAACGTTGGAACTTGTGTGATCCAACCTAGCCTAATCCTAGGGTTTATCTGAAGGTTTTCGGCCACCCTTACTTGGCATGTTCACTGGCTTATACTTAGAAACCCACTAGACCTTGTGAAATTGGTCACCTTCATCTTGGTGTTGACTCGAGCATTAAAACCCTCACGTCGCTATCCTTGACATATCGACCACACCTCACTTAAACCATTACAATCGAACCAAACACTTAACCAAATCAAACCTCAAACACTTAGTGTGTACTCGGTCATGCACCCCGCATTCCGTGTTCATACCTAATCCAAAACCATTTCAATCCTTTCACCACCACATCCCAAAACATTTCCCTAACCTCCACTATAAAGGTCCCTACCCGAAACTACTCATAACTACATGTCCAATCCCGACAACCACAAACAATCAGCATAAACCACCATACCGAGAACCTCACAATTTCAGATTATTTCTGAGGCCGTGCTACTACCAAACCACCAAGTCCAGAACATCATCCTGACCCTCAACACACCGATAACATCAGAAAAGCTAAAAAATGCAACAAATAGTCATATAAGGATGCACATGTTGGTTTGAAACAAGGTGATGCAAGAAAGGGTCCAAACATAGCTTCTCAATTCAAGTGGTTGAAGGAAGGACCGAAGGTTTCAAAGATTGACCATCCACCCATGGCTAAGGGCTGAGAATGGCATGGACTATGGGGAGGATTAGGAACCATAACTTAATTGTATTAAGGGGCAAGCTTTTATTCAGCCTTTTGTGTTGGTCTTGACCGAGACCTTGCATTTATCTTATTGTATTTAAAATTCTAAGTTAGTTACTAGTTTCCATAGGACATAATGAAACCATGTAATAACCCTTAGCTTTCTTTAGGACCTAATAAATAAGATCAGAAGGACGAGGAAAGTGACATGGCTGAAAGTGCCAAGATGGCACGGACAAGAGGTGACTTGGCCGACAAAGTGTCAAGGACAAGAAGCTTCCAAGAATACCATTCAAGAATAAGTCAAGCTCGGCCTAAGAGAGATGAAGAGGTGGCCGAGAACCACTCCTTGGTTCAAGGAATAGAAACTTCCAAACTAGTTCCAAGAAGATGAAGTCTTGAGAAGCCAAATCCATCCACCCTCATACTCGGTTAATACAAAACAAGTGTGAAGGAGTTTGGGTTCACCCTTGTCTCAAATAAAAACCAAACCATTTGCCATTGCCTCACCATGGTTGAGAACTAACTTGGTTCCCAAGCCAACCGATCCCCTTCTCTTATTCCTATTCAGCCGATTGGCTTGTATTTCTGTGTCCTTTGGTTGTCTTCTAAAATGGTCCCTATGCTACTATAAATAGGACCCTTAGTACTATGTATTATACATGTTGAATATTGAGTGAAATATAAACTTGTGTTTTTTCAACTTGTGTGTTGATTACATCCATCGGTCCTTGTGTGGACCACGGTTCTTGTGTGAGCCACCCTCTCTTCGGTGTAAGTATTGGTTAGGACTTGTGTGACCTAATCAAAACCCAATATTAAGGAACCCCCTTGGTTGGAAGCGAACGTTGGAACTTGTGTGATCCAACCTAGCCTAATCCTAGGGTCTATCTGAAGGTTTTCGGCCACCCTTACTTGGCATGTTCACGGGCTTATACTTAGAAACCCCAGACTAGACCTTGTGAAATTGGTCACTTTCATCTTGGCGTCGACTCAGGCATTAAAACCCTCATGTCTCTATCCTTGACATATCGACCGCACCTCACTTAAACCATTACAACCGAACCAAACACTTAACCAAATCAAACCTCAAACACTTAGTGTGTACTCGATCATGCACCCCGCATTCCGTGTTCATACCTAATCCCAAACCATTTCAATCTTTTCACCACCACATCCCAAAACATTTCCCTAACCTCCACTGTAAAGGTCCCTACTCGAAACTACCTATAACTACATGTCCAATCCCGACAACCACAAACAGTCTGCATAAACCGCCATACCGAGAACCTCACTGTTTCGGATCATTTCTGAGGTCGTGCTACTACCAAACCACCAAGTCCAGAACATCATTCTGACCCTCAACACACCCATAACAACTCCACAAACTGCCAAAGCCCGATTCCAAACTCAACAACCCGAAACAGTCACCAAACACCACATTGTCCGGCCAAATCTAGAACTCGAGACCCCTTTTTTGGCATCCAATTTTGAGTCAACCCGAATATAACCAAGGCCCGACCCACTTACCCACCAACACCCCTCCTTAGTTACATTATATTGGTATCAGAGCATTACAATCCCGTTCCACGCTTTGATGCTATGGCACAAGTAAATGACGAACTTAGGAGGGCCTTATCCGACATGGTTGCGGAACAAATGCAACTAATAATAATAGAATTAGCAAATTGTGTCATCATCAATGATGTTGAATTAGGGGAGGAAGTTGCCCAAAACAACCCCCTATATGTTGAATATGATGCACAAGAAGAACCAAGACGTCAAAGAGGGAATGACTGGACCTTACGATTTGACCTTCCTACGTTTGACGGTAACTTGGACCCGAAAGAGTTTCTCGAATGGATAAGGGCCATAGAAAGACTCTTTGATTTCAAACAATATGAAGACCACTAATGTGTTAAGGTTTCCACGTTGAAGCTCAAGTCCTTTGCTTCCGTGTGGTACGAAAATCTAAAGACGAGCCGAAAGAGACATGGCAAACCCAAGATTGATTCTTGGGAAAACCTGAAGAAGCATTTAAAAAGAAAATTCTTGCCAAGAGAATATGAGCAAGATCTATACCTTAAAATCACCAAGCTTCGGCAAGGTGTTCTTAAGGTTGAAGAATACGTGCGAGAATTTGAAGAATCGTTAGGCTTGCATTAATGAATGATAGAGTGGAAAGTCGAGGAGATTGGAAACCCTAATTCCTTCATTACTGAAATAAACTTCGTGTGTTTTCATTGCTATTTTATTCTAGAAATTCATGTGAGGTTGTTAATTCTTTAGTTAGAAATCATCACTTATATTCGTGAGCCAAATAGAAACTACAAATTAGTTAATAGGTACTTGATAAATCACTCTATATGGACGATACTCGGTCTTACCGAAATTTATTACAAATTGCAATGCGTACACTTGTGTAGCATCTAGAAATACCGCAAACAAGTTTTTGGCACCGTTGCTGGGGACTGAAGTATTATCAATATCAAGTTAATTAATCTTATTTCTAATTTGGTTGTTCCCTGAACATATTTTTTTATTTTTTTTATTTTTTTGATCTGCGTGTAGTGTTTGTGATCATTTTTCAGGTAGCTTTGGTATATGCGAATCAAAAGAGGAGCAGACAGTCTTGTTCCTCTGAATCCTGAGATTGAGAAAATGTGCAGGCAGAACCGAAAGAACAAAAGAATTGTTGATTCAACCATTATGGCTAATCAATATAATATTGATAGGTTGAATAGATGGGTGCCAGAAATGGTGCAGGAGTAAGCTCAGCGGGATTATATACTTCCAACCATTGTATAAGGCCACCAGCTGTAGAGGCAAATAATTTTGAGATCAAGCCAGCAATCCTGCAGATGGTCCACAACACAGTTCAGTTTGGGGGTTTGCCGGCTGAAGATCCACATATGCACTTGGCCAATTTCTTGGAGTTATGTGCAAATTTCAAATACAACGGTGTGACTAATAACACCATTAGATTGAGGCACTTCCCATTCTCGCTAAGGGACTGAGCCAAAAGCTGGTTGAACTCTCTGCAAGCTAACTCCATCATTACGTGGCAAGACCTGGCTCAGAAGTTTCTTGCAAAATTCTTCCCTCCATCAAAGGCTGCGAAGTTAAGGGGAGAAATGAATAATTTTTATCAGCTCGATGGGTAGTCTTTTTACGATGCTTGGGAGAAGTTTAAGGAGTTGCAAAGGAGATGTCCTCATCATGGGCTTGAGCAGTAGATGTTAGTCCATAATTTTTACAATGGGTTGTATGGTACGACCCGTACCATAATTAATGCTGCTGCTGGAGAGACATTCATGGGCAAGAATGCTAATGAGGCATATGAGTTGTTGGAAGATATGGCAATAAATAATCATCAGTAGTCGGATGAAAGACCGACCAACAGCAGAAATGTTGCTGGAGTTCATGAGCTAGATGCCATCACCGCATTAACTGCTCAAGTTATTTCTTTGACAAAGCAATTACAGCAGAATACTATGTCCGCGAATGTTTTTCAGATGCAAGTAGTTTGTGAAATGTGAGGGGGTCCACATACTTTTGATCAGTTCACAACAATGGATCCAAAAAATGTTCCTATGAACCAAGCTCAGGTTCAAGCAGTTGGGAACTTTTAGAGGCCCTACAACAATCCATTCTCCAACACATATAATCCTGGGTGGAGGAATCACCCTAACATTTCATGGAGAAATGACCAAGGCCAACAGTCGCAGTTTCAAGGGCAGTATCAACAAAACAATCAACAACAGCCCATGAGTCAAGCTCCGTCGTTCCAGCAACCTAAACCACAAGTTCAACAAGTTGAACCCAATGAATTGCAAGCAGCCTTGTTGACCTTCTCCAATTCCAGGACTCAGTTCATGACAGAGAAGAGATCTTCTATCTGAAACTTGGAAACACAAGTGGGTCAGCTAGTGAATATGTTAAACAACCTAGTAGCCACCACCATTCTGAATCGCTTAGCTACAGTTTTTTTGTAAGTCTTCTTACTCTTGCTTTACTTATCACATTGGGGACAATGTGTTGAATAGGTTTGGGGGGAGTCTTACCGCTGTGTGTTAATAGTGTTAATTGTTTATGTTCAGTTGTTTGTTTATTGTTAGTGTCTTAGTTTTAGTGTCATCGTTTGAGTGTCTTGTGTCAATGAATCAAGTTGATAATAATAGCCCATGAGATTGAGTGTACATATGTGATAGAGTTTGATGAAATTGATAGCCATGAAATGCATAAATCTGTGTGCTTAAGTTGGATAGGTCTTGAGTGTCTTTTAATTATTAATAAGTATAAAAACTTGATCATGATTGGTGAATTTCTTGTACTCAAATATTGTTTTATGCATGATTGAATTTTGGTTTGAGGAAAGATGGTGGAAAGTCCTAGAACTTGCTTGCTTGCTATTTGAGATGAAATCATAGATGATACATACTTAGGAAGATGATTTAGGCTATTTTGGAACGATTGAGCCTTTCAAGCCACCCTTGATTACATTAATCCCTAGTTACCATTTTTTAGCCCTAAGTAACCCTTCTTTGATTGACACCTAGTATGAGCCTACTTGAAACCCTTTACAAATATTTTCCCTCCCTTGAATTCTATGAGCATTTAAGTACATGACTGGGGATTGACACTTTGTAATGGTTATTTTAGATTGGGTGCTATCAATAGAAGAACAAAAAAATGGGAATATATTACACTCCCTTGTACATACATTAAAAAACAAGTTTGGGGGTGTAGTTCGAAAAGAAAAGAAAAATTGGGTAAAGAAAAAGTGGAGATTGTTTTTGGTTTATAACGTGAATATTGAGTTTGGTTGATTGGTTTATATGCTTATGGTAATGTTGAGCCTAAATGATATTTCATCTACCCGTGCCTAAGCCTATCGTCATAACCTATAAAATTCCTACTGATTCTTGAGCATGTGTCGTCTAAATTAGTGGAGAATAGTAAGTTAGAAAGCCTATAGAACTTTGGCCTGATGGAATGTTGGTGAGAATTCGTTGTGCATAAGCTAATATTGAATACTTGGTTATTTCAATAATCATGGGTGAGTGGTCATATGCATTAATAACTTTAAGAAAATTTGAGTATTATCCGACTTGAAATTCTAGATAGCAAATTAGTGGCTAGAAAATTCCGGAAGATTTTATTGCATGTTGTTCATGATCTTCGAGGCATAATCTATTGTGGTTGACTTGATTCATTTTTTTAGCGTTTGTGTTTTTCTTTCTTTTTAGGGTGTCTAGAGTTCTTTACTCGAGGACGGGTAAAGTTTAAGTTTGGGGGTGTTTGTTAGGTAGATTTTAATACCCGTTTTAGAGTGTGTTTTAGGGAGTCTTTGGTTTGTCTTCTAGTTGTTTTGTGAAGTATTATGCACGTGTGGTGTGTTTTCAGGTTTTAAGCGATTCAGAAAGGAATAAGGCGAATCCAAAGGAAATAGGCGTTTATCAAGGACAAAAATGCATAGCGGGTCACAATAAATTAGTCAAAGAAGCCCTGGGAAGCTCGGAAAGAAATTTAATCGAAGTCCGGATGAAGAAGGCTGAAGAGTCGAGGCGCGACAGTGCTGCGGTGCCCCTCAGGCAGTGAGCATATGATTTTTAGATGCGAATTAGCACCGCGGCGCTCTCACAGCTGAGCCGCGGCGCCGACGACGTCAGTGCAGCGAAAAACCTAAATTTAACAAGGGTAAAAAGGTCATTTTTGCGGGTTTTTCATTATATATATTGGAAGAAACATTTTTTCTGGGGAGAACACTTTGGGGAGGCAAGAAACAAGAGAACAAAAAGTCATTAGAGACATTTATTGTTCAAGTTCTTTTCCTTTTCTTTACTTTTTCAGTTTATGTTGGATATTAAGTTAATTAGTTTTCTTAGCATGTCTAGGAGCTAATTACTTTATTAGGGTTTTCCATTGAATCACTTGAAACTCTATTATGATTTAATGCATTGTCAATGTTCTTCTTCATCTATTAAAATCTATTCAATTTGCGGTTATTGAATGAGAATTAATTGGCCTTTAGTTTTCATTATCTATATGATTTCAAATCGAGATCTGAAAAGGGAGATTTGAATATGCTATAATTGATTAGACGTAGGTACTTTCCCATTTAGGTTGAGTTTTTATATATCCTAACCGGAATATAGAACATCTCAGTTAACCTGTTATCTTAATAAGAAGAAGAATCGTTAGGCTTGCATTAATGAATGATATAGTGGAAAGTTGAGGAGATTGGAAACCCTAATTCCTTCATTAGTGAATTAAACTTCGTGTGTTTTCATTGCTATTTTATTCTGGAAATTCATGTTAGTTTGTTAATTCTTTAGTTAGACATCATCACTTATATTCGTGAGCCAAATAGAAACTAAAGATTAGTTAATTGGTACTTGATAAATCAGTGTCTGTGGACGATACTCGGTCTTACCTAAATTTATTACAAATAACGATACGTACACTTGCGTAGCATTTAGAAATACCACAAACAGTGGTGTCGAAGCCAAGTGAAGTTTGGGAGGTGCACGTTGGTCACCGATGGGTCTATAACCTCACCGTGAGTTCTGAATCTCCAGGTCAAGGATGAGTACTTATGTGAGAGAATTTTGTGGAGACAAAATGTCTTCAAAGCTCGACTTGAAAGAAAACTCTCTACCAGAGAAGACCCGAGAGGAGATTGAATAAGGAAAGCCCTTCAAAAGCCAATATGGTGAGCATGGATGTCTCGTCGTATCACTCGAAAGTTATGATATCCAGAGAGATGATCCCTATGCTGCCCCTATCACGGTCATGACGGTGCAAATTGAACAAGATCTTGGGAATGTTAGTACCAACCTAAGAAAAGAACAACAAGTCTTGACTCCTTATCATGAAAGGTTGGTAAGAACAAACCACAAACTATGAACTTATGACGCCTTGATTAAGTGGGAACACTACTTCAGAAATGGTCCCTTCAAGTTGTTGGCTAAATTCCAAAGTGTCTCATGTGAGCAGATAATTTCGGGCAATGGACGAGGTCCAACATATTGTAAGATGTCTTCATACTTGAACCACTCAAATATGAGGACAAATTCTTTCCAAGAAATGGAGAATGATGTAAGAAAGGGTCCAAACATAGCTTCTCAATTCAAGTGGTTGAACAAAGGACCGAAGGTGTCAAAGATTAACCATCGACCCACGGCTAAGGGCCGAGAATGGCATGGACTATGGGGAGGATTAGGAACTATAACTTAATTGTATTAAGGGGGAAAGCTTTTATTCGGCCTTTTGTGTTGGTATTGACCGAGACCTTGCATTTATCTTATTGTATTTAAAATTCTAAGTTAGTTATTAGTTGCCTTAGGACATAATGAAACCATGTAATAACCCTTAGCTTTCTTTAGGACCCAATCAATAAGATGAAAAGGCCGAGGAAGGTGACATGGATGAAAGTGCCAAGATGGCACGAACAAGAGGTGACTTGGCCGACAAAGTGTCAAGGACAAGAAGCTTCCAAGAAGACCATTCAAGAATAAGTCAAGTTCGGCCTAGGGGAGATGAAGAGGTGGCCGAGAACCACTCATTGGTTCAAGGAATAGAAACTTCCAAACTAGTTCCAAGAAGATGAAGTCTTGAGAAGCCAAATCCATCCACCCTCATACTCGGTTAATACAAAACAAGTGTGAAGGAGTTTGGGTTCACCCTTGTCTCAAATAAAAACCAAACCATTTCCCATTGCCTCACCATGGCCGAGAACTAACTTGGTTCCCAAGCCAACCGATCCCCTTCCCTTGTTCCTATTCGGCCGATAGGCTTGTAGTTCTGTGTTCTTTGGTTGTCTTCTAGAAAGGTCCCTATGCTACTATAAATAGGTTCCTTAGTACTATGTAATATACATGTTGAATATTGAGTGAAATATAAACTTGTGTGTTTTCAACTTGTGTGTCAATTACATCCATCGGTCCTTATGTGGACCACGGTTCTTGTGTAAGCCACCCTCTCTTCGGTGTAAATCTTGGTTAGGACTTGTTTGACCTAACCAAAACCCAAGATTAAGGAACCCCCTTGGTTAGAAGCGAACGTTGGAACTTGTGTGATCCAACCTAGCCTAATCCTAGGGTCTATCTGAAGATTTTCGGCCACCCTTACTTGGCATGTTCATTGGCTTATACTTAGAAACCCACTAGACCTTGTGAAATTGGTCACCTTCATCTTGGTGTTGAATCAGGCATTAAAATCCTCACGTCTCTATCCTTGACATATCGACCGCACCTCACTTAAACCATTACAACCGAACCAAACACTTAACCAAATCAAACCTCAAACACTTAGTGTGTACTCGGACATGCACCTCGCATTCCGTGTTCATACCTCATCCCAAACCATTTCAATCATTTCACCACCACATCCCACAAAATTTCCCTAACCTCCACTGTAAAGGTCCCTACCCGAAACTACTCATAACTACATGTCCAATCCCGACAACCAAAAACAGTCCGCATAAACCACCATACCGAGAACCTCACTATTTCGGATCATTTCTGAGGTCGTGCTACTACCAAACCACCAAGTCCAGAACATCATCCTGACCCTCAATACACCCATAACAACTCCACCAAGTTCAAAATAGAGATTTGAATATGCTATAGTTGATTAGTCGTAGGTTTAATCTTGAATGAAAGTATCACGACTGCCTGTGTAGTGTTTTAGGTTATTGATCTTAATCCTCCTATGTGGTAGAACTTATCATAGAAATATAGAAAGTTCCCACTTAGGTTGATTTTTTATATATCCTAACCAGATTATAGAACATCTCGGTTAACCTGCTATTTTAATAAGAAGAAGAATCGTTAGGCTTGCATTAATGAATGATAGAGTGGAAAGTCGAGGAGATTGGAAACCCTAATTCCTTCATTACTGAAATAAACTTTGTGTGTTTTCATTGTTATTTTATTCAGGAAATTCATTTTAGTTTGTTAATTCTTTTGTTAGAAATCATCACTTATATTCGTGAGACAAATAAAAACAACAGATTAGTTAATTGGTACTTGATAAATCAGTCTCTGTGGACGATACTCGGTCTTACCAAAATTTATTACAAATTGCGATACGTACACTTGCGTAGTATCTAGAAATACCGCAAACAGTGGTGCCGAAGCCAAGTGAAGTTTGGGAGGTGCACGTTGGTCACCGATGGGTCTATAATCTCACTGTGAGTGCTAAATCTCCTAATCAAGGATGATTACTTATGTGAGAGAATTGTTTGGAGCCAAAATGTCTTCAAAGCTCGACTTGAAAGAAAACTCTCCACCGGTGAAGACCTTATAGAAGATTGAACAAGGAAAGCTCTTCAAAAGCCAATATGGTGAGCATGGATGTCTCGTCGTATCACTCGAAAGTTATGATATCCAGAGAGATGATCCCTATGATGCCCTTATCACGGTCATGACGGTGCAAATTGAACAAGATCTTGGGAATGTTGGTACCAACCTAAGAAAAGAACAACAAGTCTTGACTCCTTATCATGAAAGGTTGGTAAGAACACACCACAAACTATGAACTTATGACGCCTTGATTAAGTGGGAACACTACTTCAGAAATGGTCCCTTCAAGTTGTTGGCTAAATTCCAAAGTGTCTCATGTGAGAAGATAATTTCGGGCAACGGACTAGGTCCAACATATTGTAAGATGTCTTCATACTTGAACCACTCGAATATGAGAGAAAATTATTTCCAAGAAACGGAGAATGATGCAAGAAAGGGTCCAAGCATAGCTTCTCAATTCAAGTGGTTGAAGAAGGACCAAAGGTGTCAAAATTAACCATCGACCCACGGCTAAGGGCCGAGAATGGCATGGACTATGGGGAGGATTAGGAACTATAACTTAATTGTATTAAGGGGGAAAGCTTTTATTTGGCCTTTTGTGTTGGTCTTGGCCGAGACCTTGCAAATATTTTATTGTCTTTAAAATTCTAGGTTAGTTACTAGTTGCCTTAGGACATAATTAAACCATGTAATAACCCTTAGCTTTCTTTAGGACCCAATCAATAAGATGAGAAGGTCGAGGAAGGTGACATGCCGAAAGTGCCAAGATGGCACGGACAAGAGGTGACTTGGCCGACAAAGTGGCAATGACAAGAAGCTTCCAAGAAGACCATTCAAGAATAAGTCAAGCTCATCCTAAGGGAGATGAAGAGGTGGCCGAGAACTACTCATTCGTTCAAGGAATAGAAGCTTCCAAACTTGTTCAAAGAGGATGAAGTCTTGAGAAGCCAAATCCATCCACCCTCCTACTCGGTTAATACAAAACAAGTGTGAAGGAGTTTGGGTTTAACCTTGTCTCAAATAAAAACCAAACCATTTCCCATTGCCTCACCATGGCCGAGAACTAACTTGGTTGCCAAGCCAACCGATCCCCTTCCCTTGTTCATATTTGGCCGATTGGCTTGTAGTTCTGTGTCCTTTGGTTGTCTTCTAAAAAGGTCCCTATGCTACTATAAATAGGACCCTTAGTACTATGTAATATACATGTTGAATATTGAGTGAAATATAAACTTGTGTGTTTTCAACTTGTGTGTCGATTACATCCATCGGTCCTTGTGTGGACCACGGTTCTTGTGTAAGCCACCCTCTCTTCGGTGTAAGTCTTGGTTAGGACTTGTTTGACCTAATCAAAACCCAAGATTAAGGAACCCCCTTGGTTGCAAGAGAATGTTGGAACTTGTGTGATCCAACCTAGCCTAAACCTAGGGTCTATCTTATGGTTTCCGGCCACCCTTACTTGGCTTGTTCACGGGCTTGTACTTAGGAACCCCGGACTAGACCTTGTGAAATTGGTCACCTTCATCTTGGTGTCGACTCGTGAATTAAAACCCCCGTGTCTATATCCTTTACATATCGACAGCACCTCACTTAAACCATAACACTCGAACTTGCACCTCGCATTCCGTGTTCATACCTCATCTCAAATCACTTCAATACTTTACTACCACATCCCAAAACATTTCCCTAACCTCCACTATAAAGGTCCCTACCCAAAACTACTAATAATTATATGTCCAATCCCAACAACCACAAACAGTCCGCATAAACTACCATACCGAGAACCTCACTGTTTTGGATCATTTTCGAGGTCGTGCTAATACCAAACCACCAAGTCCTGAACATCATCCTGACCCTCAACACACCCATAACAACTCCACCAACTTCCTAAGCCAGATTCTAAACTCAACAACCCGAAACGGTCACCAAACACCACACTGTCCGGCCAAACCGGGAACCCGAGACCCCTCTTTTGGCATCCAATGTTGGGTCAACCCGAATATAACCAAGACCAGACCCACTTACCCACCAACACCCCTCCTTACTTGCATTAGATTGGTATCAGAGCGAGCCCTGCTAAGTCAAATACATTGGGATATTCAAATACTATAACCAAGGCCCTGTGTCGTGCCCTACAAAGTCAAATACACGTGATGCAAGCAAAGCAAATCTACTAGGGAAATTCATTGCATGTAGCTTGTTCTATTAGGTTCATCATCTTAATGGAATAGGTGTCTAGACTGGGTGTAAACAAGTGGACAACTCAAGTCAGAAAAGGACAACTTACCAGTAGCAGCGCTTTCCGGCCTCACTGTTGGTCCTTCACATCCTAAAACATGTGTGACTATAATAATCCTTCCTAGTAGCGTGACCGCGTCTCTGGTATCTCAAAGAAATGTTTGGGAGCGTGATCGTGTCTCCGAGTGAATAGTGTGTGAAGTGTCTGCCAAAAGACTCAGATGGGTGCACCAGAGAAGACAATTTATATTAAAGTTCAATCATTACCAAATTAGTAAATTAGCGGGAAAGAGCACATTAGGCCAACAGATATGATATCAAAAAATTCAGTAAAGCCGAAGAAATATAAACACATCAAAGCTCGAATTCTAGTTGTTCCCCAGCAGGGTTGCCAGAGATGTCACACCCCTTTTTCCACCCCAAATGACAGGTTTTATTTCTAAAGGTTTTTTTCAATTTAAGTGACGGTATTGAGAAGAAATTATATATTTATTCAGAGTCACCACTTGAAATTGAGTATTAGTGTTCCAAGTCACCTTATGAATCTCTAATAAAAAGGAAATGACTCTATTTATTATTGGTCTCCGAAAACAAAAGACCGAGTAAGAAATTCCGTTTATCGGGGAGAAGGTGTTAGGCATTCCACCAGTCCCGTGGTTCTAGCACGGTCGCTTTTATTGACTATTATTCGGCTTCACTAATTCTTGGATAAAATTATGCTTGTGGACCTTGAAATGCTTATGGCCGGTCTTTTATTCGCTTTAAAACTTCTTTTATTTTTATTAATGTGTGGTGTACTAGTAGCAGCGCTTTCCAGCCTTACCACGAATTTTTATTTGTATCTCACGTCTTTTGAGGCATTATAGATCGTTCCCCCTTCTCGTGCCTAAATAAGCCTCTAACGTACTTAAGGTCTAATCTATCCCAATTAATCCGGCTTCGAATATGGTAAGTAAATTTTATATAAAATGATTCATCAGTAGCAGCGCTTTCCGAATTTATCGTTGAAAATTATTACTTAATTACTTTCCGAATTTATCGTTGAAAATTATTACTTAATTAAGTCGATATTTTTGTATTATTTTTGTAGCTTTAGAAGACCAAATAAATCTCACTTATTCAAACCCAAATCTTCTTCAATCAAAAATCAACATTCCTTCAAGACGATTAGCAAATTCATAGAATTCAAACAAGTGGTTAATTAGGATATGAGGTCAATTTGTTTTGCCAAACCACTATCTGTTTATAGACTAACTACTCATAACACTACATATTATAGAAATAGCTATTTAGCTCTATTGAAAAATTGCTGCAAGGAATTAAACAATCACAGTAATACCTCCAAACACTATACTCACAGCATCATACATGTTCTCGTTAAAATGCTTACAAAATGGAAATAATATATACTTGAAACAATATATGTGTAAAGACCAAAGCTTTTTCAGAAAAGACACAAGTATGCGTCTTTCTTTTTACTTAAAAAAAAAAAGGAACTTGACATTTCCAATATGCTTTACCACGTTCAGTTAATTTCCTAGTCAAACAACAAACCAGTAAGAAGATTAAATGATTATAGGAAACAAACCATCGATAAAAAAAAAATCAATCTCAGAAATTGCATAGGTTGCAGTCACATGTTCAGAAATTGCATAGGTTGGAATCGCCTTTATTTGCACTCTAGTTGTATTTATATTTCTTACCAATTAGTTTACTCAATCACCATCCTAACGCTTTCTGGAGTAGCTGGGGAACCCATTGCTGGAAGTTAGAGTTTCGGTTCCACCGCAAATCGCTTAGTTAAGAAATTAATTTTTCATCCGAATTCGTCAGCCGATAAAACGGCAAATATTTCAAAGGGAAACAAATTTGGCACGCCCAATGGGTCCATAGGTGATCTCATAGCGAAGTTTGATTCTCCAGGTCAGGATCACACTTGGCGTATGCACCTAAGGCCTGGTAAGAAAATGAACCCAGAGTCCAGTCCACATCCTAAACATAATCCTCCCAGAAGAAACAATGAGCCACCATCTTCTTCGGGTATGCCTACATCGGTCGATACCCCTCCACTTCCTCCATAAACCCAAGCAGTGGGTGAACTTAGTCAACCTGAAGGTCCAACTGTTATGACCAAGTCTTTCATTAGACAACAGATTGACTTAGGCATCCACGACATTATTTATCAGGTTTCCAAACAATTGGCTGACATTGTCAAGCCAATGGTGCATAATAAGGTTCTGCGCGTGAGAGAATTGGAAGCCAATCTACTGCATCCAGGAGAAGGTTCAGCTAGTTCTACCATCCCTCTGTCGAGTGGTGTTGTGCAGCATGCAATTGTGACTCCAGGTGTTGTTCATCAGCCGAATGTATATCAGTCAGTACCTACTCAGGTACAACCAATAGAACACCTAGGAGCACAAGTCCAGTCACTTGGTAACCAGTCTACTGTATGGTTGCCACCAAACACTAGGGGGCAAAATATGCCACTCGACCAAGCGAATTTGCAGTATGGATAGATCAACATGGCTCGGAGACCAGTTTAGGAATCCGGACACCTTGGTTTACCGCCCGTTATGACGTACGCTTATGCAAATGGCCCTACGGTATAGGCGACCAATGTTGACCAGCTGAATTGGCAGCCGATGGCCCCTGGCTATGACCCTGCTAGGCTATCTGGTGACGCTGTCTACAGCCGGACACCATTCCAGCAGTCACAGTCGGTCCAATCCATACCATCCAGGAAGATCAAACTTTCTAAGAACGACTGATGTCTAAGGAGAGCAGACATGGAACATTGTTCCACCTTATCCTCAAGTTTCATCGGCTGTTTCAGGAGCTCAGGTTGCAGGCTTTGGTGTCTATGCCCAATAGTAGCAATGGTGATATACCCCACCTATTGGTAATAGCCAGCAGAATACCTATAACTTTCAAAATCCTATTCAACAAGGGGCAGAATGGAGGCCTCTAGTTCAGAACACCTACCACTCGGTTCCAATTGAGAATCGGCAGGGGATGTCACAGCAGATGAACCCTGAAAACATTGTGAATACCATGAGAAACTACTTTGGCATCCAACTAAAATCCTTGAATAGACTTGTTTACAAGAAGCCCTACCCCGATTGGATAGATCGGGTAGCGCCATTGCCAAGAGGCTTCAAATTGCCTGATTTCGCCACCTTCTCGGGTGATGACGGAAAATATACCATTGAGCACATCGGCATATTTACCGCCCAATGTAACGAAGTTGTCCAGAACGAGTATCACAAGCTGCAGTTATTCCCTTTTCTCTAACCGGAACAACATTTGCTTTGTACTAATCCTTGGCCCCTGACTCCGTGCAGAGTTGGGCTGACATGGAGCGTTATTTCCATGATAGATTTTATTGGCCCCAACCTCAAGTCACTGTAACTGATTTGATGAATCTCAAGAAACAGGTCGGTGAGTCGGCTATCGATTATATCAAGAGATTCAGAAGGAAGGTTGGGAAATGCACTGTACACTTCCTGAATCAGAATGCGCACACATGATAATCAACAACCTGCATCCTCAGCTAAGGGAGAAATTAGTGGGACAGTCTTGCTCTGACTTAAGCCAGTTAGCCGATAAGGCTAGCCAAATAGAGCAGTATATCTAGGAGAAGAAGAAAAGAAGAGCTAACTGAAACCAAAGTTCCCATTTGGTATCCATTATTGAGGCAGATGAGTCTGACTCAGAGTCAGCCGAATACACGGCAGACGCAATGGTAGCCGAGATCGTCAGGGGTAAGGTTTACTCTTGCCAAGCCCTGAAATCTACGAAGGGCAAGGAGACGAGTTCGACTGATGATAGGGTCGGTTACTCGTTTGATATTACAAAGGCAGATCATCTGCTGAAAGATAAACAGATTCGGCTACTTGATAGACATAGGATTCCGTCTGCCGAAGAACTGAAGGATAAGAAGTACTGTAAGTGGCACAATTAATATAACCACACTACTTCTAATTGTGTTGTCTTTAGAAAGGCAATTCAAAAGGGCATCAAGAAGGGCAGGTTCAAGCTAGCCGATAAAAGCATAGCTGAAAAATCTATTGATATTGACCCCTTCCCCGCAGTACCGATATCTATGGTATCATTTGCCAAGCTAGATCAATCAAAAGATGTCAAGGAGAAACAGCCGATGAAAACCATGTGGGTCCCAAAGAATCCCACCAGTAAGAAGGGGGTCACTAGGGCCTTTGTGTTTGATCGGCTAAGCAGCTTACGTGATATCTATAAGGACACGGACAAGCAGCCAGCTAGAAGCAGTGTTCGTGGTCGCCCTTATAAACAGAGCACATTGTTCGGGAACCTCACAAATAGTACCCGATATTCAAAAGGGACCCAGCAGACCTCAGGAGAAGGCTTGGGGGATAAGCATGGTTGTCAGTCGATGAGAAGCCGAGTGTGCCGCAGATAGGCAAAGAACCACTAACCATGGCTAAACAGAGGGTGGCTGAGTTCAACATGAGGAAATGCATTTCTTCCTTACGTATCACAATGAAGGAGAAAAGTCAGCTGATATCTTGGAGGATGATTAAGCCAACCGCTAATATAGAGGAAGGAAAGTGGTTTGTCAATTAGGCTTCTGAAAAGAATGAGGAATCGTCGGGTGTCATATCTAGGACGTAGAAAAGAAGGATGCAGTGCGCCAAAGCCTTGCACAAGATGAAGCTAACGTTGCATATGATATCCAGCGTTGAGGTAGTCGATGAGCAGAAAATTCTTGAGTCTGCCGTATCTGAGGCTATCGAGCCGGCATTTGGCTCAACCTATTCAAAGATAGTGCTGTATGAAGAAGAAGCATTTGACCAAATTAAAAAGGCCCTAGCAACTCCTTCCGTGCTAGTACCTCCCATGCCAGGGAAACCATTGAAATTGTAAATCTCAGTTGCAGATTTGTCTATCGGCTGCATGTTAACACAAGATGCCGATGAAGGAACCGAAAGGGCAGTTTACTATCTTAGCCGAATGCTCAATGAAGATAAGACTAGATATACTCCTATAGAGAGGCTTTGTTTGTCCTTATTCTATGATAGTACAAAACTTGAACATTATTTAATGCCACATGTGGTTCACATTTTGTGCAAGATTGACATCGTCTGGTACTTATTGAATAGACCTATTTTGCAAGGACGACTAATGAAATGGGAAATCAAGCTCATTGCATTTTCTCTCGAGTATAGGCCACTCAGGGCTGTCAAAGGTCAGGGGATAGCTGATTTCTTGGCAGACCACCCTTGTGTATATGAGGAGGACCCATGCGCCACATATACTGCATATATGGACGTCATCCCTTGGACGCTAACTTTTGATAGGTCAAGAACCCAGAAGGGAGTCGGAGTCGGAATAACGATAACCGATCCTAGAGATGAAATGTGGAGATTCTCTTATCGGTTAGATTCTGACTTGACAAAACCAAGCTGAATACGATGCTCTTATCATAGGACTCAAACTCCTAGTTTCTATGAAAGAAAAATGCGTCATGATCCATAGAGATTCTCAGTTGGTTATCAAGCAGTTGGCCACGGAATATGACTGCAGAGACCTAAATTTGTTGGCCCGTTATGAAACGGCTAGCAGGTTACTTAGTAGGTTCACATCGTCAATGTGAAGTCATGTTCCTAGAGGCATGAATGTTGAGGCTAACGATTTAGCACAATAAGGTTTTGGCTTTAGGAAGTCTTTACTCACTCTAGAGTATGATGAGCTGCCAACCGAAGTGTTAGCCTTGGACCAGATCGACTCGTGGAAGCAGGTATTAATAGGCTACTTAAAATATCCTTTCATGTGCAAGGACCTTAAGGTTAAGAGAAGGGACTTGAAGTATGTGCTCATTGATAATGATCTTTACAAAAGGAGCGTAAATGGGGTGCTACTCAAGTACATTGATAAGACAGAGGCCTTAAGAGTCATGGGAGAAGCTCATGAAGGAATCTGTAGATCACACAGAGCCGGGCCAATGATGAAGTGGTTGATTTATTGCCATGGCTATTATTGGCCTACCATCACAGCCGATTGCTTTCAATACGTAAAAGGTTGTGAAGAGTGTCAGTGACATGGACTAATCCAATGGGTACCAGTCGAGGTATTGCACCCGATCGTGAAGCCCTGGACTTTCAGAGGATGGGCTATAGACCTCATCGGCAAGATTCACCCACAATTGGCTAAAGGACATAATTTTATTATTGTGGCTACCGATTACTTCACTAAATGGGTAAAGGCACAGCCGATGAAGAAGGTTCACCAGACAGATGTCATTCAGTTTATCCAACACCAGATCATATATAGACATGGTATCACTGAGATAATTACAACCGATCAATGGACGGTGTTCACTGATTCTAAGGTGGCAGCCTTTGCTGAGAAGTTTGGGATCAAGATGATCACAGCTTCGTCTTATTATGCACAGGCGAACGGATAAGTCGAGGCAGCTAACAAGGTTATTGTGGACATAATTAGTAAAAATATGGAGGATAGAGGGCAGTATGGCATCTCACTTTGGATGAAGCTATTTGGGCAATCAAAAACTCTAATTCTATTACTACAGGGACCATACCTTATTGGCTAACCTATGGCCAAAATGCAGTCTTACCCCTGGAAATTAATGTTAAGTCATTACGGGTGGTCAAACAAAATTATTTAATCTTGGAAGAATATCAGTAGGCCATGCTAATGGCGTTAGATCAACTATATGAAGGCCGACTAATGGCCCTAGAATGAATTGAAACCGATAAATGAAAAATGGGTAAAGCATACAAAAAGCATGGTAAGCCCAAGAGGTTCGTCGAATGAGACTTAGTTTGGAAAACCGTATTGCCGCTTGGAATGAAAGATCGTAAATTCGGTAAATGGTCGCCAAATTAGGAAAGACCCTTCGTAGTATATCGACTAATAAACATGCATGATGAAGAGATTGACAGAAATGTAAACGGCAAGTACTTAAAAAAAGATTACCCTTCGATTTGGGGTATGCATGAGCAGGCAATAGTGACAGACCGGCTGCCTAGCCACACAAAAGAAACTAATTCCCTTCGATTTGGGGAATACATGAATGTATGATAGCCAAAGGCCGGCGGCTTGGTCACAATCACATAAAAAGGCAAAAAAATACTTCCCTTCGATTTGGGGAATGCAAGAGTAAACGACAGCCACAGACCGGCTGCCTGGTCATAAAAATAGACCCTTCGATTTGGGGTCAATAAAAACTAGAAAGCCAAGTTGGTTGGTGTTTCACTAGTTGGGAGTTGAGCTACATTATCAGGATTAGCCGAATCCACGGCTGCTTGATCACAAAAAATAAACCATTTGATTTGGGGTCAACAAAACTAGGAAGGCAAGTTGGTTGACAGGTCACCAGCTATGGGTTGCGCTACATTATCAGTCACAATGGTCTCAGGAATAGACGAATCTACCACTGCTTGGTCACCCTGGATAGCCACAGTCTCTCTTTCATTCTCAGCCGCACCAACGGCTACTACCTCATCTGCTCCTACTTCTTCGGGAAACCCTTTTTCCACATCCAACGAAGGTTCAGCCACCACCACTAATGGGATCTTGGTAAAATCTTGAGTGTCGGCTGCTAGAGTATCATCTGGTTGTTGTTCGGCTTCTGACAATACCTCATGGGTAACAGAAGCAGTGATGGCTTCAGATTGCAAGTCCATGAGGATATCGGCTGACAATTGAGTAACAGAATCAACCGGCAAAGGAGTGGTCATAACTGAAGAACAAGTTCCCTCGGATGCTACTTTGGAAAAACTAGTAGGGAGTGTTGGAGTTGCTTGAGCAAGTCTGTTTTTCCACACAGTCCACTCATTCTCCAGTTGGGCCAGCCATTCACTGCCCTCTTTCTGATCCAATTCCCAGACTACCTGTTAGTTACCGAGTTCCCGAATCTTGTTATCTAAATGAGTGCCCTGTCGAAACAAAGAAGAGTAGGAAGAATCTTGGGCCTTAATAGTCGATTCCAAGGCACCTATGGAAGGAGTAATAGCCTTTATCTCCGCCTGGATCCTCTCCAAATCGGCTCATAGTTTTGACAACTGCCCCTGCAATTCATTCCTTCAGCTAACATTCTGCTGGCTTTCTGCATTCACCTCATTGAAAGAAGTCTGAATGTGTTTCTTCTCTTGCCGAAGAAACCCCAAGTATTGCAGAGCAGCAACCGCTTCATCGTAACTATCTTTGGTTGTTTTGTGTAAGGCAAATAAATTATTTCGAGTCAGGGCCATGTCGTTATAAGCGGTTGCCAAAAATGGAGAATCCTTGGTTTCTTTTGATAGTCTGAACAGAGAAACCCTCAAAGCCTGGAACTCTTCTTTGCTGGTCGGAATCCCCATGGCAAGAGACTCATCGACTCACTCCCGATGAATGCCAACAGGAGAAAATGGTGCAGGTGCAACATCGACTGATCCAAATATTGCAGAAGCACGTCTTCTGAGTCATCAACCGGATTAGCTTCAGTCGGGGATTATCTCCATCCATCTCCTGTATAGAAAGGGCAGGTTCAGAATAAAAGCAAGGGTTTGGAAACAGTGAAGGACCAACCATAAGAGAAAGGATATACCTCTACGGCTGCATCAACAACATCGGCTGCCTCGACAGAAGAAATTTTGGCCTCGGGGACAGCCGATAATGGATCCTGTGGATGTGCACGAGCATGAGCCGAAGGGGACGATCTAATATGAAGAGGGGTTTTGAACGCTGTCTGCGATCGTCAGCGTCTTATGAGTTGCGGTCCTTGAAGGGCAAACAGAAAACATGAATATGGGAAGACAGCCGATGCGAAGGTATTTAAGCTAGACAAGGGATATACCTCAAATTCCTCATCTTCCTTGGTAGAAACATGAACTCTGGTTATATGGGGGTCCTCTTCACTACGATCTCGGATAACAACCCCTCCACTCTGTCTAGGTTGCTTAGGAACAGGTTTCCTGGGTGATGGGATTCGGTATTGGAAGTGGTCTCCAAATCGACAAACACTGGGGGGAATGAGTTGTTGAAAGACACATGAAATATGTTAGCCGAAAATTCACAAGAATAATCTGGCCGACACATATGTAGAGAACAATTTACCTTTTCTCTTCGTTTGCGCAACCTGACGGAAGACCTTGAGTCAGCAGGTCTAGCCGATTTAAAGTGAGCAGTTTTCAAAGCGGCCTCTTTCACCCGCGATTTAGGAGTTTCTTGGGTCTTTTCTTCTTTAACAAGACTAGCCGATCATAATACACATCTAAAGGAGACTGGAAGAATTTCTCCTTGGTCGTGTTCCACCAATTGTCAAAAGCAACAGTAGTATTTGCTCTCAGGGGAAACGGCTGCCAGTCAAATAGGTTGATGAGCCTCTCAAGATTGTGATCGGCTATCTCCTTCGCCTGTTTTGCATCAAGGATCCAGCGTTGGGTCGAACTAACAATACTGCGGTGAGGCCATGGTACGTGCTGAGTCAGACCAAATTGCCTTGCCACAAAGTTCGACCGATAGGGCTCCGTAGTCAACTTATTATTTCTAGAGGTGGGTTTCAGGCCACCCAACAGATCTTTGGCCGTTATAATACGCCCTCATGTGAGGGCCATAGTTCTCCGCTAAGAGAATGTAAGGTCGTCATCGGCTACTTGACGGACCCAATCAGGGGTGGCCCATCTCTCAATGACCGGTTGCCAATCTGTATAATGGTCCCAAGACAGACCATGCAGGGTGGAGACTGCAGGAAAAATGTCCTGGGACACTAAGAGTGTTTTTCGAAGAGCATCGGCTAACACCGGTGGGTTCAATGGAAAACGACGGTCATTAAAACCATCAAGAATAAACTCTGGGAAATATAAGGTGATCCACAGCTGAAGGAACCACAGGGGACCGACTAAGGTATCCAGATTTCTGGAGTCCCTTAACCTTGCTTGGGCATCACCAAGAGCCATATAAGTCAAGAAGAGAGATGCCCAGCTGACATCTTCCCCCGAAACGGCTAGCGCCGCTTAAATTTCCAGTTCCTTCACGACTGCACAAGATCATGTACAGACAAAGTATCGGCTAAACCAAAAAAGTAAGAAAGCATGATGCTCAGCATCATCAACTGGGAGAGGCGGTACTCGGCTGTTGTTGGCCATGAAGTCGTCGTAGCCGAAAGAAGTCTTTGAAACTTTGATGCCCAAATCGGCAACATCTATATCGCTTAAGACTGGCGCTTCAGCTCCTGGTATTGGAAGGCCAAGTATCGTCGTCACGTCAAGCAGTGTAGGACTCATCATCCCTCAAGGAAAAATAAAGGCGTTGGCGGTGGTCGACCAATAACCAAGGAAAGTGTATACGAAACCAATGTTACAAGGGAGGTCAAACCCCGACAGCGCAATGGCGTCATAAAGACCCATGCGTCTCCATTCGGCCTCTCTAGCCCACTTTACTCGTTCCAACCAACAAGAATAGTTGGCAATATTGGTCGGCCAAGTACGCATGATAGCCGGACAACGGTCACCGGTGAACCAATCACAGGTGATAGGAAGGTCATAGTTTGTTGGGCTAAGATACTGAGAAAGAAGGAGGTCGCCCTGTTCAGATGTACCATAAGGGGCAAGAACCAATTGTTCATCGATGAAGGTAAAGGTAGGGGTTAGGTCACCAGCAGCCAAATGGGCGCTATCTGATCCCTAAGATAGAGAAGAGGATGAAGACATGGTTCTCTGATTAAGAAAAGTAGGGTTTTTGGAAGCGCAAAGGAATTCGGGAATGACTGATAGCTAAGTGAGAAACCCCTGGGAAGACGTCTCCCCTTAAATAACCTCTTTCCTTTTGGATGATGTGGCTGACACGCATTAGGACTCCTTTCTTTCAAACATGCGGCTGAAATGTGTCAGAATTTATTTGTGGTAGCCGAGACGCCTCGGTTAAAAGAAAGTCAGGTAAATTCATCATTGCACACATTTAAGGCAAAAGTGATTGAAGCGACACCCGTGGCTGCCACACGAAACGACGACTATTTTTTAATACATCAACTCAACAATTGCACTCAAGTTAATGTAGGGGCCAATTGTTAACACTCAAAACTATTTTTAGTGTTTAGCCGAATCAAATGGCAGTCGAAGATGGAAATCTCAAAATGAGCAGGCAACAGAGTTCTAAGCCGATAATCGAACTGACTCATAGCCTAATCTATTAGTCCTAGCCTTCGGTTAGAAAAGCTCTACCGGCTATTTCGGTAACCTGGTCGAATCATAATTCTGAGGAACGACTGGGACTCACACATATTTGAACACCTCGAAGACCAAGTGAAAGCACCTTCTAGACCCCCAAGAAATGGAAACAAACCGTCAACAGCTAAAAGGAGGTGCCTTCGGTCGTGCGAGAGGAAATCAAGAAGCAAAAACCGGCACCACCTCTTCATAGTTGGCTAGTGGATTTAGTGGCTAACATAGGAGGATCACATTTTATTTCTTGTAGTATAAATGTAAGATCTCTTGTACAAAATAAACAACAACACAATCAATCAAAATTTTGATTTTTACATATAGTCATTCTATCTTTATCGCCTTTATTTGCACTCTAGCTGTATTTATGTTTCTTACCACTTAGTTTACTCAATCACCATCCTAACGTTTTCTGGAGTAGTTGGGGAACCCATTGCTGGAAGTTAGAGTTCCGCTTCCGGCCCAAATCGCTTAGTTAAGGAATCAATTTATCATCCGATTTCGTCAGCCGATAAAACGGCAAACATTTTAGAGGGAAACACTAAAAAAATATGAATTTTTGTTTTCTTAATCTTTGAACCGCAAACAGGAACCTCAAAGTAAAGCCAAGACTGAACCTCGACGGGAATCGGACGGGCGACTCTTGAAACGAACAAAACAGTGAAGAACTCAACTCGATTTGACCGAAACATTATCCAACCACATCTTGTAGAAGATGACCTCCATTTTACTTAATTTTAAGGTGATTACAAAATGAAGAAAGAGTGGGTTTGCTGAATGGTGCAAGGTGGATAATTTTCTTTTCGTTCTCCTCTTCTACGTGAATAGTGAACTGCTAAGTCTCAAAGATGAACCCTTTTTATGCTGATTCTTAGTAGGTCTCGGGTCTATTGGGTCTAGGTCCCCACTCTCTATTTATAGCATATATATTTGTAGTCAAATCCTCAAAATACCCCATGCAAGATTAACATATTTTATCTCTAAAAATGAAATATTCCATGGTTATGGATAGGAATGACTTTTCCACTTGCCATCATTCTATTGGTTCTTTTTTTTCTTTTTGATTAAATAAAAATATAAAGATAAATATATTAATCAACTACTTTCAAACTAAAAATAAGAAAAGTCAAATAACTAGGCTTAAATTCAACGTAATTAACTAAAAATAAATACTAGAATAAAATGAACCTTTTTCTTTTGTAATTTTTCTTTCTTTGAAACACAAAATTCGTACTCCGAAAATGTTGAGTATTTTTTTCATTTTTCATTTCCACAAACGAAACCTACTAAATTAAAAATAAAAGTCAAAAATGTCAAAATTAAGCTTAGACGAAACATTTAACCCTAAAATGGTATAAAATCTTAAGGAGGGTCAAAATCACGTGTCTAGATGGTTTGGTTCTATGCTTAGCTTGTATTTCGGCTGAAACTAAGGAGTCTGGTATGTTTGTATCTTGAGTCATCAATGAAATACTGCTAGAACTTTAGCTTAACTCAAGGTTGGTCGTTCCTCTAAAAAGGGTTGTGTAAATCCCTCTGGCTGATTAATTGAAAAAACTCTCCCATATAGCATGTAAAAACTGTGGTAGAATTAGGAACGATTAAAGTTGAACATATGTTCCTTAAAATTGGCTAGGAAGGTTATCTCAGACTGTGTGGGTCTTCAAGTAATTAAGATATTATACTCAATCTTGTACATTTAATTGTATGTTCTATACCAAATATGTTCATGATCTCTTGTAAGTCTAACATGATGACTGTCACAAAAACTGTTACACCTCGTGTTGTCGTGCATCGTCGCTGTCATCACGTCCCAAACCGAGATACGCGCGTGCACCTACCCTTTTTTCACCTAGTAGGCGAACTCATCCCTTAATCACAATTTGAGCAATAATAAAGCAAGCCCAAATCATCAATAACAAGTCTATAATAGATAAAGAAAGAGTGTGGAATAATACATCAATCCCCAAGGAGTCTGGTCTAAGGTCGTACAAGAGCCTTTACTACATAATATGAATCTGAATATAAATACAAATCTGAATAGTGGGATACTGTCTTGAAATAACAAATAAGACAAGTAAATAATAAGAGAGTCATCCGGGCTGCGGACCCGCTCATGTGCTCACCCTGGATGCTCGATAGCTACGCCACGAGAATAAGTCACGAGGAGAAGAAGTGGAAACTGTCACAAACTCTACACTCATAAAAGAATGTAGCAAAGTAGTATCAGTACAAACACTATGTACCGGTAAGTATCATAGGCCGACAACAGTTAGATAACATATATAAAGAAAGAGACTGAAAGATAGGCATGCTCACAATCAGATATAAACACTGCACAGTCCAAGAATAGTATCACGGGTTCAAATACCAAGTATGAATATGAGAATATGAATGCATATGCAATGCAATGATACACACACGCTCTGAGCGGAATAACTCTACGTCTCAGTAGTCATGACCCATAGGGGACCCGCGAAGTCCATGTACTTGCTATGGCGCACAACCCAATCCAATATAAGTGTATGTTGCGGAACGCGCAACCCGATCCAATATATATATATATATATATATATATATATATATATGTTACGGTACGCAACCCGATCCAAATGCATGATCATGTATGTATGAAACATATGAAATTCCAATGAGAATATATCAGGTAAATCGTGCCACACATGGACACATAATCGTCATGTCAAGAGTGAATCGATCTTTTCTCTACATATGTCAAATCTAGTATCATTCACGTGGCGACGAGCCACTAAATAAAATAAGGCAACAGTCACAATCAACAATAGTACCAGCCTAAGTATTTCATCCCAACTTCATACGCGAAGGTGTACATGCTTTCTCCAATAATTACTAACCACACGTATGCTTTGCTAGCCGGAGTCTAACTGAAAAGGTAAGACATAACCTACCTGGTAGCCGAGCGGGAGTCACGAACGATCACACTGAAGCCTTGCCTTTCTGAGGATCTTGGTTATACTCACAGTTTAGTCATCATTAAAATCTATGTTAGAAATGGAAACTAACAATACCCATACCATTATACTATCCTTTGAATTGAAAACCAACTATGGAAAAAGGAGAAAACGGGCCCACAAGAGTAAAACATGTAATTCAAAAGTGAAATCGGTAATCCATCATTCTAGAAGTCTAATTCTACTAATCAATTACTAAATGAACTCAAGAATAGGTCAATTTCATGATTCAAGCCAAAACCCCCAAATTAGTCTTAAACCCTAGCTTTTCCATATTTAATGTCTCAACTAGAACGGGAGATTCAAGCCTATAGGTTACTAATTAACCAAATCCATTCTTAGATTAGTCCAATCCACCAATAATATTCATTTATAACAATTAAAAATTAAGTAGTGGAATAACCATTTAAACCCATCTTCCTTCAACTAGTTTTCTAGGTCTCCACCATTGATTCAAGCTTAGGAAAGGTAAAATAAAGGAAATAAGGTTAAAGAGACTTACCCCAAGAATAATCCACTTAGAAAAACTTAAAACCGCCCTTGAGATACTATGGAGGAATAATTTTGGGAATGGGAAATGAAGGGTTTAACTTAGCATTTAAAAAGGCTTATGGTCCCCATCGTCCGCTACAGCGGTCATTGTACCCATTGTAGTGAGCCCGCGCCTGAGGCCCTACTCCCGCTTCGGTGGCTCACGTGAAATCCCAACCCTTCGCCATAGCATCCCATTGCCCGCTACGGTGGTTCAACGTCATTTCCCCAATACTCGCC
Organism: Anisodus acutangulus; assembly: GCA_029783415.1. Lineage (NCBI taxonomy): Eukaryota > Viridiplantae > Streptophyta > Magnoliopsida > Solanales > Solanaceae > Anisodus > Anisodus acutangulus. The sequence continues at coordinate 131,873 of JAJAGQ010000031.1, read as the reverse complement.
ATAATGGACCAGGCCTCGCCGAGACGGGTCTGTTGTGGCTCATCAAGGCTCACCCCCCCCCCCCCCGATGACATTAGTCACTAACAGATTGCTAGTTTTTCACAACTTCTTCCCAAAATCTGACAACCAGCCAACACCTCCCAGACACAAACCAGATATGTAACCCTATATAAAAATACTCTACGGACTCGCTCGTAGTCTCAAAAATCCTATCGGATCTCCATTTAACTAGGTCAACCCCCAATGTCCTAAAACCAACTTTCCAACCAATAGTCAAAACACTCTCGAAAGCCTCAGGAATCGAACCAACCATCCCACCAAGTCATAAACGACCCTCCGGACCCTACAAAATCGATGGAATTCCAAAAATGGTCTATTTACCCAAAAGTGAACTATTGGTGAAACGCTCTCACTTAAGAATTCTAATTCTTTAAATTTTCACTATGAACACCTAATAACCTCGAGAATTGGGTCAACAGGGGTAAAATAGTCAAAATGCACATAATGACTAAATGAGTTGTTACATCATATACCAATTAAACAATCGCTCATCCTCGAGCGACAAGGCATGAATGGGGAAGAAAAGCACCTAAGTCAGCAAACAACTGAGGATATCTGGCATACATATCAAACTCGGTCTCCTATGTAGCCTCCTCAACGGGATGATGCTTCTATTGCACCTTAACAAAAGCTATCTCCTTAGACCTCAACTTCCTAACCTGCATATCTAAATTCGCTACAGGCTCATTCTCATAAGACAGATTCTCATCAAGCAACATAGAATCCCAACCAATGATATAAGACCCATCTTAATGATATTTTTTCATAATAGAAACGTGAAAAACCGGATGAACACCTGACACACTTGGTGGCAAAGCCAACTTATAAGCAATAGCGCCAACACGACGGAGAATCTCAAATAGACCAAGTACCTCGGGATTAAATTGCCCCTCTTCCCAAATTGCATCACACCCTTCGTGGGTGATATCTTCAGAAGAACCGGCGCACCCTTCATAAACTCTAGATCTCGGACCTTTTGGTCCGCAAACATCTTTTTCCGACTCTGAGCTGCTAGAAGTTTTTCCTGAATAAGCTTTACCTTGTCTAAAAACTCCCTCAACAAATCTGTACCCAACAATCAAACCTCAAACGCATCAAACCATCCAATAGGAGAATGATAAAGCCTCAAAGGGTGACATATTAATGTTGGAATGGTAGCTATTGTTGTACGTGAATCTGCCAAGGATAAGAACTGGTCCTAATGGCCACCAAAATCAATGACACATGCTCTCACATATCCTTGAGCACTTGAATAGTCCTCTCGGACTGTCTATAAGTGTAGGGATGAAAAGCAGTACTAAGATCCAACTGAGTACCCAATTGTGACTGCAATGTCCACCAGAAATGGGCACTAAACTGAGGAACTTGATCAAAGATGAAAGAAATAGGAACCCCGTGCAACCGCACAACCTCACAAATGTAAATCTTGGCCAACTTATCTGCATTATAAGTAATCTGAACTGAAATAAAGTGCGTAGACTTGGTCAGCCTATCCATAATAACTCAAACTAAATCAAACTTGCCCAAGGTCTTCGGATGACCTATAATGAAATCCATGGAAATCCTCTCCCACTTCCACTCGGGAATGGGCATCCTCTAAAGTACACCGCTAGTCCCTGGTGCTCATACATAACTTGTTGACGCTTCCCACACCGAGCAACAAAATTTTCAATATCTCTCTTCATCCGACCCCACCAGTAATGCCGTCTCAAATCACGATACATCTTAGTAGCACCTGGATGAATTGAGTATCGAGAACTATGGACCTCCTCTAATATCAAATGAGTCAAACTACTAACACGTGGAATTCACACACGTCTCTTAATTCTCATAACCCCCTCATCATCAAGCACGACCTCCTTCACCTCACCATGCAGCACCTTATCATGAATTATTTATAACTGAGCATCCTCAAACTGCTGAGCCCTAATCTGCTCCCAAAGAGATGACCTCGCCTCAACACACGCTAAAAATCTGCTTGGATTTGAAACATCCAATCGCATAAAACTATTAGCTAGAGTCTCAACCTCCATGGCTAAGGGACTCTCTGAAGCAACCAACTGAGCTAAATTTCCCATACTCATTGCCTTGCAGCTCAAGGAATCAGCTACCATATTCGCTTTACTTGGATGGTAAAGTATAGTGATATCATAATCCTTTAGAAGCTCCATCTACCTACACTGCCTAGAATTGAGATCCCTCAGACTGAACATGTGCAGAAGGCTGCAGTGATCGGTAAACACCTCATAATGGACCCCATAAAGATAATGCCTCCAAATCTTTAAGGCAAAGACTACCGCTAGCAACTCTAAAATCATTGGTATGGTATTTCTTCCCATAGATCTTCAATTGTATGGAATCATAGGCAATGACCCTGCCCTATTGCATCAGCAGAACAACCAAACCAACACGGGATGCATCACAATAAACTGCGTAATACTTACCCTCCACGGGTAATACCAATATCGAAGTCGTAGTCAACAGAGTCATGAGATTTTGAAAGCTCTCTTTACAAGCATCGGACCACTAAAAAGGAACCTCATTTTGAGTCAATCTGGTCAGGCGAGACACAATAGAAGAAAATCCTTTCACAAACAGGTGGTAGTAACTTGCCAACCCCGTAAAACTACAAATCTCAGTCACAGTAGTGGGCCTCGCCTAATCTCTAACAGCCTCAATCTTCTTAGGATCAACCTTAATCCCATCCTTTGACATCACGTGGACTAATAATGTCACAGAATCAAGCCAGAACTCACACTTCGAAAAATTGGCATAGAGCTCTTTCTCTCTCAACAATCCTCAAATAACGCTCATGCTCCTCTTTACTCTTCGAATACACCAAGATATTATCGATAAATACAATGATGAAGGAATCCAAATATAGCTTATAATTACATTTCTCAAGTCCATGAAAGTTGTCGGGGCATTTATAAGCTCAAATGACATCACAAGGAACTCATAATGACCATAAAGAGTCCTAAAGATCATCTTTGGCTGGTCGAATAAGTCATTAATACGTGAAATCGAGTACTTATTACGAATGGTTACCTTGTTCAACTGACGGTAATCTATGCACATCATTATCGTACGATCTTTCATCTTCATGAACAAAACAGGAGCACCCCAAGGGGAGACACTCGGTCTAATAAACCCCTTACTTAAAAGATCTTATAACTACTCTTTCAACTCTCTCAAATTAGCAGGTGTCATCCTATATGGTGAAATAGAAATAGGGTGTGTGCCTAGCTCTAAATCGATGTAGAAATCAATGTCACGATCAGGTGGCATACCCAGCAAATCATAAAAGAATACCTCAGTGACTCACACACTATTAGCAAGGACTCAAGGGATGGAGAATCCCCACTAGTACCACAAATATAGGCCAAGTAGGCCAAACACCCCTTGTTGACTAGTTTTTTCGCGGAGATAGGAAATGATCTTCTTCAGAGCGGGACTCGGAGTACCCCTCCACTCAAGTCTAGGAATCCCAGGATTATCTAAGGTAACAGTATTGGCGTGATAGTCTACGATCGTGTGGTGCGGTGAAAACTAACTCATACCCAAAATAATATCAAAGTCTAACATATCCAAGATCATCAAGTCTACCCACGTGTCATACCCCATAAAAGTAATCAAGAAAGACTGATAGACTCTATCAACCAGTACTGAATCTTCGACTGGAGTAAACACATGAATAGGTATGTCAAGACGGTCACAAGTCAAATCCCAACCAATCAAATGATAAGCAAATATATATGAGAAAGTAGACCTTGGATCAAACAAGACTATAGCGAGCCAATGATGAATAGTAATATTACCTGAGATCACGGTATCAGAAGCATATGCCTCAGGCCTACCGAGAAAAGTATAGCAATGTGCACCACCACTACCACTCTGGCCAGACTACGCTTCTCCCTTAGATGCCTGGATACCACCCATATCAGACTAATGTCCACCCCTGGATGAATGAGAACCACTGTGGCCTAATTGAGTACCCCAGACCGGTGTAGCACCACGACTTTTAGCTCGACTATGGCCCTTAGTCTGTCCTTATCCTCTCACGCTGGCCCCAGCAGTGGGCTCGGGCGTACCTGCCCTCACAATATCAGCTCATGTCCTTACCATCTATGAGAGAATAGAAATATATCAGACACCGATTCAAACATTCCAGATACCAATTTGAATAAAGTAACACGAAAGAATAAAGAAATTGAAGTTTCTTAAATGTCTCATACCCTCTCATAGATAAGTACAGAGCTTATCATACCGATCTGCAAAACTCTACTTGACATGATCTTGTACTTATAGATCGAGTAACATAGGGCTATGATACCAACATGCCATGTCCCAAATCGGGGAACACGCGAGCACCTACCCTTTTCCCACCTGGTAAGTGACCCCATCCCTTAATCACAATTTGATCGATAATAAAGTATATCCAAATCAGCAATAATAATAAGATATTATACTAGGGTAGAATTAGGAACGATTAAAGTTGAACATATATTCCTTAAAATTGGCTAGAAAGGTTATCTCAGACTATGTGGGTCTTCAAGTAATTAAGATATTATACTTAGTCTTTTACATTTAATTGTATATTCTATACCAAACATGTTCATGATCTCTTGTAAGTCTAACATGATGACTATCACAAAAATGGTTACACCTCATATTTTCGTGCGTCGTCACTGTCATAACGTCCCAAACCGGGATACGCGCAGGCACCTATCATTTTCCCACCTGGTAGGCGAATCCATCCCTTAATCACAATTTGATCAATAATAAAGCAAGCCTAAATCATCAATAACAATAACAATAACAAGTCTATAATAGATAAAGAAAGAGTGTGGAATAATACATCAATCCCCAAGAAGTCTGGTCTAAGGTCGTACAAGAGCCTTTACTACATAATATGAGTATGAACATAAATATAAGTCTGAATAGTGGGATACTGTCTTGAAATAACAAATAAGACAAGTAAATAATAAAAGAGTCATCCGGGCAGCGGACCCACTCATGTGCTCACCCTGGATGCTCGATAGCTACATCTCGAGAATAAGTCACGAGGAGAAGAAGTGGAAACTGTCACAAACTCTACACTCATAAAAGAATGTAGCAAAGTAGTATCAGTACAAACACTATGTACCGGTAAGTATCATAGGCCGACAATAGTTAGATAACATATATAAATAAAGAGACTGAAAGATAGGCATGCTCACAATCAGATATAAATACTACACAGTCCAAGAATAGCACGACAGGTTCAAATGCCAAGTCTGAATCCAATTAGTATGAATATAAGAATATGAATGCATATGCAATACAATGATACACACATGCTCCAAGAGGAATACCTCTATGTCCTGATAGTCATGACCCATGGGGGACCTACAAAGTCCATGTACCTTTTGTGGCACACAACCCGATCCAATGTAAGTATATATTGTGAAACGTGCAACCCGATCCAATATATGTATGTTGCAGAGCGTGCAACCCAATCCAATATAAAAAATATATGTGTGTGTGTGTGTGTTGCAGTGTGCAACCCCATCCAAATGTATGATCATATATGTATGAATGATATCAATTGCCTATGAGAATATATCAGATCAATCGTGCCACACATGGACATATAATCGTCATGTCAAGAGTGAATCAATCCTTCTTCTATATACGTCAAATCTAGTATCATACACGTGGTGATGTGCCACTAAATTAAATAAGGCAACAATCATAATCAACAATAGTCCCAGCCTAAGTATTTCATCCCAACTTCATACGTGAAGGTGTACAAGTCAATCAGGCTATGGAAAAAGTCAAGTTGATTTCGGAGCATTTGAAAATGGCTCAGAGTCGCCTAAAGACTTATTCAAATGTGAGGCATAGAGACGTGGAGTTTCAGGTTGATGATTGGGTGTTTCTGAATGTTTCACCGATGAAAGGTGATATACTATGGCTTGTAAGTCATTTCGTTTGCATATTATTCAACGAGACCGAAAACACAACAATGATTTGTTTTATGGACAATTATATTATTTCCAGCCCAAACGAGGTGTCATGAGGTTTGGAAAGAAAGGGAAAAATAATCCCAGATATGTCGGACCGTACAGGATCCTATGAAGGATTGGAAAAGTGGTTTATGAACTTGAGAAAGTGTGTGGGAGACCCGTCGATGGTTGTTCCTACCTAATCCATCATAGTTAAGGATGTCCTGACCTATGAAGAGATCCCTATGACTATTCTAGATTGTCATATTCGAAAGTTGAGGACTAAGGAAGTTGCCTCAGTGAAAAGTGATGAGGCTACATAGTAAGCCGAAGAGGACATGAAGTCCAAATATCCGCACTTATTTGAGGAACCAGTAGGAAGCGCACAAGGTAAATACCTTCAGTATTCATGTCATATCCCGTGTGTATCCATATCTCATATTTCACGTTCATGTATTTATTACTCATGTTCATGTTTTCATGCAATCATGTGCATGCTTCAGGAATTTAGGAAACCAAGACGGGGAGTGTAAGGTTAAAAATCCATTTCAATTCAGTAACCTCTTATTTATGCCAGGTTTATATGGACCGTAGAATCGAGTGTGGACCGTAGAATCATACCGTACAAATAACTTTCAAAAATTAATAAAATATGGTGGCTCATACAGACCGTATAAAAATTGTACGACAGTACATTTAGACTGTTGGTAAGGCCTCAACTTTTGGTAATCACTGGAATTTGCAATTCAATGATGGTCACTTTATACAGACCGTACATTCCAACGCATAAATTGTACAGACCGTACAATATAGTCGTAGAATGCCCGATAAGCTGAACAGTATATATACATGAAATCAGTTCTATAAATTAGTTTTCATTCTTTTTAAGCCCTAGCACGAAGGCTCTCTCCTCCCAACATTCTCCTACATCAAGGTAAAACCTTTTCTTATATTTCGACGCAATTTTGATCAAGTATACTCAAGTACTAAGTGAAATTATTGATTCTTAATCTAGGGTTTTCAAGGAAACCCATCTCAAGGAATTAAAGTTCAGGCTTTGGGTTTCTTCTTCAAATTTCAGACATTTATTACATGTTTTGGAAAGACAAAGATATGTAGAGCTTCTATCCACATGTGGGAACATCGTTGTTCTTACCCACGCCATGTTTATCCATGAAGCACAAAATTTCATAAATTAGGGTTTCAAATTAAGTTCATGATATTCCTGAACTACATGTATCATGATATTCCATGTCTGTATTACTAATTCATTATTGTATTCTTGATATTCCATTTTGGGTATTGGGAATCCGTTTGTAATCCATGAATACCCATGCCTTGAATTACATAGGTTTTTAACCACAAGTCATGAACCCATATTACTCAATTCCATGAATTCTACATGTTTTCCATGCTAATTGTGAAGTATATTATGTATTTATGGTCATGTTATATCTTATACATGTCAAACATGTTTACAAGGCATGATTATACAAACCATGGGCTTTCTAGCAAATTATATTTCATGTTCATATTTGAGAGTTGTATAGATTATCGAGAAGGCTCAGACAGCCTGAAACTATGTATGTCAATGTAGGATAAGGATCGCTCTACCCAATTAGGATGATTCTTCATATTACCCATTGCGGGTTATTAGATTCAAGTCATGTCATGTTCATATCTCGTACCCCGACAAGGTACGAGGTGGCTTAGTTGATCGGGCAGAGATCAGACGCAATGCTCTCATGTGGTGGTTATATGTCGGTTATACTAAAGCTCTCCCATTTAAATTAAGTTATCATGTTATATTATTTTTTATGTCATATATTATACAAGTGCATGCTCAGGTTACAGATTCAGTTTCAATCCTATTGTTTCATGTTCCTGCTTATTCCTTTCAGTTTCTTTACATACAGTACAATTCAAATGTACTTACGTCACTTCTTGCCTGGGGTCTGCACTTCACGGTGCATGTATTGAGTTTTAGGATGACGGATCTGCTCATTAGACTTTCATCAGTATCAGCTATTCGTGAGCCCCATTCTATTTGGGGTGTCATGCTTAATTATTTTCATATTATGTTTTACGTTAGAGGTATGTCAAGGCCTTATCCTGGTAAAACAGTTTTGCAGTTAGACTCATGTTTAGAGATTTCATAGACTAGTTTAGCATGTCATGTCAAATATTTAGTATTCAGACTTATCATGTTTTTCAGTCTATTCCGCAATCATATTTTCAGACTATATTTTTAGTATTATTTTACATGTTTTAAATGATTATTATTGCATGTTTTGATGTCCATGTTGATTCGGCAAACCATGTGGTTCACTCGGTCACATGCAATCAGGCAAAGAGTGTCATGTTTCGCCTAAGCCATGGTTCGGGGCGTTACACAAGCTTGAATTACCCCTAGAGTTGGAAGTAGTTCATCCGGTATTCCATGTATATATTCTTCAAAAATGCTTATGCGATCCCTCCCGTATTACCCATATAGAGGATGTCCAGGTCATAGAAAATCTATCATATGAGGAAATCCCTATAGCCATCTTAGATCATCAGGTCCGTATGTTATGGACCAAGGAGGTAACTTCATTTAAGGTGCTTTGGAGGAATAATAATGTGCAAGAAATGACATAGGAGGCTGAGGAGGACATGAAGTCCAGATATCTCCATTTGTTTTATTTAGGTTCATATCAACACTCGTGCGATACGACTTCTCTATTTCTATCTTATCTATCAAGCTTATCTTATATATTTTGTTTAGGTGATATTATTGAGACAAATGTGACAGATGCAGCCCAGGTTATGGCAGTTGACAGTTGAGGTGAGTTATGGTTAACCCTTTTGATTTCTGGATAGATAGATGGTCGTGTGGGGCCGATATGGTGATATTATGCCATAGTGTGGACCTGTTTGGAATTGGATATATAGTTTGGCTTCTTGAGAAGTTTTGGATAGTCCTGTTTATAGAGGAAACTCTACCGAAATTTTCAAAAATCCTGAGAGTTGTGATATTTTCTCAACATTCGAGGACAAATATTATTAAAGGGGAAGGATATACTGGTGGTACGCTTGGGCCATCTAGGTGTCACCCCCAAGGTTGGAGTGTGACAAAAACAGGTCATAAATCAAGGATTGCATTAGGTTAGCCAATGCTTATGTTATGTATTATTTTCCCTACAGTCAATTATATAATCAAATAATGGAACAATTTGGAAAACATGTCCTCTCTATCTTAGTAAAATCCAACTGTTATCGAGAAGAGAAAAAATGAGTCATGATAGAAATCCTAAAAGCCACCACAATGAATCACTTTCTTCCCAAAAAGGGACTCTTCAGATATACCTATTCTTACTACATAAACATGTCACTACTCCTCAAAATCCCACCAGTGAACCAAATTGGAAAAATGTATGATTCATCTTCAGGTTTTATCAACCTCTCTCATCCACACACTCACTTGATTCCATAAAATCAGACCGTATCATCTACCTTACTCTCACTAACCCATTTTTCCCTATCATACAGATGTATAAACCAACTGGAAAGGAGAAAGGAGAAATAAAATTGGGTGGAGCTCATAGAAAGGAGGAATATGTTAAGAGCCCTAAAATAGGGGCAACAACAGTGGAAATCGGTGGTACAACAACTCCTGTAGAAACTGAGTTATTTATATCGCTAGCTCATCCCAGAACAATGCGTTATGGTTATCATACAAGAGAAACTTTGGAGACACAAGGGTTCATGAAGAAGTATGGAAGGCTGAAGCAAAGAAGAATCCTCTACTATCCAAGAAAGAAGAATTATTTGGATTTTGGTTCCCATGGGAAAAAACCGGTGGATGGTGAATCTTCCTGGGGTAAAAGGTGGACAAAGATAGAGATATATTCAAAAGAAGGGGATGATTCAAAAGATTATTATAGGGAAATAGACGATGAAGAGATATCATCCCTTCTCTGATCATATCCAATCTACTCACCCCAGTCAAAACTTCCCAGAAATTAGACCTAGCATGTAACCTCCACATTGGTCATATTCACTAGCAAAGTGACTAGAGTCTAGTTCCAAGTCTATTAAAATGATCTATTGTGTATGGTTGTAATCAGGGATTTAAATTGTACTAATTGAAGTAAATGAAAATAATTATCGGATATTTCACAAATCAATGCCTTATTTATGTGATCGGAATGTTTTTTCCTTAACTAAGTGTCTGGTTCCTGTTTTGCGTATATGTGATAGCCTCAGTGGCCATGAGTTCAATATCCATCATCAATTACAAACTACAATCTGAGTTAACTTTTTAAATATGCCAAAAAAGGGAAGATTGATCACTGTTCTTACTTGCTTTATGACTCCTAACATTGTCTATTCTTAGTTCAAACTTGATGATATGAGTGTCTGGAATTGGGTGCTCCTGGCGTGAAGAATATGGGGTTTGTTATCATCAAAAAGGGGGAATTTATTGGCATTAACAATTCTGAATTATGCCAAGTAGTTTTGATGATTGACAAAGTAAATAAGCAAGGTTGACTGCAAGCACGGCAACATATAAATCAAGTGCTAGCAGTGAATGACCCAGATTGGCAAAAGGGTTCTAGGTCAGAACTGGTGACTCGATATATGAACTAGGTCCATGGGAGTATTCCTTCACAAAGAGGTGCATATGTTCACAGAGGAAGGAGAGGTGAATCAGGCAATTGAAAGCAGAAAAAGAGCTGCAAACCATAAGCAACGACAAATACAGACACATGAACACATATTGCAATTATGTGTCAATGCAAAACTAGGTCATCATGTGCAGGGAATGAATGACTGAGGAGTGAAAAAGTGGAGTGGTTAAATGAACCGGGTCTATGAACTTGTTCCATCATAAGAGCAAATGTAAACGAGTTTGAAAGAGAGAGAGATGACTCATCTATAAAGCATATCAATGTTGAATAGAACAAGCATGAAAAATGCTCTATCGTTCTATCACAAAGAGTCATCAAGTTTAGTTGTTGAATGTTCCACATGGTAGAAGGGAATCGTCAAACCCCAACCTTTGAGGGGGCGGTGACCGGCACCCGGTGCCCTAACGGCTCGAGCGTACCACATCTCATACGTACTCTGGATATACATGTACTTAGGCCAACTAGGCCCCTGAATGGATCTCACAAAACAATCAAGACATAATAACATGTAGAAGAAGAAGAAGCCCAAACATATATACATACGGGAAGATGACAAGGCCATAACATATATCAATTGTCTAACTGGAAGGCCGATAAAGCCATATATGACTTCTATAGATATGACTACTATCTACAAGCCTCTAAAAAGTATAAGAACGTCATCAGGTCGGGAAAGGGCCCTGTCATACTCATAAATATATATAACATCATACCGACTTAGACTAGCACCTTCAGAACCACCATCAATGAGCTGAGATCCTACTAAAAGTGGGTGTCGCTCCATCTATCAAAACATGTGGGCATGAAACGCAACATCCCAGTAAGGGACGTCAGTACGAATAATGTACTGAATATGTAAGGCAAGAAATGTAAATGGATATATAAATGTAAATAAGGATCGGGAAGAGATAAATTGTAACTCTGAATGCCACTGGGGGTGTACGATATGCATGCTTTCCTTTAAAAAACATGGTCATACATATATATATATATATATATATATATATATATATATATATATATATATATATATATAGGTCACACTATGGGAAAATATCATCAGTAAGTCGCTCTCTAGGGTTAATGTCATCATAATGTACCCAACTGTAGTGGTGTGCATATATAAGTGTTGCACTCGCCCGACTATAGTGCGAGTCAGTAGAAAATAGATACGTATATATATATATATATATATATATATATATATATATATATATATATATATATATATATACAACGCATGAATGACCTTAGATGACCAACATGAACATGACGGGGTGTCCTAAGGTCATTAACATATGCCTATCATTATAGAGCTACGTACATCAATTATTACAATCTAACAAGGATCTCAGAATAAATCATTTAACAAAGAGTATCATAATGTGCGGAAATTAATCCCAACAAGGGACAAACAAGGATCATGAAACCACTTTCAAGAGTAAAGACCCAACATGTTGTCAATGGCCAAGAGTAGAACTTGCTTTTGTGAACGTTTAGATACATGTCATTACTCATAAAATCATGACAAAAAGGAAGAAAGGTAAGCTTTATGTAACATCTCATCCCTTAAAACTAAGCCTTGTTCATGATTCAGCAGTTTAGGAAATTAAAATGGGGATTTTAAATTGAAAAATTTATTTTAGTTCTGCAGATCAGATTTTATGCCTGGATCATACAAACCGTAGAATTTGTTACGGTCCATCAAAATAAACCGTCGATTTTGTTTTTGAAATTGACGGAACCTAGTAGATTTTACAGATCGTATAAAGAGTTATGGTTCATCCTTTTTTACCGAGGTACCTCAGCTTTTCTAGATCATTAGAAACTTGTAATTTTCAAGATAGTCCGAATATACAAACCATACATTATTATATAGTCCCTCTTCAAGTCGTGTCAAATTCGACGGTCCGTCAAATTTGACCGTAAAATCCCCGACGCAGCAAATAATATAAATACGCAGACTTAGTTCCAAAATCAGTTTTCTTATTTCCCTAAGCCCTAGAACGAAGTTATCTTCTCCCATCATCCTCATAACTCAAGGTAAGTCCTTTCCATATGTTTCAACACGATTCTAATCAAGTATAATCAATTTCTAAGTAGAATTCATTGTTTCTAACCTTAGGGTTTTCAAGCAAACCCAACTCAAGGAATTAAGGTGCAAGTTTTGGATTCCTTCTTCCAAGTTCAGGCCTTCAATACAAGAATTAGAGCGATTAAGGTATGTAGAGCTTATATCTACGTGTGGAAACACCATTGTTCTTCCCCACGCCACGTTCATCCATGAATTTACATAACTTAGGGTTTTAACTCAAGTTCATGATAACCCCAACTACATGTGTCATGATATACTATGTTTATATTATTAATTTCCTAATGTATTCTTGATATTCCATTTTGGTTATTGGGAATCCGTCCGTAATTCATGAATACCCATGTCTTGTATTCCATGGGTCTTTAAACATGAGTCATGAACCTATATGAAATTCCATGAACTCTATATGTTTTCCATGTTTTATTCAAAGTATATTATGTATTTAGGTTCATGATATATCTTATACCTATCATCCATGTTTACCAGTCATGATTTTACAAACCATGGGCTTTATAGCCAATTATATTTTATGTTCATGTTTTGGGAGTTGCAAAGATTACCGAGAAGGCTCAGACAGCCTGAAACTACATTTGTTAATGAAGGATAAGGATCGCTCCACCCAGAGGATGATACCTTCATATTACCCCTTGTGGGATTATTGGATCCATCATGTTCATATTCGTGTCTCGTACCCCGACAAGGTACGAGTTGGATTAGCTGATCAAGCAAAGATCAGACTCCACGTTCCCGCGTGGTTGTTTCTTGTCGATTTTGTTAATTCTCTCCCACAAATATTCAAATATTCATATATACAGTTTACAAATTTTATACATGTCATTATATTCATGTTCATGTTCAATTTCAGTTTCAGTTTCATGTTCTTATTATATCATGTGTCTGCCTATTCTTTCAGTTGCTTTACATACAGTACTATTTAAATGTACTAATGTCCCTTTGCCTGGGGCCTGTACTTTACGGTGCATGTACTGAGTTTTAGGACGACGGATCTGCTCGCTAGGATTTGCCTCAGTATCAGCTTTTTGTGAGCCCCATCTCATTCGATGTGTCAGTTTATTTATATACATGTCATGATTATTAGTAGAGGTATGTCAGGCCTTGTCCTAGTAAATAGTTTTACAGACTCATATTTTAGAGGTTTCATAGACTAGTCTAGTTAGCATAGTATAACAGTATTATTTTCAGACTTCTCATGTTTTCAATATTTTCGCTATGATAGTTCAGACTATTTTCAGTATACATTTTTACATGTTTCATTATCATTACTATTGTATGCTTTTGATGCTCATGATGACTAGCAAGCCATGGGGTTCACTCGGTCACATACAGTTAGGCACTGAGTGTCGTGTTTAGCCTAGGCCATGGTTTGGGGCGTTATAAGACTTGGTATCAGAGTCTAGGTTCATGTGTCTTAGGGTTTGGGGTCACTTTTATATATGTGAGGGCCCCATAGATGTAAATAGTTGACCACCAAGACATCTAGGATTGGCTCACTTTTTTCATACTCTAGATCTTGTACTTAGAGCTATACATTCAGGACATTCTTCTAACTCGTGCATATTACGTATTTTAGAAAATGCCTGCAAAAAGAAAATCAGCTACAAGCAAGAGGGTTGCTGATAATGCTACTCGTGAGGAATATACTCATGTTTAGGGAGCCAATTTGGGTATAGCACCTCCACTCGATACCACATGGTCTGCGGAGATTCTAATTCCACCGCCCAGTTCCACTGATACGAATGTTAGGGGAACTATTCAGTTGCTCACCCAGCTTGTGGCTACTCATATCTAATGTTAGGGAATGACTCCAAGTATAGGAACTTGTAGGGAGTCATCCTGCTTTAGGACTCGAGCATTTCTACGTATGGACCCTCTAGTGTTCATAGGGTCAATCAAGACAGAGGATCCACAGAACTTTATTAATGGACTTCAGAAAATCTTTCGGGTTATGCATGCTACTAGGTTAGAGGCAGCAGAGTTGGGAGCTTATCCGTTGCAGTATGTTGCTATTATCTTGTATGAATTATGGGAATAATCTCAAGGGGAAAATGCATCTCCGGCAACTTGGGATGAGTTTGTTGATGCATTCCTTGAACACTTCATACCGATAAAGGTAAGGGAGGCGAAAGTCATTGAATTTGAGAAGCTCAAGAAAAATGGCAGGAGTATGTATGAATACTATCTTTACTTTCTTTCTTTGTCAAAGTATGCTCCACATATAGTTCCAGACATGAGGGCCAGACTTAGACATTTTGTGTATGGTCTGGATCCCCAGTTGTTCGATGCTGGTAATATTTCTACTCAAAATAAGGAAATGACTATTACTAAGATGGTTGCATTGTTCAGGGTAATGGGAACAGAATAAAGGAAGGGGAAGATGTCCATAAGGAGAAAGACAAGGAGTTCAACAAGAAAGCTAAGTCTTTAGGTCACTACAGCCATGGGGGAAGGTGGAGGCAGACAATTCTTTAAAAATAGGTCATCAGGACATGCGCCATCTTCAGCCAGTGCTCCATCCCTAAAGTTAAGGAATGATAACAAGAGGCAGAACTTTAGAACATCAGGATCTCAGTCACAGGACAGTGTGGGTCAGAGTACCTTCAATAGTCCAATGTGTGCTAAATGTGGCAAGAGGCACCCAGAGGAGTGTCTTCTAAATATGGATGTCTGTTATGGGTGTGGTCAGTGAGGTCACTTTCTGAGAGACTACCCATCAACGAGGCAGGGTACAGGAGGTAATATGGCTCAATCCAAAAATTCAGCAGTTCCTCATAATTCGCAGACTCAATTAGGGTGTGGTCCAGCTAATTCCGGCAACATGGGTTGAGGTCCAAACTGCTTGTATGCACTATCAGGTCGTCAGGACATAGAGGCCCACACAGACGTGGTCACATGTATATTAACCATTTTCACATTGGATGTTTATGCCCTTATGAATCTTGGATCCACCCTATCTTATGTAACCCCATTCATTGGTAAGAAATTTGGGATAGAACCAGAAAAGTTGCATGAACCCTTTGAGGTATCTACCCTAGTTGGTGAGTCAGTTATAGTCAGGCGGGTATATAGGGGTTGTCCAATTCAAGTCAATCACTACATTACCGTAGCCGATTTGGTAGAACTAGAAATGGTAGACTTTGATGTAATCATGGGTATAGATTAGTTGTCTTTATGTTATGCCACAGTAGGTTGTAGAACCAAAATTGTCAGTTTTGAATTTTCCGGTGAGCCAATCATAGAATGGAAGGGTGATGCAGTACCTATCTTAAAGCCAGAAAGATAATATCCAAGGGGTATATCTACCATCTACTTCAGGTTAGGGCTGCAGACACCCAGACCTCGACTATCTAGTCAGTACCAATTGTCAATGAGTTTCCAGAAGTATTTTTAGAAGATCTTCCCAGAGTTCCTACTGATAGGGAGATTGACTTTGGAATTGATCTACTTCCTAGCACTAAGTTGATATCTATTATGCCGTACAGAATGGCTCTAGCAGAGTTAAGAGAATTGAAACCTAGTTGAAAGATCTCCTTGATAAGGGATCTATTAGACCAAGTGTCTCACCATGTGGAGCACCGTCTTGTTTGTTTGAAAGAAGGATGGATTTTTGCGTATGTGCATGGACTATCGGCGGTTGAACATGGTTACCATTAGGAACAAGTATTCTCTTCCCATAATTGATAATTTGTTTGATCTACTTCAGGGTGCCCAGTGTTATTCCAATATTGACCTCGGATGCCCAGTGTTATTCCAATATTGACCTCGGATCAGGGTACCATCAGCTTAAGGTTAAGGAAGTTGATATTCTGAAAACCACCTTTAGAACTTGTTATGGTCATTTCGAATTTTGTGTCATGTCGTTCAGATTGACAAATGCACGAGCTGCTTTCATGGACCTTATGAATATGGTCTTCAAGCCTTATCTTGATCTTTTCGTCAATGTCTTTATTAATGATATCCTAGTCTATTCTCGTAGTGAGGTTGATCATGCAGAACATCTCAGAATTGTATTACGGACACTTCAGGACCGCAAGATCTATGTGAAATTCTCCAAGTGTGATTTTTTTCTAAAGTCAGTAGCATTCTTAGTCCATGTAATTTCAGACAAAAGCGTCCAGGTTGATTTTCAGAAAATAGACGTCATAAAGAATTAGCCCAGACCCACTTCTGCTACAGATATATGGAGTTTTTTGGATCTGACTAGATATTACAGGCGCTTCATAAAGGATTTTTTTGCCATTTTAGCTCTGTTACTAGATTGACTCAGAAGAAATTCAAATTTCATGTAACACCCCCACCTTGGGGGGGTGGCCGGCACCCAACGCCCTAAGGCCCGAGCATACCGATCCTAATACTTGTGACATAAACAATAACTTATGGACCGACAAGGCCTCTGACACATGCTTAATTGAAGAATGGAACAATCTCATGTACTCATAAAAGGCCCAATACATACACATATATATACATATCAAGGACGACATAAACATAGTAGTTTACTGGGGAGGCCGACAAGGCTATATACGATTATCACACACAACACAACTATCTACAAGCCTCTAAAGAGTACTATGACAACATCTGGTCGGGACAGGGCCCTGTCATACCCAACTATATACATATGCATATTTTTCATACTTATCAGCTCACTGCACAACTCCGGAGGAAAGTTGGGTGACAAACTCTAGCTGAGTCGAGTCCTACTATGAGGAAGGCATCTACATCTCTATCTGCACCTGCGGCATGAAACACAGTGTCCCCGGAGAGGGACATCAATATGAAATAATGTGCTATGTAAATGATGAAAATAATATGAATCTATAATCTAAAAATAAGAAAAGGCATAAACGTGATATGAAGCGATAAGATGTATTTATAGGTTTCCATGGTTAAGAAGTTTAAGAACTTATGCTCACAATGTGTTTGACAAAAGGTCTAAGTGAAGATTTTTTAGCTATTGAATCGATCTTAATTCCAAATCATTCACATAATGTAGATTATCGTTCGTGGAGCGTTCGGGAGCTCATTAACTATTGATATAAGGTATGTAAGTCAACCTTCTTTCTTAGCATGACTTGATACGTCATTTCTTTGAATAGATATCTATTTGGCGAAATGAAGTAGCGAAAGGTCTTTTTTGACAACTCGATCATAGTTCTTGAGTACTTTCTTGTCCATAGCATCTCTCGGGTTATATAAGTCCCAAATGTTTATATAAAGATTCTTGAACGTAGCGCCAATAATAATAGTCGGAGGGTAACGAAGATAGGTCACTCCGGCTCTTCTTGTAGTATCTGTTAGAGTCTGTCTTGCATTGCACTTATATTTGTGTATTTGTTTTCTTACTGAGCCACGCTATAGTCAGCCGGGTATGGTACGCAGATGTGCACCCAGCTGTAGTTGGTTTGATATTACTGAGTCTCACATCTGGGTCGGGTACGATCGAGTCCTCATTGAGGTCGGGTAAGATATATATGTATTATTATATGATTTGCCCCATAGAGAGGCTGGATATTACAGTATATGGCCCCCACTGAGCAGCTTGATTTTACAAACATGTATATTTCTTCATAATTATGACACGTAGGCCCCTAAAGGCTTGTTATGAGTTTCAGGTTGACTTCTGTACCCTTATCTCTTATGATATATCTTCTGTCTACATTGGTTATCTTCCTTACATATTCAATACATCTTACATACTGATGTCCCTTTCCAGGGACATTGTGTTTCATGCCCATAGGTACAGGTAGAGATGCAGTTGATTTTTTCACAGTAGGACTCGACTCAGCTGGAGGTCATCATGCTCCATTCTTCTAGAGTTGTATAGTAAGCTGATAGGTATGATGAATATGCATATGTATATAGTTGGGTATGGCGGGGCCCTGTTACGACCAATTATTGCCAGTATACTCTTTAGAGGCTTGTAGACAATCGTGTTGTATATGGTGGTCGTGTGTGACCTTGTCGACCTCTTCAGTATATTTATATTTTTATGTATGGTTTGGGCCTATTCTGAGTGCAGGTGACTATGTCCTTATTTAGTTGAGTATGTGTCAGAGGCCTCGCCAGCCCATGAGTGGTTGTATATCTCTTAGGTATTAGGATCGGTACGCTCGGGCCTTAGGGCACTGGGTGCCAGCCATATCCCCCCAATGTTGGTGTATGACAAAGTGGTATCATAGCAGGTCAGTCCTAGGGATGTCTATAAGTCGTGTCTAGTAGAGTCTTGCTTATGGGTGTGTTACGCACCACACTTATAAACAGGAGGCTATACGGAATTTAGAATGTTACCTTTCCTGAAAATCTAGATCGTGTGTTAGAAATGAAGTTGTAAGTCACTGAATCCATATCTTTTCATCTTGCTATTCCTTTTCAGTAATGTTGAGATCTAATGGAAGTACCGATTGCAGGAATTGGATCAAAAATGCAGGAGAAGGCACTAGTATACAGCCACCCATTGGTATGGATCCGGGGAACATAAGGATACCAGAAAGGGATGTAAGTTATTCAATGGAAGAAGATCCGTCTATGGAAGACAATCAGTCGATGTAAGAAGATTCGTCTACGGAAGAAGACCCATCTGAGGACACCAGAAAATATTAACTTTATTAACCAAAACTCAAATAGTGAAAGTAGTTCAAAATAAAATGGAAGAAACCTAAAATTTTCAAAAATAGTATCGAATATTTATGATATATTATAGATAACGAAGGATTACAATTGCAAGAACGTGTTGTAACAAAAATAAAAAAAATTAAAGATAAATTAGAAAATAAAAAAGAAGTACAACAATTTCTAGGAGTAGTAAATTATGCTTCATACCATATAAGAGATTTACCACTTTTGAGAAAACCATTGCAAGAATTAACTAGGAAAAACATAAAATTTGAATGGACAGAAGAACATACTAAATCTATAAGTGTAATCAAAGAAAATGTGAAAACCTTACCAAAACATAGAATACCAACGGAACAAGATCAATTAGAACTTTTTATTGATGCTAGTGACATAGGATGGGGAGCAATCCTCATAGCTTATGATAGAAATGATATAGATAAAGAAAAACCATTGATATGTGGATATGGAGGTGGAACATGGAAACCAAATGAGAAAAATAATCATATTAATGAAAAAGAACTATTAGCTATAAAATTTGGAATAAAAAGAAATCATTATCACCTATTACCAGTAAAATTTGTTGTTCGAACTGATAATACTCAACTAATATCTTTCATTATAAATAAAATAGATCATTTACCAGAATTAAATAAAATAAGAAAATGACAATCATTCTTTTGCTGCTACGATTTTATTGTTAAAATTATCTCTGGAACTAAGAATATTTTAGTTGATTTTCTTAGCATGTACAACCATGTCATTCCAAAGTGACAACCTTGATGAGTATATTACAAATGTTACGGAAATTATTATCGAGAACCATGAAACTATAGTAACCAAAATACAAGAAAATACCCATCTTATTAACTAACTCAAAGAAGTCATACAAGATCGACAAACCTTAAAAACCTTACAAAAGCCACAAACATCTATTCATACTTCTGAAAAAAACAAATAAACCTACAGCAATCTCAGCCGCTTTTGCATCCAAACTTGCAACTATGTCATCCTCATCCTCCCAGGTAGCAATGAGTGACAAACTGAAACATACACCCGAATTTATTACTGTGTATTAACAAATAAATAAATTTTATGATTACAAATCTAACCCTTATATTTTGAGAAGTACTAAATTGAGGAAATATCCCAGATTTTTATGTAGTGAAAATGTTAATCCTGACATAGTGTCAAAACTATTTACTTCTTGTTTTATTGACAAAATAATAGTAGATGAAACTTTTTATTATATTTCTAAACTACCTAGTATTATAGTAGAATCTGCTAAGGCAATGATGGAATCTTTTGGAAAGGTTTATACGGGATACAATTATTTGAAAATACCCTGTACTATGGACAAATTCCAAGAATGGTTAAGTGCCAAAAGAGCAATTGGACTATTAACCATGAAATAAAAAATAGAAGACATGCTAAAAGCAAGAAAAGCATGCATTATTGGAACCACAAAATATGGAGAAGTAGAAGAACTGATTACCCTATACTATGACAATGACATATTATCCCAGGATACTATTGACCTTACTAACATGCATGATAGGATTATGAACATGAAACACAAACATTCCAAGGAAACTCTAGATCAATGTCATATTTTGACAGGTCAGAGCAAAAGGCATGTGATTAATACTAAACATACTACCAATACTACTAATAATACTATGAAAAATAATGATCCTCTAATTCTTTTGCATGGTGAAATATGGCCCAATGTAGTTTAACTATAGTAAGCCACAATGTAACACTTTGATACGGCCCAATGTAGTCTAACTATAGTAAGCTCATATATTACAATCCATACTACAATGCATACTACTCAACACAGAAGACATCCAAGATAGATGACAACAAACCAATGGAAGACATCTTGCAAAACACTTGTGGAAAGTAGTAGCCAGCTTCAGCAATTATAAAAGTCGTCGGACCCACGAGGAATCAAAGATAAGGATGACAGTTGACAACTTTGACAAATTTGCAACAAAAACAAACAACTTTAAAAAAGTGGAAGACAAGATATTTTACAACCTACTGTAAACTTTTTGACTTTTAAAGTATATTTGTCGTGTAATCAACTGAGGTTATATATATACAGAGCCTCTTGTTCACTTTGTAAGATATTCAAAAAAATCCTCAATAGAAATCTTTCTTTGATAAACTTCGATGTCTAGCTAAAAACTCTCTTAGTCTATAATCTTTTATCAAGAATAATATCATATTCTTAGAGAAAACCACTTTGATAAATTATACTTAGAACCATATCAGTTCATGAACCTTATCTTAACATAGAATTTTAGAAAAAGTCTATCGAATAACTCCCAAGCATCTAGGCCATTAATCCCGTAAATTCAGTGAAGAAAGAAGGGAAATCAGTGTCAGGGTGGGTCGAGTATTTCCAGTGATCTAAGATTCTGCAAAAATGTATGATTTCTGAACTATGTGTTTCTAATTACAATAGAGATAAGTGTAATCTCTGTAGATATGATGTTAATATTGGATGAAGATTATAGACACATAAATTAAAAATAAATTTTGATCTAATGACTAAGTGACTTCGTAACCTCAACCTACTTTTTTGCTTACTGTAGCATAGGCCTTCGCCACTTCAAACGGGCGCTTCGCCCCATAATCGTTTCCTTGCTACGTGTTGCTATTTGATAAATTTTGAAATTAACTTGAATAAATTACCATCTATATCCTAGCCTCTTTAGGGTTAATAGGTGAAGAAAAGATCCGCAGAAAAAAAACTGAAATTTTGAAAATTGGAAACCCCAAAAAATTGTGTTTGTTTGTTGAACCTAATACTATATTTGAGTTCCCTAGTGTTGTGAGGATTGCTTTACTACATATGTTGTTGTTTGTTTTTGTTGAATATTTTAAATAGGTACTTATCCATGGATTATGATTCATGTGATGGTGACTTTGGTGGTTGCAATGATGACAAATATGGATATGATTATGGGAACTATGAGTGTGATGATGTACCTTACGGGGCTACTTGAGTAATGATGATCATGAGCAACTTAGAGATGAGAGCTACTATTCCGAAGGTGAATAGGAAGAGAGTGGTTCTCATGGCTCTTGTGATGAAGATGGTGAGGTACAGGAACCTTTTGACGATTCATATTGTGAAGTTGAGGACTATGAAGGTTCTCACACTATGCACCATTGATATGGAGACGACTTGAGGTATAATTCTTCCTCACACGTATCTTATGAGACTTATAGGGAAATCCTTATACAAATGGGAGTTGTGAAGAATATGTCTATGAAGATAGTGAACTTGAAAATATTGATTATGGGAAATCTTCTAGTAGATATTCATGTGCATTATTTCATAATACTTCCTATCTGAAGCAAACTGGTATGTATGGGAATGTGGGTACAGGTCAGAGTCGTCCTATGAGAAAGAGAGAGTGTGCAACTTCTACTTCTAGAAATACCATATCGCATGCTTCTTATTCTAATTCAAAGGTATCATGTTCTCAATATGGAAGTAATATTGGAGGAAGTATGGGAGCATTGTTAAGAATTGGAAGTGGAGGGAAGGTTGATCCAAAGAACCGAACCCTTGAAACCAATGTGAATGTTTGTGGTTATACGAGATTCTCCCTTATAGTTAATGATGATTGTTACACAAACTTCATCACCCCTCATGTGGTTAAATGGTTGAGGATACCTTATGTAATGAAATGGAAAAGCAAGCAATCTTGAAGTTAAAGCCTCGCTCACCTTGAGTCCCTCGACCTAGCACTTCCCAATTCTCCTACCCAACAGCCTCCAATGGCCTTAATCTATGCAAAATATCACATAATACATCAAACTAGGCTTTGCGCTCCATTTCTATTATTTTAGAAAAAGTCACAATCAACCCGATCAAACCCTAAATCAGATTACCCATAAGTTTGTGAATCTATATCTACGATTAGCTCCTCGTTTCGAGTCTAATTTCATGGTTAAATTCCCAAATTACCATTTTAAAAAACCAAGACAAATTACCCAAAGTTGCTATTTAAATCTCATGAATCTATGGTTAAAATTGCTTCAAAATTGACTATAGTCATCATAGGGCGTTAAAGAATCGGCCCTTAATGATTCAAGTTGAAATCAACAGTTCTGTTCAACCCCCATGAGCTCTTTTTTGCTACAAAAGGTAAAATCCTCTCTTATCATTGTTCAATATTATATTAGATATATCCCATCATTGCGATCATAGAAAGTCCCTTGCGATCGAGGAGCTCAAATCTGCTAGACCTTTTCGGTTTCTGCTAATCTACTGCAATCCCAGCGAGTACTTTACCTATTGGTCAACTTTCTGCTTACTCTTCACTTCGCGATCGTCTTCAAGGAATCGTGAGCGTCGTGTCTGGTATTGCAATCACGATGCACCAGACACCCGTAGAGCATTTGCAACATTATTTTGGTTCTAAGTGTGCTGAAACATCCCCAAACCCTCGATTTCAACCCAACCATACCCACAAGTCTTAAATGGATAAAAACTTATCCAAAGCTTCAAAATGCAATTCAAATAAAAAATGTTCAAAATAAAGACTCAAATTGTTACCGTTAAAGACCATTGGCTTGGAAATATCATTTGAGGGAAACCCTTGGGAGTCATTTGGTACATGGGATAAGGATAACTTTATCTCATGTTTGGTTTGAAGTATTAGTTAATCTCGGGATAACTTTTACACTAAAAGTAATTGGATTAGCTATCTCATATAAAAGGTGGTATAGCTAATCAGATGGGATATCCCATCATTGTACCAAATGACCCCTTAGTGTTTAGAAACAAAGTTGGTACTAGAGAAACTTATGCCATAACACATGGTTGATTGATTGAAATCAAACACCCTTATACCCATAGCATACCATACACGCAGGAGGAGCAATCCTAGTATCTCTCTTATCAATACTACTCTAGTTAAATGCATACAAGTGTTTGTTTCAATTCCCTAGTTAAGTTTTAACTTATCTTTAGCTTTAATCCTTAGAAGTAACTGCAACACCAACTTTTGTCTCAAAGGTTACTTTAAGAATAATGAATACTCACACAATTGACACTCTCACACGCACTTCACTCCTCGAGGGATCTACCCCCAATCTTTGTTGGTTTATTATTGTGTACGACTGTACTACTCTTCAGTTCGAGGTATCGGATTGCATATCATCACGCAATGATTTAAGTCACAATTTTGAACCATGCCATTGAGAAGCGTATTATTTAAGTGAATAAAGATACACAAACGGTCACATGAATAATAAAAATCGAGCGGTGATCCCATTATCCATTAAATTTCGGACCGTACGCCACTATCCATGGAATTCTTCGGTTATCAAAAACAAAAAGAACTAGAATGATCTGAAACACAGTATGGTAAGGGGAAAAAAACAAGTGAATCCTCCATTATAATTTCACGAAGGTCCAAGTGACTACGTGCATAGGTTCAAGGGCAAAACACGCTTCTACTTCAATTAGCATCAAACCTTGCAATAGATAATGCACAAACCCCCATCGGCAATCACATTATACCAACAGATTCCTATAATCTAACACGTGAACGACAGTCATCTACAAACTCTCCTATCAGAAAATACTGATGAACTTTTGCATTTCTAACAGCAAAAGTAAGATCTCCAGTTGTTAGACTGTACAGTTGTGATAAAAATTACAGCATGTATTTAGCCAAAAAAAAAACAGTAATCACTTGACAGAATGCATTCACCCATTGGGGGGGGGGGGGGGGGGAGAGAACAAAACTTCAGTCGCCCTCACTATTTCATCTTTCTTGAATATATTCTTGCTGTTTATTCTTTTTCTTTGGCTGTCCCTTCCCCTGTTCTCCGCTGAAATGTGCTTTTTCTTGAATATATTATTGCTGTTGTTATATTTACAACGGACCCACCACTTGCTGATATAACTGTGCTTATCTGGTCCGGAACTCATTCCTGAACCTAGTTAGGTTGTTGGAGAACTTATCTCTGTTCTTCTGATTCAAGCTTCGAGTTATATCAGCCATAAGTTTGTCAAAGCAAAGTGAAAGACGCTGTTGTTGGTCTGCTGGCTGCAAATAAAAATGGATAAAGAGGAGCTGTCAGCACAAGTAAATAGCTCATTAATCCGTGAAGGATTGCTCATATGATTTGCATTTATACTACTAATCCACCTCTTTCGCCTTGTAGCAGGAAAAAAATTGTTTGATATAATAAACAATGATGCCAAATCTCATACCTGTGAAGACAAAATCTGAGCTCTTAAGTTTGAGAACATCTGCAAGATGCAAGTCATAATCTTATTAGGTATAGTAATAACCAACCATTCCTCTCCACTATAAGCACATTTTAGAATCTAAATTATTCTTGCTTTCATAATGTTAATGCATTCAGTAAATCATTTCTTCCTACATACAGAATTACAAATAATCAAGAAATCTGTGGTGCAGGTTTCGAAATGGTTAGCTCCCTCTATAAACTTTTTGCATCAAAAGTTGAATAATTCGGAGGTATTGGGATGATTTTTTTAACAAAGAATGTGAGAAATTATGAGAGTATTACTCCCACCGTCCCAATTTATGTTGCACTATTTGACCGGGCACGGAGTTTAAGAAATAAAGGAAGACTTTATTACAACAACATACCCGGTGAAATCCCACAATATGGGGTCTGGGGCGGGTAGAATGTACACAGACCTTACCCCCACCTTGGTAGGTAGAGCAGTTGTTTCCGGGAGACCCTCGGCTCAAGACAAAGCATAATCAGGCAAAGCATATGTTTGCCAAATTGCCCTTACATTAGTGAGTAAATCTTTAAAATTTAGTGGGACCCAACAAAGGTAAAATAGAGATGGTGGGATTAAAGAGTTGCCAAATAAGGAAAGGTGACATTTATTTTGGAACGGATTAAAAAGGAAATGGTGCCACATAAATTGGGACGGAGGGAGTGTTGAATTATTGTGTATATACATTATTACTTGAGTCTTATTTATAGACACTACATCCCGATCTTTTTTCAAGTAGGACATTATATACAAATCTTATTCTTATTCCTACTAACACCCCCAACAAACTGGTGGATACAAGTCATATGTACAGAGCTTATTAAAGATGTAACTAATACGAGGATCAGTGAGAGACTTAGTGAAAATATCTACAAGTTGATCACTCGACTTCATAAATTTTAAAACAATATCTCAAGAGAGTATCTTTTCTCTGACAAAGTGACAGTCAATCTCAATGTGCTTAGTCCTCTCATGAAATACCGGATTTGATGGGATATGAAGGGCTGCTTTGTTATCACACAATTTCCATCTGACTGATTTCTCCAAATTTTAGCAGTCACTGCTCGATATTCTAATTTTGCACTATTCTTACTCTTCCAAGACACCAAATTACCTCCACAAAAACACTTTATTAGAATGTAGAACGTCTATCAGAAGGTGATTCTGCCCAATCAGCGTCTGTATATCCAACGATCTGCTCATGACTGCGATCCTCGAAGAGTAGTCCTTTGCCTAGAGCTGACTTTATATATTGCAGAATGCAGATACGGGGCAACTGCATTCCAATGATTATCACATGGAGAATTCATTAACTGACTTATAACACTCACAACAAAAGAAATGTCAGGTCTATAAGATAATTCAACTTACCAACCAGCCACTTATATCTTCCAGAGTCATTGAGTGGCTCCCCGTCCTGTAAGGAGTTTACCAACCAGCCACTTATATCTCATCATTCTTGTCTCCTAAAAATGTCCAAGGCATACTTGGATTGCAATATAACAAAATCTGATCCAGATTGAGCAACCTCAATACCTAGAAAACACTTCAGTATGTTGAGATCTTTAGTCTGGAAATGTTGAAAGAGATGTTTTAAATTAATGATACCATTTTGATCATTGCCGGTATAACGATATCATCAACATAAACCACCATATAAATACATAGATTTGGAGCATAATGTCGATAAAACACAGTGTGTTCGACTTCACTACGAGTCATGTCAAACGCTTAAATTACTGTGTTGAATTTCCGAAACTATGCTTGAGGAAACTGTTTCAGACCATAAAGTGACAGACGCAATCAACACACCAGGTTAGACTCCCCCTAAGTAACAAAATCAGGTGGTTACTCCATATAAACTTCCTCTTCAAGGTCACTATAGAGGAAAGCATTCTTAATGTCCAACTGATAAAGAGGCCAATGGTGACAAAATCCATAGATAGCAAAAGACAGACAAATGCTATTTTAGCCATAGGAGAGAAAATATTACTGTAATCAAGCCTAAATATTTGAGTATGCCTTTTTGCAACAAGGCGAGCCTTAAGCCGATCAACTTAGCCGTCCTTACCAACTTTTGACTGCATAAACCCAATAACAACCAATAGTAGATTTACCTGAAGGAAGTGGAACAAGCTCCCAAGTATTACTCGCATGTAAAGCAGACATCTCGACAATCATAGCCTATCGTTGTCCTGGATGAGAAAGTGTTACACTTGTAGACATAGGGACGGAGACATAGGACAAAAATGAAACAAAGGCATAATGGGGGTGATGACAGACGATGATAACTTAAAAGGGTATAATGGGGGTTAATATTACGAGTGGACCGTATACCTTTTCAAAGTGCAATCAGTTGATTATGAGACAAGTCCACAATAAGGGCAGGGTCCGGAGCGTGACATGAATCATCTGGGTCTGATTCTGGACGTGGACGACGATGATAAGTCAGGAGTGATGGCACTGTGGATGGAGACCTAGAAGGAACTATAGATTCTTCAAAAATCGGCATGGGTAAGACTGGTGGCGCTGCAGATGGAGATGTAGAAGTAATAGTAGTTTCGTCCTATGTCAGTAAAGGTAAGACCTCAAATAAGTCTGAATGATCAAAAGATGTAAAGTAAGGTCGGACTCAGAATGTGACATCAGCTAACATAAGGTACCTATGAAGATCAGGTGAGTAGCAACGATACCTCTTTTGAACCCGAGAATAACCGAGAAAGCACATTTGAGAGCACGAGCAGCTAATTTTTCTTTCCCATATATTAAGTAACGAACAAAACATGTGTTGCCAAAGACACGAGGGCGAAGAGAGTATAGAGGTGACTGAGGAAACACTACTGAATAAGGAATTTGATTCTTAATGGAAGATGAGGGCATTCGATTAATCAAGTAGCAAGATATGAGAACCGCAACACCCCTAACGTGCAGCGGAGTATGAGAATAAATGAGAAGAGTGTGAGCAGTCTCAATCGGGTGCCTATTCTTCCTCCCTACTACCCCATTCTGTTGAGGAGTGGACGGACAAGATGTCTAATGAACAATTCCTTGATGAGTCATAAATTGCTGAAACTGGGAGGACAAATATTCAAGGCATTATCACTACGAAAGGTATGAATAGAGACGACAAATTGATTTTGTATTTCAGCACAAAGACTCTTAAATATAGAAAAAACTCAGAATGATCTTTCATTAAGAATATCCAAGTGCATCTTGAATAATCATCAACGAAACTAACAAAATCTCGAAATCCCAAGGTTGAACGGACTCTATTAGGACCCCGGATATTAGAATGGACTAAGGAGAAAAATAAATTATGTAAGACTCTCAGTACTACGAGGAAAGGTAGTGCGAGTGTGTTTCCCAAGTTGACACAACCCACAATCTAATGTAGACAGGCTAGACAAACTAGGCACCATCTTTTTTTATAAGTCAAACTAGGCACCATCTGTTGTATCTTGAACAAACTCGGATGTCCTAACCATTTGTGAATTAAGTCTGGACGATCTGTAATTAGACATGCTATGGAGGAGTTAGTAGAGCTAAGGTAGTAAAGGCCTTATGATTCATATCTTACACCAATCATGTCGTCCCGTACTGCAGTTCTGCATAACAAAAGCATCATCAAGAAATATTATGGAAAAAGTTAGGGCACGAGTCAAACGACTGACTGATGCAAGATTAAAAAGAGAACCACGGATATAAAGAATAAAAATTTAGTGACAGCGGATAAGAGATTAGCTTATCCAACTCCTCTTTCTTTTGTTTAGATCCCATTGACTAAAGTAACAGCCGGAAGAGACTGAATAAACAATATTTTACAAAAGTGATTTATCACCATATATATGATCAGAAGCGACGGAGTCCACAACATACGATCCAGGGCATTAGACTGTGCGACTGAGGCTACTTGTGGAGATGTCTGCTTGCTTGCTTGATACTGATGATACTCCTTATATTCCTCTTCAAATAAATAAAGTCGTTGATTACCTATAGTGTCAGTCTGAGAATATGAGCATTTTTGGGTGGTCGACTATGCAAAGAATAACATACTTTACGAGTGTACCCAAGCCTACTACAATAACTACACTTAGGTCGAGATCTTCTAAAATGACCTCCTCCTCGTCGATTCTTCATAGATGTTTGATTTTCTGATATCCTCATTAAGGATTCTGAATTAATCATAGCACTTGAATTTCCAACTCTTTTATTTTTGACAAAAATATAGCCATAATAAACATGTTGCCAAAGGTGAACTTGAAAATGTCAAGCACAATTTAAGAAAAAACTCTTTGAAGCTCTGGTAACACCAGATAGGTGAGAAACAGAAAGCAGTCTACTCCTAATCTGGCTCAGGCAAACCCAATGTTTATTTTGCCGAAAAAAGCGATTGAAAGTCACCGGATACTTGTGATGTTCGGAACCCTATGGAGTTTGAAGATCTGGGTGCGAACTGTCTGGAAAACACTGTCACTCCGGAAAAATGATTGTTCTGATTACTATAAAATTACAAAAATTATATGGGTTGAGTCAGCAGAAGCAGGCGACCACCGTAGAAGAAAAAACAAACTTGAAATACGCCAGGAAAGGGTCTCACGCGCCGGCACATGACTCGATCTCGCCAGAAAAATTTGGAACCTCCGACACATGGAGGGGATGACTGGGGTTTGGTCGCTGGACTATAGTGGACCTCGTGGCGGTGTTGGTTTTTTCACACCGTTAGATCTAAAGATTGACGGCAACATCCACTTAGATCATCGGAAAATTGCACGATGACTGGATTCTTTCTTCCCAAATGTCGTTGGAATGACGCACAACTATAACTATCTTACCAATGCTCTGATATCATGTCAGAAATAATGGGCGACAAATATTATTGAATTATTGTGTATCTACATTATTATATTGAGCCCTATTTGTAGACACTACATCCCAATCCTTTTTCATGTAGGACACAAATCATATTCCTATTCCTATTCTAACAAAGAATATTAGTCATAAGGGAACTCCACGACAACCTATTAGAAAGAAGCAATGGACTACTCAAAGGGACAACATCAAGCACTGTGGATACAACTATTTCTGATATTTAATTAGTGCAACAGCTTTTAAAACTAAGAACACATCTCAACCGTGAACACGGGATTAAATCTGTTGATTCAATTAACATTCATTAAGCTATGCTTTCTTTTGCTACTACCATAATTTAATGATATTCAGAATGTGGAACTGAGTGTGACAACTTGTCCACAGAACCAAATACTGCATATTTCTTGAAAACTCTCTGAGTGGCATAGTCGTGTTTTTGCATCTTGCAGTTTTTGAAATAATTAGTAGAAATGAATCTAAAATGCTACAAAAATCAGTATCACCTCTTCGCTGATCAGTATCAAACTCAGCATCGGTCGACTTAGGCTCCACTGGTTGCCACAATCTTCAAATAGAACAATCTCAAAGAGAGTCTTCAATATCTATCAGGGATGAATCAGTCCAATATCACAAGACATTGTTTTTCTTTTGATAAGGTAAAGTACATTTCATTAAAATCAGTACCAAGAAGCTACTATGAAGGATACAAGGGAATTACAAATTTTCACAATGCTTGTGCTATCTAAACAATCTACAAAATGTAACATTTTATCTAACATATGACCCTTACACCAAAAGTATAGATTTTGTAAATTAAACATCTATGCTTTACACAAGAAATGTGACCTCTTTTCCTCAAAACATCTCTTGGTTCTCTCAAGCCAATTAGTCTAAGAAGTGTGCACTTTCATATATGTTTAGAAGTTTTTGATTTTCGTAATTTTGAAATACATTGGTTAATGCAATTGTCTCTCTTGTGCACATTAGCTATTTTGTGAAAATACTTTGGGCTCTTATCACCTTGCTTGATCCGTAAAAAACTTGATTCTCGCCTCCGAGATGTTTCTTCAGCTCTTGCAATATCTTCCAGCTCTTTAGAAAGGCGGGACTTCAAAGAACATCCCATTCTTAGCTCCTCCTACTGAATTTGACTTTATCCAGCATAGCAAGTTATTCCCAAGACAGCTTTCTGTAATTTCTGCAGCATATCAAAGATTTCCGGTTCCATTTTCTGATGTCCAGATTCAACAACTTCAACTTTTTGGCTAGACACTTATCATTGGGAGGAAGAACTTGCACGTTCAGAAGATGAAAGTAGAGGAAATGAGAATGTTGAACTCTCTATGAGTTGGGCTACACAAAAGATCCTTTTCTACTAAAATGGATGTAGGCTTAACTAAAGCCCAATGCAGGTTGAACTCTATGGAATCTAAGCTTCACTACCCTTTCCATAGAACATCTGGCATGACATAACGAATAAATAGGAGTTAATATCATTCCAATTGCTATTACAAAAGTAATTAGTATTTTTGAAATTAAAAGATATTTTTGATAGATGTGTGGGCATACGAGGAAAGATAGGATTAGAAATGACGATATTCGGGACAAGGTAGGAGTGGCCTCTGTGGTAGACAAGATGAGAGAAGTGAGGCTGAGATGGTTCGGACAGGTGAAGAGGAGATGCACGGATGCCCTTGTGAGGAGGTTTGAAAGATTGGCTATGGTGGGTCTGAGGAGAGGTAGAGGTAGGCCGAAAAAATATTGGGGAGAGATGATTAGACATGACATGGTCTACCTTCAGCTTACCGAAGACATGGCCTAGATAGGAAGATTTAGAGGTCGAGAATTAGGGTAGAAGGTTAGGTTAGTAGGTAGTCGAGCGTTGTCTAGTTTCCTTACCAGTATTATTAATTTTACACCCCTACTATATTATTCTTTGATTTTAATATTACCTATTGTTTCTTTTGCTTCAGTTAGCATATTATTTGTTGTTGATACTGTTCATTCAGCATTTTTTTATTTTTATTTTCCTTCGAAATAGCTTCATCACTACTGTATTTCCCTTTCAAAGCCTGCTTTGGTATGCTTCACTTGAGCCGATGGTCTTTCGGAAACAGCAAGGTAGGGGTATGTTGTTGTACGTATCCATAAGATGAAAGTTACGGAAATAAGGATGTTGCGATGGATGTGTGGGCATACCAAGAGTGATAGGATTCAAAATGAAGATATCCGGGACAAGGTGGGAGTGGCTTTGGTATGCGGCAAGCGAGACTGAGATGGTTTTCACATGTGCAAAAGAGATGCACGGGATGACCCAATGCAGAGGTGTGAGTGATTTTCCAATGGACGGTTTCAGGAGAGGCAGAGGTAGGTCGAAGAAGTATTGGGGAGAGGTGATTAGACAGGACATGGCGCAAGTCTAGCTTACCGAGGACGTGACTTTAGATAGGAGGTTATGCAGTACACAAATTAGGGTAGAAGGTTAGTAAGTAGTTGAGTGTTGTCCTACTTATCCTTTCATACTAATAGGCGTAGTATTATTCTTGTAGTTACTTGTCTTTCGATTTCTGTTACTATTTGTTGTTTCTTATACTTTGATTTTTGTATTATTTTGTGGTAGTTACGACTCCTATTTGTAGTTACCTGCTTCCTAGAGTATTTTGCAATGGCATTTTTATCGTATAATTTTGTGCTTTGAATTGCTTGTTCTTGAACCAAGGGTCTACTGGAAACAACCTCTCTACATCCCAAAGTAGGGGTAAGGTGTGCGTACACTCTAACCTCCCCAGACCCCACTTTGTGGGATTTCACTTGGTATGTTGTTGTTGTTGTTGTTGTTGTACTTTATCATTGGGAGGAAGAGTGATTTTGACCAACTTTTTCCTGGATTTTTTACCTACTTATATGATGTCCTTATTCCCTTTACCAACATAGGTTGAAAAGGGATTTAGACTCCTGGAGAAGACATTTTATTTGGCAAGATAGTGAGGAGAAGAAATGCTTTCGTTTGGTGAAATGGAGTTCTCTTAATCTTAGCAAGAGAGATGGGGTTGAAGGTATAAAAAATTTAAGATTGCCTAACAAAAGTATACTGATGAAATGGCCGTGGAGATTTAGTTTGGACGAGCAAGCTCCATGGGGAAGAGTTATCTGTGTAATATATGGGCAAAAGGAACAGTGGTGTTCCAGAAATGTAACCACTCGTTATGGATCGGGTGTACGGAGAGCAATCAGATCATGTTGGCCTTCTTTTTCTGCCAGCACCAGAATAAATGTTGTAAATGGAGTGAGAACGGTTTGGAATGACAATTGAATAAGGCATGGTCCATTAAAAGACACTTTGCCTGATTTGGTTTGTTTAAGCCAACAACCTACTGCTAAGTTCATGAAGTTAGAGATATTCAGGGATAGAATTTGAATTTTACGAGACTTTTTAATGATTCACCAGAGTTGCTGAAATTTCAGTTATCTGAAAAAGTTTAAAGGCATTACAACAGATGAAGATAGACTTTTATGGCAGAAGAAAGGGAAGGGAGAACACTCGGTGAAATTTTCCTATGATGCACTAATTCACAATGGACAACAGGTAAAATTGTGGCCCTGGAAACACATCTACAAGGTGAAAATACCATTCAAGGTAGCCTGCTTTTCATGGTTAGCTGCAACAGAAGCATGTCTGACTCAACATAATTTGATGAAAAGGGGAATAAAGCTGTGCTCAAGATACTATTTTGTGCTAGGAGTCAGAGAGTAATAATCACTTTTATTTGCATTGTGGAGCCACTGTTCAGCTATGGAATTTGTTCTTAAACACGAAAGACATCAAATG
Organism: Anisodus acutangulus; assembly: GCA_029783415.1. Taxonomy (NCBI): domain Eukaryota; kingdom Viridiplantae; phylum Streptophyta; class Magnoliopsida; order Solanales; family Solanaceae; genus Anisodus; species Anisodus acutangulus. The sequence continues at coordinate 97,438 of JAJAGQ010000031.1, read as the reverse complement.
GGCCATGCCATGGTCTGTTGTGGAGCTTTTAGCTCTGGAACAGTACAGGGGGGTTCTGTCAAGAAAAAAGAAATAGATGGAAAGTAATCCTAGCTTGCATATGGTTGACTAATTGGAAGGAACGAAATGCAAGATGTTTTGAAGAAAATCAATATCTACTGTTTATTTTTATTTCATTTTTGGTGTAGAGAAGAACTAGTAGAAGAGGTGGACAAACTGATAGATCTTATAGAACCCTTGTACGAAGAACAAGGATATTTTATTTTTGCTTTCCTCTGTACGTTTGGGTTTCAGCACAATCTTTGTGTTATTTATATAACATATACTTTTTTCCATTCTCAAAAAAAGAACACTTTTTTGGCTAGGAGACAATCCATGTACATCATATGACTTCAACCATTTATCCACCCACTCAACAAAATCTTCATCTTGAGTTCTTGACACATATTTTCGAATTTAGAGTAACCACTGCCCTATTCTAATCCCCACATTCCAAGGAGTAGGATAGTCATTTGAGCAGTCATTACATATCCATATTTTCTTGTCCCAGAATAGTGAAATACCTCCACTGTTTCCCTGGGCTTCCACTGTTAGCCACTCTACCCATGTGCTGCCCCGTATCCGTGTGACAAGATAAAATCTACATTTTTCATTTTTGTTTCCCAAAAAATGGATGATATTTTCTTTCCAATCTAACCATCAGCCTGATCAATCTTTGTTCATCTTTATCATTTAAACCCTAACATCCCAATACATTTAACTCAAACAATTTAAAATACCCTCTAGCTCTAGATGAAGGACTTTTAGAGTTTGACTCCAATATATAGGCCCTTTTTTGTCGATCCGTAACAGCAGATCAAGGAGCTCATTTTCGAGGTTCCATCGTCTAAGCCCCTGATATTCTCATGTTGACTCCTCTTCTCGATTTAATCGTTCACAGAAATTGCGAGCTTCACCCTCAACAGGAGAATCAACTCCATATGTTCGTGTGAGTTCTTCATTGCAACTGTAAAACCCAATCCCCGCTACCCATATGCAGTTTCTAAAAAGTTCTTGAAATCGTTATAGCTTCAAATAAAATGAGCATTTGAACTTACTTCAAGAAATATGTTTGGACAGTCTGCTAAATGCTGTGCCAGGTTAAGAGCCACGGGGGTAGTAGGTGACTCTCCAGCTGTTATGTGTTCGAAATAAAAAGTAGCCAAGTTGTCCACAGCAGATGCACACTAGAACAAAATAATTAGAGTTAGTTTATTCAGAATAAAGTATATGTTCATCCCAGCAGGCTTCTTGTTGAAATATGACCACCCCATCTAAATGTTTAAGCTGCCAGAAAGAGCATACTTTTTAGTACTTTATATTACGTCTCAATCACGTGTGGACATATCATTAGCCAAACACGTGAAAGCATTTTTTTTGTTTTTTGGGTGGTGGCAAGATTTGAACTCAAGACCTTTGCCGGCTCTGATACAATGTTGAAATGTGCGACCACCTCGTGTAATAGCTTAAGTTGGTATCACATTACTTAATTATATTATGTGTCGACACTTGCATGGATTAAAAAGATACAAAGAAATGGTATTCGACATTCCAGGGATGATGGTCTGACACAAAGCACAAACCTGTGATTTGATATTTGCATCCAGTACTTTAAGTCCAGACTCAAGAGATCCCGCAATAAATGTAAAGCTACTTGAGTCCAAATTTAGTATCACCTGGATCTGGTTTTTCATCATGATCTCCAGGAATGTGAAGTAAGCTCCTGAAAGCTGTGGGATAGACAATTGGAAGTCATTATATTTTTATAATGGATTTGATAGCATCTATAGAAGCATAACTCAATTAAAAGACTTGGATGAAGCTTTGGAAGCTCTTAGAAGGCCTATGGAAAGATTTCAAATAAAGAAACATCAGAACAAGCTCATTGGGCTAAAGAAAGAAGTGTCTAGTTTTGGAGGAAGAGATCAAGCCAAGGAGGATATTTTGGCCAAGTGTCATGATTATTTTATGAGCCAAATTGAGGTCCTAGATGAGGTAGATTGGGATCAACAACCGGCCCTTGAAGGAGGCCCAAATCAATTTGCACACTAAGAAGCTCCACTTGGGCCACATTTCAGCCGTTCAAAATGGGCTTCCTTACTTCCCAATAAGGCCTCAATAGGCCTGCAAATCATTAGGAGAGCTGCTACCCACGTTGTTTGCAAGCGTCGTCAAGATTCCAAAATTTTCCTTAATTTTAGGGATTAGTCAAAGTTTCCTTATTTATTTCCTAGTTAGTTGTGGAATGTAATGGGCACACTTTTAAATACTTTCCTTATTTCTAGTCCTAGGTAGTTAGTAATACTTTTCCTTTTCCTAATGATGTTGGATTTCCTTCTCGTAAAGGATATTGGATTTGCTTATCCAAAGTAGATTAGGATTCTAATTCCTTGTTTGTTTATGCTATGGTGGACACCGCTTAGACCCTATATGTAGGGGAGGTTTATTTGTTATTTTTAAAACAACTTCAGATTAACATTAACAATATTGAGAGGACTTTTCCTTCAACTCCTGAATGTGGATACTCATGGATTTACTCTTCAACCTTTAAGAATCAACTCTAAGGTTGTAAGTTTAATTCCTTTGAAAACTTGGGTTACTTTTAGGTATTCAAGAAAGGCGATAAGTTTAGGCTTATTGTTCTTCGTTACTCTAAAAGGGGTCTGGTTTCATAATCTATTTCTTAGATTAATTCTCTACCAAAGGCAGTTTTTAGCTAACTAATTGTTCTTGCTAGGAACTGATTCCGAGGATAGACTTGTCTCGAAATTCTTGAAATCTTTTTCTTGGATTTCTTGATCCATCTTGAATTCAAGAAACACTTTCTTGAATTTGTTCTATCTTTTATTTTCACGACTCGAAAATGCCTCAAATCTCCTCCAAGCCAACACATAGGCATACAAATGGCGCTCCAAACACATATAAAACTATCAAGGGCTCCTATCAAATCCATATTTAATTATGTATATCTTGATAAAATTATTATAATCAAGCTACTTCAGCATTTTTCATATGCTAGCATTAATGTCAAAACAAAATTGTCTAAAACGTCAGACAAAACATAATGCCAAAAAAAGGACTATTTCTTCCCACCACAATGTTGACCTCTCAAACGTATCAGTAGTCTGTATATCACGTGTTGTAACAGTGTTACTTCTAAGTATGTTTAATTGGCTGAGTGGATGTAGACAACTCGCCCACAACAGGCCATACTTTACACCTGCAACAAGCCCATAGAAACTTGGGGCTCAAACTAGGTGCATATGTGATACTCCCGTTCTTTGTTGGGAGTAAACTCCCAAATAAGTAGAATGTTGGCAACAAATTTTGGAGCTTATTGGCAAGCTTCTATGTTCCAAAATCACATAAAACCTCTTTGATCAAAGGCAAAAGTTTAAAAAATTTCAAATAACACCAGTTTAAATGTACTCTTTTGTTAACGTCATATATCAAGAGGAGTTAATCCTCATGAAATAAGCATCTAAGAAATAAAGTAACCAGAGAGCTTTTTGAATCAACCAGCTCTTAATAAAATACCTTTCTGTACGCGAGTATATCTGCCAAAGGAATAGATAGTGCCATCCTCATAGCAATGTCAAAAGCATCTGCAAGCGCTCTGTCGCCATAAATCTCAAACACCCCAAAGTTGACGTAGTTACCAGCAAGTGCTACAGCAGAGTGAAGCATAAGCAATTACATAATGAAAGGACCGTCAGTTCAGTTCTTTACATTCTCATTTGTTAACATTTTACATTTTCAGGAAAGAGTAACATATATTAGGTAAAAGGGAACGGAACAGAATGACAAAAGAAAGTGACAACAAAGGAAAAAAGAAAAACAAAGGTAAGCAATACTTGCTTAAATAGCTTTTCACCTGACTCTTCAGAACAATAAGATCATGGAATTCCAGGTTTATAGAAAAATCAACTAGAAGGCAAAAGAGGGGAAAAACAAGACAACCTAAAGCACAAGCAGTGAGCTCAGATACTCTTCTCCTTGGCATGAAACCAGCAGTCAGGAGAAGGTTGGTCTTACAAGCAAGCAACTTACAGGAAGCCTTCCATATGAAGGGCGAACAATTATACAGGGAATTCTAAGTCATTACCAAAACTGGTTAGAAGCTAATCAAAATCCTACCTCTTGAGAGAATAGTCAAGGAAATCCAAATACCCTTGTATTTCAACTGATACATATCCACGTGATTAGGCAGACAGAGAATTTTGGATCCATATGCAACAATCAATTTGCTGAGTTCTCGAAAAAGAAGAATGCCATTGGGAGATGAGGTTTCAAAATTCAGTCGTTGGGACTTGTTTAGCACAAACTCAGCTACGAATTTAAGTAGCGGTGTTGTCACCTATTCCATGCATTAACAGAAATGAAGACATAGTTATATCAGCTCTAAAGACAGAAGAAGCTAAAAGTCACTCCATAGATAGTGCGCACAAATTCTTCTTTCATTTTCCATTCCTTTCGGGTCGGAAGTACAGTGTAACTCCAAAAACTACTTTCACCAGTTATATTACAAATATCTGACACCTGCTAAGCATTTGTTTTTCATACACACAGAAAACTTCTAAAATTAAGTGTTCGGTTACCAAGCAAGAATGTATAGATAAAAAAAAATAGTTGTAGACACAACTTTGAGGATGATACTACCATGGTGAGGGAGTGGGGAGATGGAGGGGGTCAAATATAACCGATTATGAAGTCTACACGAGCTTATGTGAACCAGTGCAGTATGTCAAGTTGTTGATTAGGTCTCACCTCTGGAATGTCTGCCCATATTGTTATGGCCTTAAGAAGAAGAGGAATATGTGATGGATATAACCAATCAAATAGGAAACCGTATGTCCTTTGGCTGTTGAACGGTAGGAATAGGAGGACAAAGTAAAAATTAGAGTGTTCAAGAAAATCAAGTCTTATGCCTCAACAGAAAATATTCATATTGACCATGCTACTAACCTACTTGTAGCCATTGCAATTCCTCTGAGATCCCTCATCAACCCAATTAATGCTTGTTTAACATCATCAGTGCGAAACAAGGCATCCGGTATCAATTCCAAACTCAGCAAGACCTTTTATTGCAACATTAAACTCAAATCATCAGTGTGAGAAGCAGAAACATAAGTAAAGCTTCTGAACTTCAATAATAAGACGAATTACTAGGAGCAATTAATTCATGGAAAAGAGGATTAAGCAATTTGTGGGGCAATTAAACAAAAAGAAAGCTGAGGGGTAAATATCTTTCGCATTCTATTCAAGGTAAGACAAAGGAGAAAGTTAGTTTAATGACCATTCCAAGTACATGAATACCTGCAAAAGTGGATCCAATGATGCTTTAAATTTGAAAAAGCTATCCTCCATAAAGATCAACAAGCCAATAATGTAGTAGAAGGTAGTTCTACTACGAGAGCACCTGTAGTCCCCCAAAAATGGGAATTCTTCCCTCTAAATATGCAAAATTTAAAGTTTCAGTCCAACCATAGCCACAAATGTTAGGAATCAACAGAAAAGAGAGCAACATACCCCAGTTACAAATGATACTTACGTTCTGATGGGAGATTATTAATTGAGTAGTATCCAACTTTACAAGAAGTTTTGCAGTCATATATCTGCCAATCCAAGAAGGTTAAAGTAATTAGAATAGAGCCAGGAGATGTCCTCACTTCTAATAATAGCAAAAAAATTGAGAAAAAAAGTAAGATGATACTTGCCCAGATGCCATTTCCAACATGAGACTTAATGTTTGACTGATCACTTCCTCACTCTAATGGGGGGAAAAAGAGAAATAACGATTCACATTCATGGAAAAATCACAAGAAATCAACTATTACAATTACCTCTCTGTAAAACTTAAGATTGGTTGCTATCTTCCCAACAATGACATTCAATATAAGTATATGATCATGGAGCCCAAGAAGCTCAGCCAATCTAGCATATAGTTGCTGCAGAGGAATAAATGGATTAAACACCCAGTAAGAAATGAGAATAGAAAGTTTAGCACTTGGGTACGATAGCAAACAAATTTCAATTATGTACCTTAGATGAATGTATTGCCTGATCTCCAACATACGACTTTCTGAAGTTCTGGAAGAACACAAGAATAGCTAGATCAAGGCGCTGTTTGCTTGTTTCTGCATGTCTCTGCAGTATATGATGAATTACATAAATGATGAAGTGAGAACCAAAATGTCACCCAATATATACAAATTTGATCAATTTCCTAAGGAAAGAAAAAAAGAATACAATGCTGGAATGTGTAAAAGAGACGATGCAATTGACAGAATAGAGTTGCACCTTCATTTTAATTCAGGAGACATGACAAAATAACTATTCTATATTTCAGTGCTATATTTCCAAAGTATATCAGGAGAAACTTTGAGTAAACCTGACTGCGTAAACCACTATCAGTAACATTTATCAGCCGCAGTACACGTGCTGAAAGTTCTGCATCTTGGATTTCTTGAGATTCCCCGCTGAAAGTGCAAACAAACACGAGGAAAAAAAAATAGGAGAATGGCGAACCTAGAAGTTTCACAACACAGTTAAACCAAGTATATAAGCTGGCAATACCTGTATCCACTAAGTTGCTTAGTCTTAACAATAGCTGCAACTATGTGAACTATCCAAGCAAATTTTGTTTCCACCACTGTAAGAACCTGGGGATCAGCAGATTCCTGTTTCAAGCAGAAACAAATGTATCACTGCAAATGCATAGGCTCCATTGGGCCTTCAATTCTTACAAATTATAAGAAGAAAATTTAAGTGTACCATATACATCTGCAGCAGAGGATCAGTAATCTGCATAATGTATGAGCTACAACTTTCATACTGTATCGAATAAAACCATATTCAGCAATTTCAGCAAGTCAAAACCCAACAGTGAAAACACATACTGAACAATCTGAACTTAAAAAGAAATAGAGAGTCAAGCAGCTTTTAGATCATTTTGATAATCTTCAAAGTGTCTGAACCTGAAATCTGCAAAGATAAGGAAGGCAATCGAGCTGATCTTGAAGAAGTTCAACATTATCAAGGGGGTTCTCTGAGACATCAGAGACTTCGCCCTACAACACAAAACATAACAGAAAGTAAATCAGAAGCCACAACTTAATATGAAAACTCTTGATGCAACCTCATATGCAAAATCGATTCCGTGCAACCTGAAAGGAACCAAATCTAGATGTGATAAAACTTTTGACGATCTCGGGCACAAATTCACTAAGCAGGCTTGGTGTGTCTCCCTTCAAATATGGCACCGATGAAACCAATCTAGACCACAGTCCAAGAAGGTAGTAAACACTGCTGCTAGCCCACTGATCACAGGAAAAAATTAATCAGAATTCACAAAAACAGAGTCAAAATATATTGACCAAAGGCTATTCTCGAGCCCAGTTATCAAAGAGATGACCTGCCAGGACTGCAAAGATCTCAAAGTAAATTCGGCAACCAGACGTATCCAGTCCCCATAACTTTCCACATTGACGAGCTCCGATAACTGAATCATAAATACCAAAACCACAGGAAAAACATATCAAACACATCGTAAGGATCAATAATAGGAAGATGAAACAAAATATCCCGACCCAGTCAGACTTGAGACAAATGGTAAATTCTACTTTGAGCATGCCAATAAGGAGAAAACTTAGAGCAAACAAATTATCCATGAGTATATCCTAATGAATGCTTTGATGTGGTCAACTGTTATCGAAGAATTGGCAATACCAACGTGGTTCGGGTTATGGACCTAAATATGTTTACTAAACACAAGATTCTTCATCTTCACACTACATAACCACTAGCAGATACTTACAAATGAGGGAATTGATAGTATTTACTTTTTGGTCACTGGTGGTCATACTATACATTGTAAACTCATGTCCACTCTAAAACTTTGGGATCTGTGAAACTTAAGGTTGAGCAGGAATCTTACAGTTATAACTTGGAAAAGTAGTACATATTTGTAGTGCCACAACTACCAACACTATTGGAGCAAAGAGGCTCTAAACTCCTTTAATGACAAAGTTATGAGTGAATTAAAATACATTATATCTCGCAATTGTAACGGGTCGTGACCAGGCTGTACGTTTAGGCTAATGGAAATAGGGAAAAAAAGTGATCCGAGGCATTGAACACTTGTCACAGGAAGAAGTCAGTACAAGTGTATTTCAGATTGATCCATCAAATGTTCACTAACCTCCATCTAGCTCAACTTAGTAAGTGATTTAGTACGATAAAATATCAAAGGAAAGGAATCAAGGTGATCACACGAACAATGAACTAACATAGAGTAACACTATATTGTTCGGTTATTGTGTGAAAATCTCCTAACTACATCACATTTCCAAGTAGCTTCAATTAGTGGCACACAAAGACTTTTAGACAAGTGGGTTCAACATATAGAGAGAATACGATGTCTCTCTAATGCTTTGACGTTTTCTACAATTAATTTTTAAAATGTCGAGAATAATAAAAAGCAGACCGTTTCATGAAACGTGACTACATGGGTAGCAAGAGGCGCTTATGCCCCGAGGTGGGGCCTTGGGAAAGAGCCCACCCAATAGGGATTAGGGAAATACAACAACTTCAAGTGCAACGTTGTATCTACTGATATTATTGTTAGAATAGGAACAGAATTTCATTTATAGTATCCTACTGGAAAAGGATTGAAATGTAGTGTCTATAAATAGGGCTCAGTGTAATCATGTAGATACAACAATTCAATAATAATATTTTCTCCCATATTTTCTCACATGGTATCAGAGCAGGCCAAAGGTCCTGAAATCGAATCTCGCCGCTATCCATTATCAAAAAAAGAATTTCCACGTGCTAGGACCATGAAAAAATTACGGCAGTACGTGAGAGGGTGTGCTGAGAATATAATCAAATATTAAAAGTGTGCTCTCTCTAACAACTTAAGATTTTAGATGAGATGGCCACACACTTCAACATGGCATCAGAGCATTGGTGAGAAAATATAGTTGTGCAAAATAACAGCATCTTCCGTGAACAAAAAAAAATTCAATCACCGTGCAATTTTCTGGCGACCAAAGGGATGTCTTTGTCAATATCCCTCTCTGGAGGTGTTGTGCAAAAACCCAACACCACCACAAGGTAGATCAGCCTCCGGCGACCAAACCCCGAAAAATATCTCCGGCAGAGGAGTTGTCACGCGCCCCCATGCGCCGCTGACAAAAGATTTCCGGCGAACCTTCCAGTTCACGTGCCGGCGCGTGGACACTGTTCCAGCGTCTTTCAAGACAGATTCTTCATTTACAGTGGTCACCTGCTTATTTCGACCCCATCCACAGTGATTTTACTAGAAAACAGCCACCGTAACACTATTTTCCGGCGGTACAGTACTGTTTCAACAGCTTTTCCGGCTGTTTTCAGCTGTTCAGGAGCTAATTCTTTGCTCTTGGGGTTGTTTCAAGCATCTGAAGAGTGGCCTCTCATCAATTTAATCATGGTTCTCGGTTTTTCTAATTCCAAAAGTATGGGAGTTGAATTAAGTCCTATGATTACTTCAGAACCCTTAACAAGGAGATCAGAAATTTGAACATCCCAATCTATGAAGAATCGATGAAGAGGCTACTTTGGAAGATCTCGTCCTAAGTGTAGTTATTGTAATAAGTTTGGACATACTCGTGAAGTATGCAGATCTCGACCTATGTGTAGTTATTGTAATAGGTTTGGACACACTCATGAAAATATGTTATTTTCTGCATGGTCTACAACAACCCAAGAATGCTCATGTTGTTCAGACTGCCACTACAAGTAATCAACGGATTTATTTATCCGAAGAAGAATATAATGAGTACCTTCAGTATCGAGCAAGTAAACAGACATCTCCACAAGTAGCCTCAGTCGCACAATCTAATACGCTGGATCGTGGGTTGTAGACTGGCGTTTTTTATCATATTTATGGTGATAAATCACTTTTGTCGGATATTAATTATTCACCGTTTCTTCCCGCTATTACTTTAGCCAATGGGACCCAAACAAAAGCAAAAGGAGTTGGACTAGCTAAACACATATCTTCGATCACTCTAAATTTTGTTCTCTATGTCCCCGGTTGTCCTTTTAATCTTGCATCGGTCAGTCGTTTGACTCGTGCCTTAAATTGTGCCATACTATTTCAAGCTACAAGCAGAATCCATAAACGATTGGGACATTCGAGTCTGTTCAAACTACAAAAGATGGTGCCTAGTTTGTCTAGTTTGTCCAAATTAGACTGTGAGTCGTGTCAACTTGGGAAACACACTCGCACTACCTTTTCACGTAGTGCTGAGAGTCGTGCAGAGTCTATTTTTTCAATAGTTCATTTTGATATTTGGGGTCCCAATAGAGTCGGTTCACCTTTAGGATTTCGTTATTTTGTTAGTTTCATTGACGATTTTTTCAGATGCACTTCGTTATTCTTAATGAAAGATCACTCTGAGTTATTCTCTATATTCAAGAGTTTTTGTGGTGAAATACAAAATCAATTTGGGTATTTCTATTCGTACTTTTCGTAGTGATAATGACTTAGAATACAAATCCTCTCAATTTGAACAGTTTATGACTCACCAAGGAATTATTCATCAAACATCTTATTCGTACACCCCTCAGCAAAATGGGGTAGCAAAAAGGAAGAATAGACATCTCACTGAGACTGCTCGCACTCCTCATTGAATCCCATGTTCCGCTGCGTTTTTGGGGTGATGCAGTCCTCACAGCTTGTCATTTAATTAATTGAATGCCCTCATCTTCTATTCAAAATCAGATTCCATATTCTATAGTATATCCTCAGTCATCTCTATACTCTCTTCCTCGTGTTTTCGGAAGAACATGTTTTGTGCATAACCTAGCTCCGGGGATAGATAAATTAGTCCTTCGCTCTCTTAAATGTCTTTATTGGTTATTCTCGAGTTCAAAGGGGGTATCATTGCTTCTCACCTGATCTCCATCGATATCTTATGTCTGCCGATGTCACATTTTTTTAGTCTCAACCTTACTTTAGGTCTCCTTCTAATCATCCTGATATCTCTAAGGTCTTACCTATACCTCAGGTTTTACCTACACCGACCTTTGAGGAATCTACAGTTACTTCTACATCTCCAGTCATAGTGTCACTACTTCTGACTTATCGTCGTCGACCGCGTCCAGCATCAGGCACAGATGATTCATGTCCTGCATTGGAACCTGCACCTACTGTGGACTTGTCTCCTTATGATCACGATTGCACTTCGGAAAGGTAAACGATCCACTTGTAACACTAATCCATATTATACCCTTTTAAGTTATCATCGTCTATCATCATCCCATTATGCTTTTGTATCATCATTGTTCTCTGTCCCCATTCCTAAGTCTACAAGTGAAGCCCTTTCTCATCCCGGATGGTGACAGACTATGATTGACGAAATGTCTGCTTTACACACGAGTGGTACTTGGGAGCTTGTTCCTCTTCCTTCAGATAAATCTACCGTTGGTTGTCGTTGGGTTTATGTAGTCAAAGTTGGTCCAGACAGTCAAATTGACCGGCGTAAGGCTCGCCTTGTTGCGAAAGGGTATACACAGATATTTGGGCTTGATTACAGTGATACTTTCTCCCCGTGGCTAAAATAGCATCTATCCGTCTCTTTCTATCCATGGTTGTTTTCCGCCATTAGCCTCTTTATCAGTTGGACAGTAAGAATGTTTTTCTCCATGGTGATCTTGATGAGGAAGTTTACATGGAGCAACCACCTAGTTTTGTTGCTCATGGGGAGTCTAATATAGTGTCAATTGCGTCGGTCATTTTATGATTTAAAACAGTCTCCTCGAGCCTGACTTGGTAAATTCAGCACAGTAATTCAGGAGTTTGGCATGACTCGCAGTGAAGCAAATCATTCTGTGTTTTATCAACATTCTGCTCCATATTTGAGTATTTATTTGGTGGTTTATGTTAACGATATCGTTAAAAATGGCAATAATCAAGAGGGTATCACTAATTTAAAGCAACATCTCTTTCAACAGTCCGTCTCTTTTTATCTATGGTTGTTGTTTGTCAAGGAAATGGAACTTGTGTCCAATAATGAAGATGCACTTCACATTGCATCGAATCTATTGTTTCGATTGATTGTCATTTTTGTCAGAGAGAAGGTACTCTCGGGAGACGACGTCTCAAAGTTCATGTGATCAAATGATCAGCTTGCAGATATATTTAGTAGGTCCCTAGCTGGTCAAGTTTGGTACATATAATTTGTATGCACCAGCTTGAGTGGGAGTGTTAGAATTCATGTGAATATTCTAAAATATATGTAAATATAGTAGGTAGCTTAATTTACTACTACTATAATTAGGTATTGATTGCCTTTCCTTTTTGGGAACATAGTTATTTAAACGCCAATAGGTTGAGGTAATAATCAAGCCGAGTTCTCTTATTTTCTCTTCCACTTCACAAAAACAAATAATTTCAATTGAATCCCCCTGAAGATTCACAAACATAGAGTCAGACATTACAGTCAACATGTACAACAAAAACACCTCAATTTCAAGCGAGTTAGGTCCAGCTATACGAATCCTCACAAAAAGAAATTAAATCTACATTGATGCCTAGCACAACCTTTTCATAAAAGGGCAGTCCGGTGCACTAAGCTCCCGCTATGCACGGGGTCCGGGGAAGGGCCGGACCACAAGGGTCTATTGTATGCAGTCTTAACTTACATTTCTGCAAGAGGCTGTTTCCACGGCTTGAACCCATGACCTCCTGGTCACATTGAAGCAACTTTACCAGTTACTCCAAGGCTCCCCTTCTAGCACAACCTTTTCATATTATCAAGAAAACGAAGGTACTGGATCAAATGCTTCATACCTGATAATTGACTTTAAAACGTCCAAGAAGCCGACAAAATTCATGATAATTATCATGATGAGCCAGGCCTGTTCCAAGAAAGGGGAATGGGGAGTCATTTCATCAGAACCTATAACAGAATATAGCAAATGTAACACTCTAAACAATCATCCGCTTGCGCAATCTACTTGATACTTAATCAGTAGGAATCATCCGTTCATGTTCCTTTGTCCCTCCCCCATCCCTCCATATCAAAAGCTAGGAGGAAAAGAAAGTAGGAAAAGTATATTATCAAACTCGAAAGACCTGTCGGATTTAGCAAGTGTACTGCATCAATTGATAATTACAAGCAAACAGAAAATACAGCAGCATGATTGCATAATGTGAGACCTGCTGCTTTATCAATGTTTATATCTGACCTGTAATAGATATTGTTAGTTATAAGCTTTCCTTTTAAGAGCTTTACCGACAGAGATTAGCAGTTTGGTCTAATGAATCGGTTAGATAAGTATAGGTTTGGGTATAATTCACAGATGACATAACATCTTTTTTTGTTGAAGAATTGTTGGAACAGAAACTGTAAAGAACCAATATGATTTCAGTTCTCCCAGATTTATCAAATTCAGATATAGACTTCCCATTCTATTGAGTTACTAGTTAAGGATGTAAGGTTTTTCTGCAAACCAACCTCATAAAAGGGAGTTAGTGCTTTGCAACAAGACTTTATTTCTACTTGATAAACTGTATTAAGTTTATGCATCATCTCTATCTCATAACCTGAATTCAATTATTATTTTTTGAGAAAGACAACCTGAATTCTATTCGACTATAATCTTAAATCCCAATGAAACCTTCCACATTAAACAGAGAAATAGGCCTGAATAAAAGGGTACCTTTTGAAGATACTTAAATGACTTTAGAAGTTACTTCAAAGCACATATCTTAGAGATGAGTCCTTTCGGCAGTCAGCTCTGCAATTTGTAATTTAGCATCCTTGTATTTTATTTTATTTTGATAAAGAGGAGTTTCCTTTTTTTAAGGGTGGTGTCCGGACCAAGAGCACTTGCTACCTTAGAGATACGGGTAACTGAGCCCATCAAGACTTAAGCAGAAGGGAAGAAATCCCTTAAATTTTGGTCTCTATTAGAATTTGAACCCTAGTCTTCAAGGTTTCATTGACCACAAAGTCACACCCTTAAGACATAAAAAAAAGGTTATTAAAATGACAACTGGTACCAATATTACAAATAAGCATCTTTAGATCTAAGATGGAAGGTAAGGTAATAGGAAGGAAAAGGAGAAAGGAGGAGGTGAAGGAGGAGTTAGCAATGATGGAATAGTGCAGGAGACTAATGGTACCAGTTTCAAAAAAAAATAGTGCAGCAAACTAGTTGGTGAAATCAAATCTAAAGCACTTTAAGGTAAAGATACCCCACCAGAAAGTTCCTCCACAGGTTGATAGTAGCTGATAGAAGGAATCTAGTGGAGATGATAGATGTGGGTGACACAGAATATAAGCATGAGCCAGAGATAGAGGCAATAGTGAGCTTCTAATCCAAATAGTACAAACAACAAAATACCCAATTTAATCCCACAAGTGGGGTCTGGGGAGGGTGGTGTACGCAGACCATAACCCTGCCTTGTGAAGGTAGAGAGGCTGATTCTGAAAGAGGAGAGGAATTGAAGACCTACCCTGGGCAGGATAAATTTAGCGAAACAGTCTCTTACTACCTAGTAAATGGAAGCACTTGCGCCTTTCTGATAGCACACCACCTATACTGTTCATTCTAGTGATAGATGTACTGAGCAAGATAAACATAGTGGTTGTAGGGGCCGCTCTATAGGACTTCAAGGCAGGCTTAAGGAGCAACGGCAATGCCAGAGTTTTTCATCTATTATTCACGGATGAGACCTCTTTTTGCGAGGCAGAGATACTTCATCTTTCCTACCTGGGACAGGTCCTAGTATAGTTTCAGGCAATATCGCAATTGAAAATCAATCTAAAAAGTGAGAGATTCTCCTGTGAGAGCTGACAACATTGAGCAATTAGCATAGGTGTTCAACTAAAGAAATGGACTACACCCAACGACTTCCTAGGACTACCACTAGGAGCATCAAACAGGGTCACTTCGTCTTGGAATCTTGTGATTGGAAGAGATGAGAAGAGACTAGCAGGGTGACAACAGAGGTACTTGTCATAAAGGGGTAACGAAGTTATTAGAATCTTTGTGAATATTCGAGATTATATGTAAATAAAGTAGGAGGCTTAATTTACTCCTACTGTAATTAGGTAGTGATCTCCTTTCCTTTTTAGAACATGTAAAGATAGTTATTTAAACACTGGAATAATCAAATTGAATTCTCTCGTATTTTCTCTTCCGCTTCACATGGTATTAGAGCATTGTCAGAAACTCTATCGCTGCATAAATTACCAGCGACTCAGGAAAAAAGAAATCAGTCACTGCAACTTTTGCGGTGACCACAGGGTTGTCTGTGTCAGCTCCTTCATGCGCCAACAGTAAGCTCTCCGGCGAGGTTTCCAGCACATGCACCAGATGGCATGGAGAACTTTCCGGAAATTCTTTTTCACTTTCATGCTGAGACTACCCATCCAGATTCCACCACTTCGCGACGATTTTTTTTCATTCCGACGAGGGTTTCTAAATTCTGAAGATTTTCCTTTCTACTTTTTTTGTCTCAAGCCAGCATTTACTATATTTTTGGACACTAATAGCACTTTGGTAACATCTACATTATCATATATATTTGATATGTGGAGGAATTTCACTTTGATCCATCATCACCTCTCTCGGATCAGATATTATTGGTATTAAACATAGCATTTTCAGCAACCTGAATTATTCCATCATCAAAGAACCATTGATAGGTAGTTGTGAACTACTTATCTTGGTCTACCTCTATTCAATTATGGTGCAAAGGACAAGGTGTTCAAGATCACTTAATTAGACAAGTTAAGGACACTAATGAAAAGTTGTTGTCATGTGACCAGGAGGTCACGAGTTCAAGCCGTGGAAATAGCCTCTTGCATTGTAAGGCTGCGTACAATAGATCCTTGTGGTCCGGCCCTTTCCCGGACCCCGCGCATAGCGGGAGCTTAGTACACCGGGCTACCCTTTATTTTTAAGGACACTAATGAAAAGGATAGAGGAGAATGGCAAAAGATTGATGCTCAACTGTGTAGTCTTGTGGAAATCGATTGATTCAAAGTTGATGCCTCTGTTGCGTTCATTCCAAACTTGCTTTTTTAGTTTTGGGGAAGGCTCGTTGTTTATACACAAATGACATCTCTCGATTATTACGACTGGCTGCACCACCTATTTCGTCTAGTCATGCAGTGACATTTACAGACTCTTTTGTCCTACCATCTCATAATAGAGTTCGCTCAGGGAAGCCTTATCAAGGTGTGCTATGTAACAAGTTAGGTCATACTAGTGATATGTGCTATTTTGTACATGGTTGACCTTCCAAAAATTCTCATGTTGCTCAGAACAAATCCACTAGTAACCCAATCAATCAAATGCACTCTTTATATGAGGTAGAATACAATAACCTTCCCAAGTACCAGGAGACTAAGCAGACATATATACACGTAGCTTCTGATGCTAGATTCATAATCTCGTTGCTTGTATCTCACAGTCCACGACTTGGTCCGTGGGGTGACAACACCTACTTGTCATAAAGGGGTAACGAAGTTGTAACAATCCTTGTGAATATTCTAAAATATATGTAAATATAGTAGGTGGCTTAATTTACTCCTATTGTAATTAGTTCGCAGCATCGTGAAATACTTCCCTATTTTATTTATCAACGTTCTATCTTTCAGTGTGTATACATTTTGAGACTATTGTACTGGTTCTATTGTAGCTATGACTCGTATCGCCATTCCTTAGGGTTGGTATGTGATTTCTGCACATGTTTTTTTTATGACATGGGAACCCGCAGCCGCTACCCTTTTGGGTGCGCACAGGGTAAGCACAGTTCTTGTGCAATAGCTCGCAAACCACACAGGAATGATTTCTGCACATGTTGACTATATAACTTCGCTTTTGGTTTAATATCCTTTATTAAAAAGCTTGCTACTACATTTTCATAAATGAAATGAATTTTGTTATGTTATTGGTTCGCCTATGGGGTTAAGTGACATCGTGGCTTAGGTAAATCGTAAAGTTGCTCCACTAGCAATTATGTGGGTAATGTGGGAAAATGAATAGGAGAATTTTTATGGGGTACTTTGGCTTTGTACACAAGGGGCATGCCATTTATTAAATTATTTTAATAAATTTTGGAGCACCTATGAAATTATTGTTAGTATAGATGACAAGTGTCATTTTCAGGGAACTATATCTTGTAGGTTCTTGTCCAAAAGGGTTTTCTCCCACGTCAATGATATTCACTCATTATACGTGACACTTTTTGCTTCTCGAGATTCAAACTATGTGAATTTTACCAACATTTTAAAATGTATTCTTTCATCACATTGGCATGAGAAGAATTGCAACTTACAGTTACTTTCATTTAGTTCTTGAATATCAAAATTTTAATTTTAAAATATTATGTTGATCTAATGCAATTTAGGTCCGAAGATTAGTCAAACTGACTCTCAATAAGCAAAAAGTATCACATAAATTGGGATAGAGGAAGTATTGCCTTATCACAAAAAGATCTAAGATGGATTTTCCCATGTTAGGAATCTACAGATAGGAATTCTAACATTTAAAGAGACATTGCCTCACAATGCACTTCAAGAAGGATAAGCATTGTGGATGTTTTATTTGTGAGTCTTTTGGAGGCCAAATGTGGCAATCCTCTGGCAAGACCAGAACAAATGTCTGCAAATTCAATAGCCTAGCAGTGTTGGATATGATATTATCACACAAGATTGATAGCAAAAACATAGCAATACAAAATGTAAAATTTGATAAAATGCCACTCTTACAAAGAAATAATTAAGATAACCAAAGAACTGAAACAGAAAATAAAATAAAACCACGGGGAAAGAAATGACAGAAAATCCAGAGGCCAGTCTTGATCTTCAAAGTTATATCTGCTATGATTACGATGGCTATAAAGAGGCCAAGATATTATTAGCAAGATATTTAAGATACAAAGATCCTATTCACCTTTCCCAGTTTGCATAATGTCCTTGGTTCCTGTCATCAGGTGTGCCAAGTATTTCACTCTAGAAGTGTCATTTGTAAACAGCGATCTCCTCACTGAAGCCAGCCGGACTAAACACTCTAAAGCCTGAGCCAAAATGAAGCTTGTTATACTAGTCAATTTACTGCGACAAGTTTGGAAACTTGAATTGTGGACTGAAAAGAAAATTCTTGACAACAGTTTTTAGCAATACAACTTTATTGTTCAAACCACCTTTCATGAGTTTAGTAGTAAACCATTACGATAAAAAATATGACATACATATAGTTAATTTCAAGCATGTGAACAAGTGAGATTCTTAGCAAACCCATTCTCTGTGTATTGACCAAAGGAGTGATTTCCAAAACAGTTCAGCAATCATGCCAAGGATTAAAACAATAATTTGCTTAAACAGCTTAACACAACAATAGTGGTGACTGGCAACATCAATACAGCATTTACATGTTTCCAGAAGACTGCAAAAGAATTAGCGGTTGCCGCAAAGGGACTTGCACAGTGAAAATTTACTTTTTTTAACAGCAATGACAAAATTAGCTCCTGAAAATAGTAAAAGTCCCAAACCAAGATCATCCCCATAAATTTTGGAAATAGAAGCTAATCACATGTTAAGTATCAAATATGCTATAATTAGATAGTGTAGATATGGGAATATCCCAATTCCCTATAATTAGGCAATTAGGAGATTGTGTAATATTCGTTCCTTATTTACATTCTCTGTAACAACTATTTAATCTCACTAGCTTGAGGGAATAATCAAGCAACTAATTCCCAAATTATCTTCTCTTCTCCTTCTAATTTCTCATGGTATCAGAGCCCTCATTTCTATAATTCTTTTTTTCCCTCTCCAAAACAGATTCTTTGTTGATCAAGAAAAATAGATTCTCCAAAGCAAAATCGAAGAAACAAAAGAAAGGGGCAAATATAGGCTCAAAAATCCGGTCTGCTAATTTTCTGTAATAACCCTAATTTAATTAGGGGTTATTTGGTAATTAATCAAAAAAACTAAATAACTGAAAAGAAATAAAAAGGAAAAGATTTTAAAAAAAAAAGAAAAGAATTATGGAGTGTTATAATAATGGGCACAGCCCAATATGAACAAAAGGTATTAAAAAGAAAAAGAAACCAGTTGCATGCCAACAGAAGCAGGACGCAGAAAAAAAAAACGAAGAAGAAGAAAATAAAAAGGGGGAAAAAGAGAAGAGAAAAATAGGGAATTTCTACCCAATTTATCAAGGTAATGATTCTAATCTTTTATTTAAGTTTATTACATGATTATGGATAAGTTTTTATGGCGACATGGAAAAATTATGAGGAATTGAGAAATCTTAGCCCTAAGGTTCTTCAACCTAAATCATTGATTTGGAGGGGCAAACGGTGTCGGATTTTAGACTTCTATATATCGTTGGAATCGTCTCGTTGAGAGCATTCTAAAAACATGTCTTGTAGGATTTTGAACCAATTGACCAGAGGGCATTTTTGTCCTTTAAAGTTTGATTTTGACCGTTTAAGCGTCTTAAAATATAGAAGTGGTCTACCCTAAGGTTTTTGACTGTCCTGAATCCGTTTTTTGAATAGATGGGATCAATTCAAACACCCGATGATATTGAACTTGATTTCAAGAGAACCGTTTGAGCTTGAATTTGAGGTGAGACTTTAAGCTTTGGGTGCTTGCTTTTCAAACTCGTTTTTAAAAACATGGTTTGTCTACCCGGTCCATGTGTTGGGACGAGCATGTGCTTGGCAGAATCAGTGGTCCTTAAGGCCAGCCGCGTATATGTTATTTTCAAATACTCTAAAACTCTCTTTATAAATTGTTTTGTGATGTGATACGGCTGTGAGCCATGAGATTGATGCATTGTGTATACTTATTGATTTCATTGGGACATTGTGTATGCTTCTTGATATATTTGGCACATTGTGTATGTTACAATGGATTCGTGGTGTTGTCCTTAGTGTAGATTTTATTGAAGTATATAGCATTCTTGATAAATGAAGGTTTGGACCTTGTTGGATATTATATTATGATATAATTTTTGTGCATATTATTCTTGTGCTCGTTGTGTGTTGTATTTTCTAACACTTGTTCCAGGGGTGTTTAAAGTGGCGGGTCGAGGATCTTACTGGGTTATATTTACATATAACTCACTCCTTACCTGCATGTCCATTCGATACTATTAGTGACGACAAAGCTAGTCGCAAACGAGTTCGCTAGAGTTGATTCAGTTGTTGAGGTGAGTGTTGCATTGTTCGTGGAGGCTACCAAAAGAGTCTTTATTAATTTTTTGTTGATGTCTTTCCTTTCGGAGTTTACACATTTGAGTCTTTTGAAATTCTCTTAGATGCTCCATGGTCTAGTGTGGGATTTGGGCAAGAGTTGTATATGAATATTATGAGATACTAACTATCAGTATTTAATTATTATATTATTTGGGTTCTTATTTAAGTTAATAAATGTTGCGGAGTAATGGTTAAGATATTGGACTTCGGTCCGCCTGGCCGGTGGTGAGTGATGGGTGCCAATCACGTCTAAGGGGTAATTTGAGACATAACAAAGTTGGTATCAGAGCCAAGTTTTAAGTCTCGGGTCATGGAGCAGTGTTTAGTAGAGTCTTGTTCATGGGTATGTCGACGTCCATACTTATGACCTTGAGACTACTGAACATCTAGGATGTTTTCCCTTCTTCCATTCATTATTCGTGCGTTGAGTTGAACTGAGTTTAACCTTGACATGACCCTTTCGCAGACGGCTAGGACACGCATATCCTCCTCTGCTAGATGGCACAGCTGACTAGAAAAATTTCTAACCATATATGTGCAGCTGAGAATGACATTGAGTACGTCAGATATCGTGAGTATTGGTTGTAATTGAGACTGGACAGGCTGTATATTTTTGGATAGCTCTATATACTAGGGAACCATGCCAAAAATTTTAAGAGAGGAATGTTGGCTTATTCATGGTAAGCCTCCACGTAATAATGATCGCCCTTCACATGCAGCAAATTTGGCTCATAATGGAGATGGTATTCTACCCACACCTGATGTCAGGGATGGATCATCTCAATCTATCACTTTAACTGGAGCAGACTATAATGACTACCTTCAGTACCAAGCACCAAGGCTTTTAAATGTGTCTTTCTCGAGTATTCTCGTCTACAAAAAGGTTACAATTTCTTTGATCCCTCTACCAATATGTACTTGATCTTTACAGATGTTACCTTTTTCGAGACTTCTCCGTATTTTTCTCCTAATATGAAAATCAGAAGGCATATCAGCAATCCTTCCAATTCCAATAGTTCGTCACAGCTTCACCTTCGTCTCTTAAGGTCAATTCTTGATGACCTCAACCCCCTTCTGAGCCTGCTAATCCAGCTAGTATTTTTAACTCTGATACAAGTAGACAAAGCACTTCTGGTGACTCATTACGTGCTCCAACAATGTCTCCTGCTTCGGTAGACCGCTCATCAGATGATCTTCCCATTGCACTTCGCAAAGGTACTAGACATACAGCCAATCAAACTCCTATTTATACTTATTTAAGTTATCATCGTCTATCACCTACATATCATGCCTTCATTACTAATGTATCCACTGTCAAAGCTCTCAAGAATGTGGCAGAAGCAGTGGTTCATCCAGGTTGGTGTCAGGCTATGATTACGGAGATGACTAATTTGCATGATAATGGTACTTGGGAGCCTATTCCTTCACTTGAAGGCAAAACCATTGTTGGTTGTCGTTGGGTATTCACAGTTAAGGTAGGTTTGAATGGAGCTATTGATCGTCTCAAAGCGAGACTAGTTGCTAAGGGATACACTCAGATTCATGGCATTGACTATGGAGATACTTTCTCACCAGTTGCCAAGATGGCTTTTGTCCGTCTTCCCATCTCTATGGCAGCAATGAATCATTGGCCCCTTTTTCAGTTGGACATCAAAAATGCATTCCTTCATACAGAACTTGTTGAAGAGGTTTATATGGAGCAACCACCAAGGTTTATTGCTTGGGGGGAATCTGGAGTAGTCTGTAGACTTCGTCGATCCCTTTATGGGCTCAAGCAATCTCCTAGAGCATGGTTTGATCATTTTCGAGTTGTTGTCCAACAGTTTGGAATGATCAGAAAAGAAGCTAGGCAACATCTCATGGAAAACGTACCTTTTTGGTTGTTTATGTTGATGATATTGTTATCACAAGTGATAACCATGAAGGTATTGTTCAACTAAAACACCACCTTTTAAGTCACTTTCAGACTAAGGATTTGCGCAAGCTAAAATACTTTCTAGGCATTAAAGTGGCATGGTCTGGTAATGATATTCCTATTACACAGAAAATATGCCTTGGACATTTTGAAGACGCTGGGATGTTGATTGCAATGGATCCAAATACTAAGCTTATTCCAAGGCAGGGGGAGCCTCTAAAAGATCCTAGTAGATATAGGAGACTTATTGGCAAACCCAATTACCTTACAATCACACGACTAACATCTCATTTATTGTTAGTGTAGTTAGCCAATTTATACAATCACCTTGTATTGGTCACTGGTATGCAGTAATTAGCATTTCTGCGATATATCAAAACCTCTCCAAGACAAGATTTATTGTATATAGACAAGGGACATGCCCACATTATTAGGTATGCTGATGCAGATTGGGCAGGATCTCCTTCTGATAAGCGGTCTACTTCAAGTTATTGTGTTCTAATTGGAGGCAATCTAATATCCTGAAAAAGTAAAAAGCAAGATGTCATGGCTAAATCAAGCGTAGAGGCGAAGTAATGAGCTATGACATTGGCTACGTGTGAGCGTATATGGTTGAAACAACTTCTCCGAGAATTGAAGATGGGATGAGTTGAACCGACGAAATTGATTTGTGATAACCAAGTTGCATTGCATATCGCATCTAATGTCGTGTTTCATGAAAGAACGAAGCACATTGAGATAGATTGTCATCTTATTCGAGAGAAGAATGAGTCTGGATACATCGCCACGAGTATTGCCAACTCAAAAGATCAATTGGCTGATATTTTCAGAAAATCACTCCGAGGATCCAGAATTGACTATATTTGTGGCAAGCTAGGAGCATATGATTAGATAGTGTAAATATGGGAATATCCCCAAATTCTTGTAATGATAGTGTAGATATGGGAATATCCCCAAATCGCAATAATTAGGCAATTAGGAGATTGTGTAATATTCGTTTCTTATTTACATTCTCTGCAACAACTATTTAATCTCATTAGCTTGAGGGAATAATCAAGCAACTAATTCCCAAATTCTCTTCTCCTTCTAATTTCTCATCAAGCATCAATGCTCTAATTTCCTCATATAAGTGTGATTGTGTATGGTAGAGAGAGAGAGAGAGAGAGAGCAAACAATAACAATAACAATTGATTATAAGCATAAATCAACAAATAAAACAGTTCACGTATTAAAAATGTTTTTCCATTGGTGTTCATGCATTTTAAATACTCTTAAGAATCAAACAGAACTTAACATAATCATGTAAACCATGATAAGTCAGCAACTAGAGATTTGATAACAAACTAATTTATCAGGGTTTCAAAGCAAAGCTAAATAATCATGACAACAACAGAGCAAAAATCCACTTGAAGGCACCGGAAACAGCAAGATACTGACCTCCTTCGATATGTTAGGCTTATTGATTTCATAATAGTCAAAAAAGATCTGCACCGTCGATTGATCTTCCAGGACTTGCTTCCATGAAGATGGGATCTGCAACAGTGTTAAATGAGCAATATGATAATTGCAGATAGGTTAGACAACTTGATAAATGCATGCTATAGAAGATAAAACTACCTGAATAGTGTTAAAATCGTCCGAACTTTCATCCACCGTCGTTCCCATAAAGTCGAATGACAAACATTTTAGGGACAGAGCAAGAGCCAGTTCTTGTAGTTTGCTGCTATACGCATTTTCTGAAACGGTTACTGTATATTAAGAACAAGCAACAACAGTGAGATAAGTAAATTGCAGATAACGTCAAATATCACAATTATGATTGTATCTGGTGGAGTATTACCATCATTTTTCAGTTGGGCCATTGATGTCAGGGATATTTGGAATACTTGAAGAAGCGACTGATCTCTGAAGGAGCAAGCCACCCTACGATGCTGAGCTGATGGCAATCCAGGACTGGGCTGGATATTTGCAATCAAGAAAATGTGTAACCACATGAGTTTATTAACTGGCTGATTCAAAAAACCTAAATCAAGGAGGTAAAATCTACCCATTATTAGGTCCATATCAGAACACTTGAAATCAGAAGAAAAACTACCTAGCTATAATTGCAACAATTAGCAACACAAGATACAGCTAATCATTCTCTCTTCAACTCATTATACTAAATTAAATTTCAAAATAATGACAAGGGACATTTTTTACCTACGTACATACACAACCCATTAATAGATATGGGATATGTCATTCAGCACTAACATATTTCTATAAGCGACTACAACTCTAGCAGTGGAAAAACCACATGGTATCTCCTTTAATAGTTTCCCTTTTTTGGATGTCATCTACATGGTTTTGGCAGGATATGACAGCAGCCAGTCATATTAGGAACTATAAGCCTTACGAAAGACTAACCTGATTCATCTCTGACACAAGTTGATTCAATATCTTCAAACCAATTGCATAACGAGATGCTGTCTGAGGCATAGATATCACGAGAGAGAAAAAAACAATTAGAAATTTATTTACCAAATTGGCAAATACACTAGTGCAAGTCATTGCAAACTTACGGAAAAGAAGGAAAAAATAGCAAGTCCAAAACTAAAATTAAGGAGAAAGAGCAGGTGGCATATAAATATCTAGCAATCTTCACGGAGTGTATGCTCACATTCTGTTCTCGCCAAAATTTGGATATTCATAAAGAAAATATGAACATTCTTAAACCCTTCTAAAAGTTGAGAATCACAAGTGCAAACATGCCAAGAATGTTGAATGAAGTCCAAGAAACCAAAATAAATCAGTTTCTCCATTCGACATCATATTACACACATTCTGCACGAGACCTCTTGAAAAGATTCTGCTACTCATTAAAGACCAGTCTTGTTAATTTGTCGCTCTCATCAATATCATCATCCTCTTGTACCTGCTACTTAATTGCAGTTTTGTTGTGAACAAATGGGACTATCAGGGATTGCTTTGCAAACAACTAACTGTGTACCTAAAACTAATCTCATAGCCCAACCACATCCACAAGGTCAACATGTAGTAATTGGAAAAAAAAGTCCAACATGGAATGTGGGGTAAATCAGCAGATGCAAGTCATATTACTCATTCAATTTGCTGTTTTACACCAAAAAACAAGAAATAAAGCTGACCTAGGATAACAAAAGCAAGCGAAACACCTTACAAATATAGCTGCAGTCAGATGAAGGATTCACAATGACGTACTACTCCCTCTGTTTCATTTTAAGTGTCTTGACACTAAGTTTACGAATGTAAAGAAAACCTTTAAATCTTGTGATTTTAAACTAAAGGTGTCTGTGGTTCGTAGCCACGTGCTCTAATCCTCTGAGCTACAGGCCCCAGCCCATCTCCACTGGATCTGTTCCCGGGAGTACCCTCAAAAAAGGAACCTTTCCTCTCCCCAGCCAGTATAACATACTAAAACCCCCAATCCGCTCTCGCTCGCCGCTACTAACGGGGTCTCGGTTGATTTCCCTTTTTTATTTTTTTGTTTTTATTCTTTCTTTCCTATAATTCAATTTTGATTTCTATTTAGAGATAAAAAATTTGTCATGATTCGTGAACGGAGGTGTTATTAAGGATAAAATGAGAGTGTTGAAATTAAAAATTTGCTTAATTAGAGAAAGGTGGCATTCTTTTTTAAAGAGACCGAAAAGGAAACAAAGACACATAAATTGAAATGGAGAGAAAAATTCTCACGTGAAAACAGAAAGTTTTGCTCATTAGAAGGATGTGAGCACAGAAGACAATGAAATCAATTTTAAGTGAAATTGTTCTATTTTACAGAATTTAACTAGGCAACATTTTTTCAAGAAATTGTCCTATATCGCGACCTTCAATTAGCAAGCATAAGTTGAACACTGCCTTATCAAAAAAAAACATAAGTTGAACACTAATATGACAACAGATCAAACTATGGCATTTGGGTCTCCTAGCTAGTAATTGTCAACTCAAGTAAATTGGGCTGGAGAACTACTCTAATCCTTAGTGTTGAAACTATTGTAGATTCATTTAGGATATTAGTAGGTAATTTGACTAGAGATGATTACTTTGATTTGACAGGATTGGATTTGATTGAAGTAATTATGCCCAGAATTAGTGGAGGTGGAGTACAATGGTTCCTTTGTACACGAACAAGGGTGACATTCAGAGTTGCAACAACTATAGGGGCATCAGGCTGCTAAGCCACACTATGAAAGTTTGGGAGAGGGTGATGGAAATGAGAGTGAGAAGGGGCATCGTGTGTACTTCCGAGAACCGCTTCGAGTTCATGCCGGGGCGCTCGACTACAGAAGTCATTCATCTTGTAAGGAAATTGGAGGAGCAGTATAGGCAGAGGAAGAGGAACCTATATATTGTATTTATCGACCTAGAAAAGACATACAACAAAGTCCCAAGAGAGGTTATATGGAGATGCTTAGAGGCTAGAGGTGTACATGTGGCGTACACTAGGGCGATCAAGGATATGTATGATGAAGCCAATACCAGGGTAAGGACAGTGGGAGGAGACACAGAGCACTTTCTAGTGATGATGGGGTTGCACTTGGGATCAGCTCTCAGTGTTATCAAAAGCAAAAAGCGCAAAAAAACTCTAAGGCCAGCGGGGTTCTAAGCGCAAATAAAGTGTGGGCTTTAATGAAAAAAGGCACAATGGATATATATATATATATATATATATATGTTTAGTCCAAGACTAATAACAAGTATGAATAACAAATATATGAACAAAGAAATTGTAAAAACATTATGATAAAGTGAAATGTCAATTATCTAGTGTCCTCTTAAATAGAGGTTCATTGGCAAGGAAAAGTATGTCTTGTCTTGATGATGACATTGAAGCGCACATAAAGCGAGGCAAAGCGCTCAACATGTTTTGAGCCTCGCTTCAGGGCTTACGCGCACTTTAAGCGCGCCTTTGACAACATTGTCAGCTCTTAGTCCGTTTTTATTCGCCTTGGTGATGGATGGACTGACGAGCCAAATCCAAGGTGAGGTGTCACTGTGTATGTTATTCGCGGATGACATAGTTCTGATTAACGAGACTCACAGCGGGGTTAACGCTAGGCTAAAGGTTTGGAAACAAACCATGTAATCTAAAGGATTCAAGTTGAGTAGGACCAAGACAAAGTACTTGAAGTTCAAGTTTGGTGATGTAACACACGAGGCTGGCGTGGAAATGAGTCTTGGTACTCAGTTCATTCAAAGAAATGAAGTTTCAAGTATATTGGCTCTATTATCCAAGGAAATAGAGAGATTGACGAGGAAGTCACACATCGTATTGGTGTAGGGCGGAAAAAATGGAGGCTCGCATCCGTAGTCATGTGTGATAAAGTGCCACCAAAACTTAAACGCAAGTTCTATGGAGTGGTGGTTAGACCGACTATGTTGTATGGGGCAAAGTGTGTCATGAATTATCACATTCAGAAGATGAAAGTTGCAGAAATGAGGATGTTGCGGTGAATGTGTAGGCATACCAGAAGGGATAGGATTAGAAATGAAGATATCTGGAATAAGGTGGGAGTGGCCTCGGTGGAGGATAAGATGCGGAAAGCGAGGCTGAGATGGTTCGGACCTGTGCAAAGGAGATTCCCCAGTGCAGAGGTGTGAGAGGTTGGCTATGGATAGTTTTAGTAGAGGTAGAGGTAGGCCCAAAAAATATTTGAGATAGGTGATCAGA
The DNA here is from genome assembly GCA_029783415.1 of Anisodus acutangulus. Taxonomy (NCBI): domain Eukaryota; kingdom Viridiplantae; phylum Streptophyta; class Magnoliopsida; order Solanales; family Solanaceae; genus Anisodus; species Anisodus acutangulus. The sequence goes on along the minus strand of JAJAGQ010000031.1, from coordinate 69,517 downwards.
CAGGACATGGCGCGGGTCCAGCTTACCGAGAATGACAGTAGATAGAAAGTTGTTGGGGACACGAATTAGAATAGAAGGCTAGTGGGTAGTTGAGCGTTGTCCTACTTTTCCTTTTATACTAGTAGTCGTAGTATTAGTCTTGTAGTTTCTTATCCTTTTATTTCTACTTGATATTTGTTGTTTCTTGTACTTTGATCATTGTATTCATTTGTTGTTTTCTAGACTGTTTTGTCCTTTTTATAGTATTTTTTGTCATTACCTTTTATAATGCTTTGAATTGCGTGTGTCAATGGTCTACCCGAAATAGCCTCTCTACCTCCCAAGGTGGGGTAAGGTTTGCGTACAATCTACCCTCCTCAGACCCCACTTTGTGGGATTTCTGTAGGTATGTTGTTGTATTTTCCTATTTTACATGGTAGGAGAGCTAGCAAATTGAACCCTACTCAACACGATTGACCAAAAAAGCTCTCCATGGAGTGACTATATGCCGAGAAGATAGAGTCACAAACACCCTAGGTCTCTAAGAGAAGGGCAGAGTCGTGACAATCCTACACTTCAAACCCTATCACCGAAAACCTCATCATCACCCTCACATACCGACCATAAACATCATGGCTCTTTATAAACCTAACAAAATTGTGCCAGTTCACATTTGGGGTTCCAAAATTGTTATATTATCGACAATTATTCCCATTAGAGATAGTGTTCTATATGAATTGGGTAAAGAATTGGATATTGGGTTTAACTCAACCCCAGAAGCTAGCTCTTGAGGGAACGATTGCTCAAGACTAAATAAGGAGACCAATTACCCATCTCATATCCGATGTGAGACTCTTAACACTCTCCCACAATCTCAGACCTCGTTAACTGGAGCATGGACAATATAATATGGGGTCCAACATCGGTAAACAAAGAATTTGGATGGGTCTCCTCTGAAACCATGATAAAGAAATGGATCTTGGGTCTAACTCAACCCCAAAAGCTAGTTCATGAGGAGAGCATTGCTCAAGTCTATATAAGGAGACCATCCATCCCTTTTTCATCCGATGTGGGACTCTTCTACACCCCACCTCACGCCCAGGGTTGGATATCTAAAGCATGGACAATATAAGACGCTGGGCAACATCGGATTTTTTGAAACATTTCCTATCGTTTTGGTAGACAACGATGAAATTGTTAGCCGATGCTCCTTTTAGAAGGGCAGAATAAAAGTGTGTTGAACAAGTAGGTGTAACTGTTGAGTTCTACAGCGGTGAACCCAACGGCGTCAGTTATAGTGATCCTGCTACTGTGGAAAAATATGCTAGACGTGCTCAATTGGGTGAAATTATTGAATTAGATCGTGCTACTTTGAAACCCATCAACAATGAATCGGGATGGACTCGGCTCTAATACGATCTAAAGAATGAATTTTATGCCTAATTCAATTACAAAATCTAGCTCATGAGGGGAGGATTGCCTAAGATCATATAAAGAGACTAATGACCCATCCCATATCTAATGCGTGACTTTAACACTCCCTGCACACCAAAACCTCGTTAATTAGAGTGTGGACTATATAATAGGCCCAACATCAGTGGACAAAGAATTTGAATGGATCTGGGCCTGATATCATGTAAAAAATGGATCTTGGACTAGCTTTTGGGGTTGGAGTCCAACTTCGCTTGTGGATGGATTTTATGTCTCCTTACATGATCTTGAGCAATCCTCCCCTCATGAACTAGCTTCTGAGGTCAAGTTAGGCCCAAAATTTATTTCTTTACATGGTATCAAAGTCGGCCCACCCAATTCTTGTTTCATCCGATGTTGAGCCCCATCTTATATTGTCCACGCTCCAGATGTCTAGTCCTGAGCGTGCGGGGAATGTTGATTATCCCACATCGATAGGGATAGGGTCATTTTGTCTCATTGTATGGTCTTGGGCAATCCTCCCCTCTTGAGCTAATTTTTAGGATTGAGTTAAGCCCAAGATTCATTTCTTTACAAATTATTTTAAAATGCACCCTATCTTTTGAAATTATTTGTTGAGATGCGCAATCACCTTGGTGGCTCAATTAAGGTGCTTTAATATTGTCCACCATTTTCAATCACCATGGTGTAACAGCTACAAACTTCTACATTTAGCAACATAGAGCATGACAAACCATCTCATGCGAACTTTTTGCATTTACTCTTTTATATGTGCAACTTGCACCTTTTGTTGAATATGATAATTTTTTATCTTGTATAATTTTGAACGACACATTTATCTGCATATTTGCATTTCTAAAACACTCATCTTGTGAATATGATAGATATTAGAGGCCCAACATCCACTCCTATTATAGCATGCATTACCGGCCCTATAATCGTTTTACAGAACTTTCCTCTATCGTCCCAATTTCTTACTTCGATTCCATGAGTAATATCTTCATATATCATGACATTCTCCGGCAATATCAAGATTAAATATCTTAATTGCTTATATATAGGCACCACTATGTTGTCAAATTTTATCTTAAGTTCATTCTTATGTTTGCTCAACTCGTAGGGCATATATTCAACCTTACTCCTACTTATCCTAAATTCATCACTCTCTGTAATGCTTCTCCAAGGTTCAAGCTTTAGGTTGACACACTCTAGTTTCGTCAATTAGCACAGTATTGTCGGCAAATAGCATGCATTGTGGAGATCGTTCTTTGTTAATGACAAACCTGGACATGTCTTAGCTGAGAAGCTGAAAAATGTTTAAAATAAAGTTGAAGGAGTGGAGCAAAAACAATAGAGGAAATTGGAAGCAGATAAAGTAGGACATTCTTAATTAAAGTTCCAATTGGAAGTTATTCAAGATCAGAGAGCCCCCAATGATGATGAACTTCTTCAAAAGCCTCATCTGGCCAATGAGTTTCAAGAGGTGGCTAAAAATGAATAAATAGCATGGAAACAGAGATCCATGATTCAATGGCTAAAATATGGTGATAAGAACACCAATTTTTTTCATAGAATTGCTACAGCTCATAAGAGGTTCAACTCTATTGATCTTTTGGAAATTGATGGGATCATTGTCACTGACCCTAGTGAGATCAAGGAGGCTGCTCGGAATTTCTTTTTTTAACCAAATTGTACAGTCCCCAATTAGACAATTACAAAAAGAAGGATCATCCTATCTATGTTCTTTTTACAAATTATCTAAAACATCAAAAATATTTTTTGTTTCCCCCAAACATTCCAGTTTACACCAAAAATAAAAGAGGGATAGACAGTTCATCCACAGATGCGTTGTTTGCTCTTAAAACACCTCTGGTCTCTTTCCACACAATCCACCAAATACATGCTGGGACAATCCTCTATCTCTCTCTCCATGGATAAGCTTCCTTCCTTGTACCAGCTATCAAGCACTCCTTTGGCCCTTGCTGGCATTACCCACCTAATTCTCCTTAGGTTAATGAAAATTCTCTAGAAATCAAGACTTGTACAAGGAGACTGAAAATTAGAGATCTGAGTTGCAGTTACATGAAACTTCAGTAATTCCTAGTGAAGAACAAGATGGCTTGCAAAGACAATTTGAGGAGGAGATTCTGGATAGTATCAATCTGTGTGCTAAAGAGAAAGCTCCTGGACCAGATGGATTTCCAATGATTTTCTCCCAATCCTTCGGGGGACTTTTGAAGGAAGATATCATAAGCACAGTCCTGTTTTTCCATTCCAATCAGACCTTTGAAAAAAGATTTAATCCCACTTTCATAGGTTTGATTCCAAAGAAATTAGGTGCTTCTGATCTGAATGATTACAGCCAATTCAGATACCACAGTAGATTGGAACGAGATAGCCATGGACTTTGTCTCTAGATTGCCGAAGAATGTGAGGCAACATGACACCATTTGGGTGATTATTGATTGGCTGACCAAGTCAGCTCACTTCCTGCAGATCAGTCCCTTAGCCTAGTCTATATCCACAGCTGACGCAACTCTGTACTGACGCCTCACTACTACCATTTTTCTTGCATTTGGAAATTAATTAACAACAGACCAATAAGTTTGGTAGGTGCAGTATACAAATTTATTGCAAAGCTACTAGCAGAAAGGCCGAAGAAGGTGGTGAGCAAACTGGTCAACAAACATCAGATGGCTTTCATCAAAGGGAGATAGATTATGGATGTTGCACTCATAGCTAGTGAATGTGTAGACTCAAGAATGAGAGGTCAGAACCTGGTGTAATGTGCAAACTTGATATACAGAAAGCCTATGATCATGTAAATTGGAAGTTCTTATTAAACACCCTAAGACAGATGGGGTTTGGCAATAAATGATTGAGCTGGATTGATTAAAAAGGCAGCCCGGTGCACTAAGCTCCCGCTATGCGCGGGGTCCGGGGAAGGACCGGACCACAAGGGTCTATTGTACGCAGTCTTACCTCACATTTCTGCAAGAGGCTGTTTCCACGGCTTGAACTCATGACCTCCTGGTCACATGGAGACAACTTTATCAGTTACTCCAAGGCTCCCCTTCAAATTGAGATGGATTGATTACTGTATCAAAACTATTAGGTTCTCTATTCTTATAAATGGAGAACCTATGGGTTTTTTTCCATCAGAAAGGGGTTTGAGACGGGGAGACCCTCTATCCCCTATCATTTTATTCTAGCAATGGAAGGTTTTGATAGCATGATGAGAATTGCACTCCATAACAGGTGGATTAGGGGATTCCAAATTGGCGATAGAGTTGGGGAGGAAATGGAGATTTGTCATCTACTCTATGCATATGACACTGTCATTTTTTTGTGAACCAAAGGCTGAACAGATATGCAATATCAGACTAATATTGATAGTTTTTGAAGCTGCAATAGGTTTGAGGGGGGTAAAAGTAGTATGTTTCCTATCAAGGAAATCCTTGTTCAAGAATTGACAAGCATACTAGATCGTAGAGTGGAGAGTATACCAACCACTTATCTTGGTATGCCACTGAAAAACAAACATAAGGCCTTGGAGATTTGGGATGGCATACTAGAAAAAACAGAGAAGAAGCTATCAAGGTGGGAAGGCTCAATATTTGTCACTAGGGGGAAGACTTACCCTGATTAACTTTGTGTTAGATTATCTTCCTACATGATGTCCTTATTCCCTATCCCATCCATAGTTGTCAAAAAATTAGACAAACTAAGGAGAAATTTTCTATGGCAAGGCAACAGAGTAGGGAAGGCGTATAACTTGGTGAAATGGGATACAGTGTTGCTTAGCAAAGTGGGGGGTGCATTGGGAATTAGATTTACTACAGAACAAGTCTTTTGATGAAGTGGCTTTGGAGATTTAATAGGGAGAAAAATGCTCTATGGAAGGAAGTGAACGCGGCAAAGTTTGGTGAGAAAAGTCCTTGGTGCACAAAAATTATCACGGAACCTTTGGGGGTTGGAGTATGGAGAACTATTAGAGCCTTGTGGCCGCTGATGGAAGCAAATGTGAAGCTCAAAGTGGGTAATGGAAACAAAATTAAATTCTGGAAAGAAGGATGGACTGACCAAACTCCTCTGATGGAATATTTTCCAAATCGATTCACAATTTGTAACAATCCTGGAGCAAGAGAATGTGAGTGTTGGTCCCCTCAAGGTTGGAATTTTTCTTTTAGAAGACGGTTAAATGATTGGGAAGTGGAGAGGGTGCCATTATTACTTGAGAAATTAGGAGGCTCCAGTGGCATCAGAACAGAACCTGACAAGGTATTGTGGAAGCATAGCAAGGATGGGTGCTTCACAGTAAATAGTGCATACAAAAGGGAGATGCAAAATTTGCCTGGTTGGTCACAATACCATTAGAGTTTTATCTGGAAAAGCTTGGCATCTACCAAGGTGAAGTGTTTCACATGGCTAGTCGTAAAGAGAGCTTGTCTTACTCAAGAAGTTCTACAAAAGAAAGGAAGAAAACTAGTGTTCAGATGTTTTCTTTGCAACAAAACTGATGAGACTAACAAACACATATTTCTACACTGCCAGTTCACTGCTCAACTATGGAAATTTTCCTTAGCCTAACAAATACTAGATGGGTCATGCCAGGGAACACATCAGATCTACTAAGTTGTTGAATTAGGAGGGGAGGGAGCAAAAGTCAAAAAAGGTGGTGGAGGATAATACCATCTTGCATTTGGTGGACTGTGTGGAGAGAAAGAAATGAAAGATGTTTTGAAGATAGGTCCAATTCTATTCAGAAAGGAAAATGGAATTGTATTGTATCTTTGATTTTTTGGTGTAAACAACTTTGTATAGAGGATACATAGCATTGTCGAGTTACTAGGTTCTCTGTGAACTTTTTTCTTTTCTCTAGGTTACTCACTTTTTGGAGGTTGGCAGCATATCCTTAATGATGAGGAACAACTTTACCAGTTTCAAAACCTCATCCTTTTTTTATTTAAGGAATATAAAAGTGAAAAACTCATGCATACTAGTATACCAAAAAAGAGAACTGAAACCTCATCCTATATATTGTTAACTCATCCATGACTGGATTAAAAAGTGTGTTCAACATTGATACCTTGTGTAAATTAACGGTTGTGGAAAATTACTATGCATCCTTTATAACTTATCTTTTACGGCATTTGAAAATTTTTAATATGAGTTCGTTTATTCTCCAACATCCACCAAAGAACTTTTCTTGGTAGTCTCTGATACGTTTTCTCTAAGTCAACGAACACCATTTGTAGACCTTCTTCCTCTACCTAAAAATTTCCGTCATTCCTAGGAATTTAATTATGCATAAAAATAGGCAAATTTGTAACATATGTACGTACTATGCTTGAGGGAATAGTCAAAGCTATTCCATCATTTCTCACCCTTTTTGTTCTTTGTAAATAATTATTAAGGCCTGATGTGAATACCCTTTCTGCTTTGATATTTTCAGTATGTATGGATTGGATTCTAATGTTGTCAAGTTCTGGGCCTGTGCTACTTTCATTCTCTAAAATATCGCCACACCCGTGTTGGATCCTCCAACAATGTTCTATTTTGGAAGAACCCAACATTGGTGCGGTGACACTTTTGGAGGATCCGAGCAACATAGGTTCCAGCCAAGATCTGCCAATATATTAGACACAAAGCCCAAGCAGTTTACGATTTTTCAACCCAGATGCAGAACCTGAACTAACCAAGAATCTGACAAAACAGAATTGACTGCAAGTAAAATCAGCTATGAATATAGCTAGAAAACAAATCAAGAACAAGGGAAAGACTCAACCAACCATGAGCACCAGTCTCAACCAACACCATGCCAATTATGCAAATGGAATCTCAAACATCTCCAGCAAAAAGGACGTGTGGCCAATATGTTATGTGGTATAGACATAGTTACTTGCAATTTCAAAGAGAAGGAAAACGGGAAAAGCATAGTAAAGAGTGTCTACATGAAGAGAACATACTACAATCCAACAATAGAACCGTAAACGCATGAATATTCACAAACCAGATACAAACAATAAAGCTTCAAAGGGTCCTCAACCCATCATCTTGTGCAATTCCCCCATCCCTATCATGTACATTATAGGTTACAAGAAGATCTTAAACATCATTACCTGATTCAGAATGCTTGTGGATTCTTTGACCACCTCTCTAAATATGTCATCCTCAAACCACCCATACTTCGTAACTCGGCAAAACAGTTGAATTAAAGATGCAGTTACAAAAGGCTCCAAGTCAATTCCTCTTGTTGCCAGGTAATTTATGAGATAGTTGCCTTCATAAAAGGAGAAGATTAGCTACACTAATAGCAGACTAGACGTAGTAGTAATGTATGTGAGAGAGATAAGTAATCAGTATTTTACAACCATAGAAACATCAAAAGCATTAAATAAGCACGACCAACAAAATGCCAACATCTGAAACAGAACACTCCCGTGATCTTCCACTACAATGGTTTGACTTATTAATCCCTTTTCCAACATTTCTAGTTTTTGGTAGGCAGACCCTTTACACTTTTACAGGCAGCAGAATATTCAAGCAGTAAAATACAGATTTCCAGCCATAAGTGACAGCCTGAATCTTTTACCTTCTCCCTTATTAGAAATAGCAAATATGATGCAAAATACCTCTACTTTTACCTTCACATGTTCAAGCTTAATGAGAAATAAAGATGGTATACCAGAGCAGCATAAAAGTAAGTAGCAAATCAAATAGAGAAAAGGAAGATGAAAAGAAAAAGGGGGGGGGAGGGGGGAAGAGGGGGGAAGCAAAAAGAAACAATTAGAGAAACACACACAAAAGTCTCTGCAGTCAAACTAGAACATTACGAATATCAAGCCGGATCTGCAAAGATAGGCGCTGTTCTGTCACTTGCTTCAACAAGCTTGAACTAGCCAGCATCAATGCATAAGGAGTTGATGCATTGTCCAGAATGTACTGACATTGTGAAATATAGCTGCTATATACTGAGAAGCATTTCAGTGTATTCTCTGCATGAGCTCGCTCAGCAGAATCCTGTGAATTGTAAAGCCTCTCACATAATGCTTCAAGGTGCGCTAAGCTCTCCATTGATGAAGTATTAAGAGAATTTCACAAAGCGCAGTCAATCAAACAACAGAAGTTAAGGATGCCAAATTCTTTCTAAAATTAGTAACCAATGAACATTTACAAATTTCTAAATTCAAGAGGGAAAGAAGAGATATGGAAGGCCTCAATCAATTTCAGGTCATCACACTTCTTCAAAATTGCACAGATCAAATAAATATAGCAAGTTACAAATTACAAGAACTTCGTATTTTGACTGTTTTACGTTACAACTATCCCTAGTTATAAGGATGATTCAGAATAGTGCCCGTTGAACTGCTCAGCAAACCCAAACAAGGTCAGCTTTGCTCCTGTAGATCACCAATAGTGTTGTTCCTGAATTTAAAAAAATAGAGAAAGAAAGAACTATTAGTCATTGAAAAAGAAGACTTTGAGTTGGAGAGAAGAACCTGGCATTAACTTTGAATGTCTACTTTGAACCCAAAAAAAATGAAGTGAAAACATAATTCCCGGAGCATGTAAAGATAAATACAGTGTTATCATTACACAAGTGTATGCATTTGTTGGATTCCCCGATGTGGTAAGGGGAGCAAAAAATTTTGTTATCAAAAGTTTATTTACTAGCCACCTCTATCTAGTTTCGGGTTTCACAATTAAGATTCACAAAAAAATTATGCACTACACAATTGAATGAATAAGGGGACTAATTCTTTCCTGTATGGCAAAAGCTTTGAAGCATGTTTTAGTGGTTGTAGATCTGAATTTGGCTTCATATATTATAATTCAAAGCAGCAGCAAAAATTTGTGTCATATCGCCATGTTTTTAGCTGAAGGGCCCAAGGTTATTCAGCTATTCTCTGTTTCAAAACTAGCAATGAGTTTTGCTCTTCCCTTCCGTTTTCTTGGATAGGTCAAACCTAGTAATGAGGTAAGTTCTTTAAAAATTCTATATGTCCAGCTTGTTGGTTTCAAGGTCGAGAACTAACTAGATTCCTGTGTTGGACTATAACTCCCAGAGGGAATGTATGAAAGACTAAATTTTATACTACACAGTGAACTCGTACAAAAATAAAATGCTTTCCAACACAGTGATGTACTTCCTGTACATCCTTTTTTTAAATTAGACACTGTGGCACCCTTGAATTTTGATAGTGGTTCCCGGTTTCGACTTCTCTTTCTTCAACTACTCTGTATGGGGGTATGTAATCGAAGAATCACAATTAAGTGGGGTCCTTTCACAATAAACTACCATGGTTTACATTTCATATTATACACCTTATCCTTTTTTTTTCTTCCTATTTCCAAGTGTAATATCCAGTATCCTGATTATATTAAGACTAAGTAGCAATTCCTAATTAGTTTGGGTATTAAAAGATTCATATAGCAGATCACATCTTCATTTGGCGTTAAGACAGTTCATTGATTGATTGATTTGATTGGCAAATTCAGTACATCATTGCAATTTTGAATTCATATCATAGGATTGAGAATTAGCAGTAAAAATCGGTGAAGGCACTCACTACAATGGTTAGTATCTGAAATTCTATATCATTTTCTTTCTCCTATTTTCTAGTAAGAATACCCAATGGTAGATTAGAAGACCTATAAATTTACATGGTTTACAACAATTAATATTTCGCATCATGTAGCCTTATCTGTATCTCTCCCTATATTTAGTGAGATATGATACAAAACTGATTCGGTCTTACGCAATGGCAGGTCATCAAGATACATCTTGTATCCTTATCCTTGTTCTTCTATTTCCCTTTTTTCTTTTGGAGAAATATCCACAAGATGGATAAATAGTGCACAATAGAAGGCACTGTACAAACATCAGAGCTTTTTATTCACATATTAACGATATAAGCTAGCTAATAAGAATAACAAAAAAAAATGACAACTCGTGTTCTGGATTCATTAATGTTAATAACTAAGTTCGACAATTAAAGACAGCTGTCATAATCAGGCATGAAATCTTCTTAATCTAATTGGAGCAGACACAGCATTGCAAAACTTCACATTCGATTGAGAGAAAGAGAGAGAACATACAAAGCCGATATCGCTGGAGGAGTTCGCCGGAGAAAGAAATAAGGTGAAGACGACGGGGAGGAAGTGTTGATAGTTGAATCGACTCTCCCAATTAAGTTGAAATGGACGACTTGTCAGGAAATCTTCGTGGGCCGGATTGAACAGTATTCGGGCTCAATTGTTCGAATCAATTAGGTTATTCGCATGTCCGTCCTTCACAAAATTGCTAGGATTTCCCTTCATGCGGGCTGGTCTTTAATTTTTTTCCCTCTATTTGCTTGTCTTTAAAATTTGTCCTTATTTTTCATTTAATAAAATTTGTGGGTCAAAATATATTTTATTCATGGGTCTACTAAATCAAAGATTATGAGTTCTAATAACAGCAGAGAAAAAAAAAAGAAAAACATTCTCAAGGAAATATTTTCATAGAAATTATATATTTTTGGTCAATGTTATATGGAGCATAGTCTCTATGTAACTAGCCGGACAAGACATAATCTTAATTTTTCAACGAAACATTACCTTCATGCATAGTTATATAGAAAATATGTCCATTAAGGCATAATATATATATATATATATATACAATTTTGGCCTAATAGACATAATTTCTATGAAATCTTGCCTTGCAATTTTTTTCCTTTTTGACACTGCTGGGATTCGAACCCACAAGCTCAGATGTATTTTTGGAGGCATAATTACATAGAAACTATGTCCCTTAAGTCATAATTTATATACAACTTTGGCCGAATAGGCATATTTTCTAATGAAATCTTGTCTTGCGGATTTTTTTTCTTTTTAACTCTACTGAGATTCGAACTCACAACCTCAAGGATATTTTCTGTCATTTTTTTAGGTGAAGAGAAAAAATTAAAGACCACCAATTCGAGGGGCAAAAACTAAAGACTACCCTAAAATAGGGGCAATCGTGTGAATTGCCCTCCTTGATTTTGGTGGTCTTTAATTTTTTTTTACTCTCAAATTTGTGGTGTTTAATTTTTGACGTTCAACACATTTAAGTCAAAAATAAGAGGATGTAAATCCCATGACATCGAATCATATAAAAACACATGCATAACCTTTGCCCCTCAACGGCATAAGGCACCCTAAGAAATTCTACACTTTAAGTGAGGATCAAAATGTTCTCTTTTCTCTCCATGTTGAACCTATCTTTTGAGTGTAAATCCTAACCATGGACATGCCAGCCACTGGCCAGCCTGCTTCGGCGGCTGGCCAGACCCTAGCCTTAACATCTTTCCAATTCCCACCCATCAACAACACGCAATCACCCGTTATAATCCATAGCACACAAAACTCTAGTTCTACCAATGACTATGCAAACATGTTGAATCCTCCCATGCAAAGCAACGTGAAGGCAACCCCAATTCCCATTATATTGAAATATGTCAATGGAGAACCAGTTGTGAAGTGGACAGTAGATGTCACGCCCCGAATTTGAGCCTAGACATAACACGATATTCGGTGTCTGACTGCATGTGACCGAGTGAACCACATGGCTTGCTGAATCAACATGGGATGTGCTGATGCAGAATATATTTTAAAAGCATGGATAATCTGGATAAAACATGTGACATCATTATATTACTGGAAAATTATTTTTAAAACATAAGTGCGGAAGTGGTTTGAAGATATGATAATGTAGCCCACAAGGCTAAACATAAATGAATACCCAATATGACTAGTCTATGAAACCTCACTATTACAAAAATTGGCTTTAGCGGCAATAACAATTGACGATATACCCTTTACCGCCAAATATCTTTAGCCGTCAATGTCGGGTTTGTAAAGGCTTTACCGGCCGTTTTCCGAAAAACTAGTAAAAGGTATTACTAATTGCCGCTAATGGCCATTAGTTTTAACGGCAATTGTTTGCGGTAATTTTGTTGGCTGTTAAATCCAATTCATAACGGCTAATTATGGTCTTTTAGCGTCCATTTTTATAGCTAGTAAATTTAATTAAATTACCGCTAAAGTCTATAGTTTTAACGACCATTTTTTGTGGCAATTAGAATGGCTACAATACCCATTCCAAAAACGTCTTAGTTTATCCTTTTAGCGTCCATTTTAATGGTAGGTGAATTCAATTAAATTGATGCTAATAATCGACATCTTTTAATGGCAATTGTTTGATGGCAATTCTAAAGGATACAATACCCCTTGTGAAAACGTCTTAATGTCACCCTTTAGCGTCTATTTTTATGGTCAATAAATTCAATAAAATTGACGCTAAAAGTCACAAGCTTTAACGACAATTATTTAGTCACCATTAATAATGACTACTACATTCATCAGAAAAGCATCTAGTTTGCACTTCTAGTGATATATAATTTTATAACTAGAAATCCAACAAAATTATTAGTAAAAGAGAGCATGGCAAATGATAAAAACATATCACTATGAATTCATAAGACAAAATATATCTCATTAAATCTAGATAAACAAAAGTATTAATCCAAAGGATTAATGTCACAACTTAAAAGATAAACTTATATTGTTTATACTAATATAATCAATCTTATCAAATGATAACTTCAAATAATTTTCGAAACCCTTCATAAGATTGAAATCATCCACATGTGAAATTTTTGGACTTTAAATTGTATCACCTGAAATAATAAAATAAATGTGTCAAAAGATGAAATGTAATGTATAAAAACATAGCAAATAGTATGAATAACCTGATAGTTACAATTTGATGCAAGGACCAACCAAAATGTTTGCACAGAATTGTAGAAATATTGTTCTAATGGACAACTCAGTATCAGCAAAGCCTACAGAGCATTTTGAAAGTATATTTATGTTCTAGAGACAATATGTATTAGGATAAATATATTTTATACACATTCGTATTATTATTAATGGAGATTAATATTTTGACATTTGCAATTATTGAATTATTAATTGATTGTTTGTAATATTCTTTAATGTGCATCCCTTGAGCTTACGTTGTCATTAATAGAATGAGATATTGATGATAAAGTGTAACTCTTAAATATCCTCGACTAATGATCATCGAGAATGGGATATCGATGATATGTGATAAGTCGACATGTGGTCTGCATCACATCCTTAGAGGATGTAGTATGTCTCACCTGCTACGAGTAATGGTTACTCGTGATGGACACATGGATACTTTGGAAGTATTGGTATACCCTGTTGATATACTATTTGTTATACTTGTCTAAAGTATGATCAGCGTGTGGGAGATAGAAGTCCTTAGACTTGAGGTCAATACGCACCTTGTCTACAAAGTAATGTACTTTGATCCCATCCTAAGCTCAAATGCCTTATAGGTTGAGATACGGCTTGTATTGGGTACATTACGATGTGGATTAAAGGTGGTAGTTGAGACAAGATTAGGATTCATTCCTCGAATGTATATTCGGGAGAATACTCGGATTCTCAGTGATATTAAGTTGACTAAGTCGTTGGCCAACGCAATAGACATATTTAGAATATGGTCTAGTTGTCAATTAATATAGATGAGATACAATGATTAAGTCATTTGGATAGATACTTGACAAATCCTAAGCTTGATCGGGTGTGTCGTGAATGAAAGGAATTTATCTTACCACATAAAGGTTAAGTTTACTGGATTCGTGTAAACGTACTTCACATATTGAGTTCGTCTTTCGGCGCCGTCTAGGAGTTTTGCGTAGACCTTAATTTGATTAATGTCGATATGAGAAGGCATGTAGGGTCACAGTATGTCGATTGTCCGTTTCGATCTAAGGATGTATTAAGAGAGAAATTAAATGTTTGATTTGGAATCGAGATATTTAAATGAATAATGATTATTTTAATTAAGTCAAAGCAAATATTCCAACTCTTTGAGGCTTGCTTAAGTCCATAAATGGACTTCTATAGCTTGCATACTACTTTGGGCTTAGTCTTGGATGTAAAACCCTGAGGTTGTATCATATACACCTCCTCAATTAAGTTACCATTGAGGAAAGCAGTTTTAACATCCATTTGCCAAATATCATAATCGTAGTATGCGGCTATTGCAAGCAAAATCTGAATGGACTTAATCTTTGCAACAAGTGAAAAGGTTTCATCATAGTCGACCCCAGACCGTTGATTATAACCTTTAGCCACCAATCTTGCCTTATAAGTATGTACATTGCCATATGCATCGATCTTCTTCTTGAAGACCCATTTGCATCCTATGGATCTAACCCTTGTTGGCAAATCAACCAAGTTCCAAACTTGATTGATGTACATCGAGTCAATATCAGATTTCATGGTTTCTTGCCATCTCTACGAATTAATGTCTAACATAGCTTCGTTGTAGGTTGTAGGTTCATTGTCATCAGAAATATCTATCTCATTGTGTGTTTCAACAAGGAGATTAAGTCTTTCAGGCGGACGATGAGTCCTAGTGGTCCTACGGAGTTGATTATTTTGTGTTTCAGTGTTTGTTGCATTCTGATTGTGAGAAGGTCTTTGTGTGTTGGACAATCCATCACCTTGAGAGCTTTCAGGAATGTCATTTTCATGTATTTCCTGAATGGAATGATGTACAACCATTATATCATCTTCCATTGGTTGTGTATGAGAGCCTTGCATTTCTGCATTATCTCTCACAGCACTCCCACTGGCTGAAGGGCGTACTCTAAGTACCCAATCTTCACCAAATACTCTCATTGAATCCTTGTCTAGGTCTTTTGACAAGGGTTGAACTTCTGTGTTATCTTTTGGTTCTTGAATTTCTTCAAGTTCTGTCTCATTGCAGCTCTGTACCTTGTAGACATATTCTTCTCCAAGGAAAGTTGCATTTCTGGAAACAATGACCTTATGTTCTCCAGAAAGATAGAAGTAGTATCCCTTAGTTTCCTTTGGATACCACACAAAATAATATTTCTCACTTTTAGATTCCAACTTGTCAGTAAGCATCTTCTTTACATATGCAGGGCACCCCCAGGGTTACATGTGTTTAAGTGCTGGCTTCTTGCCATTCCGTATCTCATATGGAGTTTTCTCTAATGACTTTGAAGGAACCCTGTTCAGAATATAAATTGAGCTTTGCAATGCATAGCCCCAAAGGTATGTTGGTAGAGCTGAGAAACTCATCATGGATCTTTCCATATCTAATAGGGTTCGATTTCTCATTTCAGCAACACCATTCATCTGTGGTGTTCCAGGAGGTGTCCATTGTGATTGACTCCATAAATATTCAAATAATCCAGAAATTTTTTACTTAAGTATTCACCTCCTCGATCTGATCGAAGTGTCTTGATACTTGTTTCAAGTTGCTTCTCTACTTCTGACTTGTACTCCTTGAATTTCTCAAAGGCTTCAGACTTATGTTTCATAAGATACACATGCCCAAACCTTGTGAAATCGTCTGTAAAAGTGATGAAGTAAGGGAAGCCTCCCTTAGCTTAAGTTGAAAATGGCCCATATACATCAGTATGGACCAACTCAAGTACCTCTTTGGCTCGCACCCCTTTCCCAGAAAGTGGCTTGTTGGTCATCTTTCCTCTCAAGAAAGATTCACAGTTACTATATGACTCCAAGTCAAATGGTTCAAGGTAGTCTAACTTTCTTAATCTTGTTATCCTTGAGTCATTAATGTGACCAAGTCTACAGTGCCATAAGTAGGTGGGGTTTCTTGGATTACTTATCTTAGCTCGTTTATTTTGCACATTGAAAATTTCACGACTACAGTTTAAAATATACAATACATCCACAAGCGGAGCATTTCCACAAACAAAACCATTAAAAGACAGTACATAACTGTTATTGACAATAAATGAGGAAAATCCCTCAATGTCTAACATTGGGATAGAATTGATATTCCTCGTTAATGAGGGAACAAAATAACAATTATTTATTTCTAAACAAAAGCCTGAAGGTAAATCTAGTCTATAAGTTTCCACGCGTTCATCATCTACTCGTGCTCCATTTCCAACGCGCAGGTCTACCTCCCAAAGTCCAACCTTTATGCTGTTAATTAGGCCCTGCACATTACTACAAATGTGCGAGCCAGAAACGGTATCCAATACCCAGCAGTGGGAGTTACTTATAGACATATTTATTTCAGTGACAAACATACCTTGTCCAGTAGAGGTAGACGCACCTAGTGCTTTGCCTCCTCTTGGAGCTGTGTAGTCCTTCTTTAGAACATGCGTTGACACTTGTCCCCTTTCGTTCAGCTTACATTTGAAAGGGTCCCTCAACAGTTCATACTCCATTGTCTGAGACTGTGAGTCATAGAGACTCTTCAAGTGTTCTAGCATTTCGTTGGGGCCCATATTTTCATGTTGCCTCTGTAACTCCAAGGTCATGGAGGACAACATTACACATTGTGCCGAGGTAGCATCGTCTAGATGTTTCTGATAAGCCACCTTGTCAAACAGGGCATACTCAGCATAATCTTCAGCAGGGACTGTGGGGAACACTGTGTCTAACACATACTCAATTCTTTCTAGTCTTATCACCAATCGCAGATTTCTTAACTAGTTAGGGTAATTTGATCCAGTCAACTTGTTAGTCTCGACCAGCATTTTCAGTGATAGATTCGACATTTTATACGACTGAAGAAACAAATAGACTTGAAATTAAACTCTAATATAATTTATATTGAACACATTCGTTAACTAATTAACATGGCCTTTAGTTTAATTAGCTCCCACTATTTTAACATACTCTTCGACCCCATAGAAGAATACAGACTCATATCAAATATGGTCATAATGGGCCATGATCTAGGTTCATGCTATCTCCGCGTTTGTTGCGGCTGATAACTTCAACAGAACAACCTGGTAGGTCTCTAAACCAATTACAAACAATTTGTATTTCATGTTTGACCGAATGTTCTAAACAATCGATTTGCGTCCCTCGGCTTGTCCGACACTGTGGCGCAAAGACAGCTTAGTAAGTCAACCCCCTTATGCGACTGCAATTATGTATCTAAGTGAGTTTTGCCTTATAGAGCAAACATTGTGGTGTAAATACTCATGAAGGTTTATCACTCACTTCTATATTTAACATGCATCTATGAAAGAGTCTGAGTCCTCGTAGACTTAGAGCAAATGCTGTGGCATAAATACTCATCTCGCCGAAAAGGATTTTGCACTACAATCAATTATAACAGACGACGCGTTCATTTCAAATGGGACTTGTATTAAAATTTTAGGGAACATTTTAATTCAGGGTTTTAACCAAGATCAACTCTTTTACGCCATATCCAATATGACATCTTAATATCATGCAAAAATAATGACACATATAGTTGGGAACCGTCAACCCAATATGCATGATATAAGATGGATTAATCAAATACTGGGTGCCGCCTGCCCAGACAGTTATAGCGGACATTATTTTAGAAATGTAAATGACAAACATTTTGACATTTAGCACATAAATAGTATACTTATCAAATAATATATTGTATAATAATAATCTTGGGTTAAACATTCTGAACTCTGATTTTTTTGTTTCTGGACAGGTGGGGCCGCGACACTGATCATTAGGGCCGCGACACCACTGAGACAGAAGCCTTTCGGCTTCTGCAAAATGCATTAGCGCCGCGGTGCTGTAGAGGCAGAAATATTTATGCTTCTGCAAATGTATTAGCGACGCTCCACCATGGAGCCGCGACGCCTATTATCCAATGAGTCAAAGTTTTGGAACGAAGCATTAGCGTCGCGGTGCTCCACCATGGAGCCGTGATGCCGCCTTAAAACCCTAGCAAGCGCCGCGATGCCTTACCATAGGGTCGCGGCTACGATATCCTGAAAAACGTTTTTATGTTGATTTTCAAAATCGTTCGAGCCCTAAATCCAATTTAGGGATCAAATCACACACCCTTTATCATCACCCACCATTATCAATAATGCCCATATCGACCATCATCCGTTCTTACCCTTCTTAGCCGTGCACCGTGCAATGAGTCGGACAACACACTTTTGGCTTAGTTTGAGTTAGAGCGGAATGACTTCCTCGAGTTAGCCTATGAGATAATTTAGGGTGATATCAAAAGGTTAACATTCAGTCAAGACATGTAGGATTTCAAGAAACCTCGTTTTAATCCAATTTTATGTTTAACCCATATTATTACTTTATTCAATTATTATATAACCATTGAACCAGCCTGGGCTCTGATATCACTGTAGGGATTTGTTGGATTCAAAACACTTAAGTAAGGCACAACGGAAGTTTAATTCTTTTTTACTTACCCCAACAACTTATTCTGGTATGGTTATACAACAATCAAAACATGTAATATAAAATATAAAACTTACAGGTTATAGTATCTGGAATCTTTATCTACTATAGGAATGACACGCGGTTGCCCTTTCGATTGCAAGCTCCAAGCTTCAATGTATTTCTCTTTCGGGAAGCTAGGAAATCCGGCAGAGGTTCGAGAAAGTACTTTAATTCTAAGGCTTAGAATGATAATCTGAAAATGGTGTGTGAATAATGAAGAGAATGCCACTATTTATATGTGAAAATTAGGTCAAACTAGATTAGGGTTTAACCTTGGGCCTGACCCAAAAATCGAGGCAGAGGTGTCGCGACCCTAGGGTATGGGCGCCGCGACGCTCGACGAGTTCATGCATTGTCTCAATTTATTTTCTATGCATTCTTAATTAAATCCAAAATCCAATTTTGACTTAATTAAAATAATAATTATTCATTTAGATATCTCGATTCTAAATCGAACATTTAATTACTCTCTCAATACATCCTTAGATCGAAAGGACAATCGATATAGTGTGACCCTACATGCCTTCACATATCGACATTAATCAAATTAAGGTCTACGTGGAACTCCTAGACGGCGCCGCAAGACGAACTCAATATGTGAAGTACGTTTACACGAATCCAGTAAACTTAACCTTTATGTGGTAAGATAAAATCCTTTCATTCATGACACACCCGGTCAAGCTTAGGATTTGTCAAGTGTCTATCCAAATGGCTTAATTATTGTATCTCATCTATATTAGTTGACAACTAGACCATATTCTAAATATGTCTATTGCGTTGGCCAATGACTTAGTCAACCTAATATCACTGAGAATCCGAGTGTTCTCTCGAATATACATTCGAGGAATGAATCCTAATCTTGGCTCAACTATCACCTTTAATCCACATAATAATGTACCCAATACAACCTGTATCTCAACCTATAAGGCATTTGAGCTTAGGACAGGATCAAAGTACATTACTTTGTAGATAAGGTGCGTATTGACCTCAAGTCTAAGGACTTCTATCTCCCACACGCTGATCATACTTTAGACAAATATAACAAACAATATATCAGCAGGGTATACCAATACTTCCAAAGTATCCATGTGTCCATCACGAGTAACCATTACTCGCAACATGTGAGACATATTACATCCTCTAAGGATGTGATACAGACCACATGTCGACTTATCACATATCATTGATATCTCATTCTCGATGATCATTAGTCGAGGCTATTTTAAGAGTTACGCTCTATCATCAATATCTCATTCTATTAATGACAACGTAAGCTCAAGGGATGCACATTAATGAATAATTACAAACACTCAAATAATAATTCAATAATCGCAAATGCCATAAATATTAATCTTATTAATAATACGAATGTGTTCAAGTACATTTGTCTCTAATAATGATTGTCTCTAGGACATACATACTTTCAAAGAGAACCCCAACAATTTAAGGATGTACTGAGATAGGCTCAGTAAAAGTACTCAAAGCCTCATTTACAATCCCTTCACCTGAGGACATCACTTATTCCTTTCCCCCAAAGAAGTTGCACCTTGCGTAAATACCTTCAGTATTCATGTCATGTCCCTTGCATATCTATGTCTCATGTTTCACGTTCATGTATTCAGTACTCATGTTCCATGCCCCCATGTTCACATTTTCATGTAATCATGTCATTCAGTCCCATGTTTCATGTCATAGTTCTTCACGTTCATGTACTCATGATATGTTCAGTTTTATTTTTAATCATGACCCATCATTCGGGGATGAATGATTCTAAGAGAGATATATTATAACACCTCGTACCTTCAAACTAAGCCATATGTATGATTTAGGGGTTAGGAAACCAAGACGGGGAGTTAAAGTTGAAAAACCAGTTTCAGTTCTGTAGATCAAATTTTATGCCTGGATTGTACAGATCATAGAATTTGTTACAGTCCATCGAAATGAACTATCAATTTCATTTTTAAAATTGACAGAACCCAGTAGATTTTACGGACCGTATAAAAAGTTACGGTTCATCCTTGTTGACCGTCTCAGTCCTTCAGCTTTTACATATCACTGGAAACTTGTAATTTTCAAGACAGTCTGATTATACATACCATACAATATTATACGGTAGCTCCTCAGGCCATAGAAAATTCGACGGTCTGTCGAATTTGACTATAAAATCCCCGACGCGGCAAATAATATAAATATGCATACTTAGTTCCAAAGTCAATTTTCTTATTTCCCCTAGCCCTAGTACGAAGTTCTCTTGTCCCATCTTCCTCATCACTCAAGGTAAGTCCTTTCCATGTATTTTCACGCAATCCTAATCAAGTATAATCAATTCCTAAGTAGAATTTATTGTTTCTAACCTAGGGTTTTCAAGAAAACCCAAGTCAAAGAATTAAGGTGCTAGTTTTGGATTCCTTCTTCCAAGTTTAGGCCTTTAATACAAGAATTGATGCAATTAAGACATGTAGAGTTCCTATATACATGAGAACACTATTGTTCTTCCCCACGCCACGCTTATCCATAAAACCACGAATTTCCATAACTTAGGGTTTTATTTCAAGTTCATGCTAACCCTAAACTACATATATCATGATATACTTGTAACACTTCGTAAATTCGAATTAGGTGTGAAGGTGTTAAAACTAGTATTAAGAGGATATTATAGCTATATGAATCCAATCAGGATGAAATCGAATGATTCACAGTCGTTTTGAAGTCAAACCAAAAAATGAAGTCCGTAAGGGCTTCTAAATTCGTCTAAGTATGCAGACTTCTTACTATTTTCCATTTTTCAGATAGTTGAGTTGCGAATATGAGAAATCTCAAAACATGAAAGTTGTAGGAATTTGAACTAATGGTCCAACGGTAGGTCTCCCAGATCAAACTGAGCTACATATTAAAAGTTATGATCATTTTACTAAGCAAAGGTCGGCAGTCGCGTCGCAAGGGTGCCGCGGCCAGAACGTCGCTCTGAATGTTTTTGCCTTGTGAGACACCACTGCGTCGAAGGGGTGCCACGGGTGGTATCATACATGATGGTCCCGTGATGCGAGGGTATCGCAACCCATTATGTTTCTGCTTCCGAATTTTAGAGGTTTCCCACTTTGTTATATTTATTCCCACTTCGTTTTGGCCGACTTTTTGAGAGGAAACAACCCTAAAACTTCCCCAAAACATCCAAGGTAGGTTCTTGATCAATTATTCTCATTATTACATCAGTTTAATATCAAATTAACCTTAGTTCATCTCTCCAAACCTTAGGTTCTTGAAAAATCAAGAGAAGAGAAGGAGGAATGAGTAGAACTTCGTCTAAAAGGTATGAACATCGATTTTCCTGATTTTGTTGGTTACTTTTAGGCTAGTATAGATTATACTACATGATTATTATCTACGAGTGATGCATATGAGGTTCAAGAACAAGTTTTTAAGGCTTAGAAAAACCTAGTTTTCAAAAATTAAGGAAAGCTCGTAGAAACGATTAAAGTTCTAATATTTATCATCCTTATCAGTTCTAGAGCGATTATTGAACGTGGAGGAATATGTTTGTTGTCTCTTAGCGGTAATCAAGGTATGTCTATTTTTCAAATATTTAAAGTGATTCTTTGGCAAGGTTTGTGTGCGTGAGGGACAAGCCCACATTAAACCTTTATGTGTAGTAGATTATATATATGTATACATGATTTTCCTTATTGAAAGATGATAGAAAATGAAGTATAAATATTTAATCTTTGAACATGGATTACCCTATAAAGGATGCTTAAACTTGATTTCAGAAAGCATAGATATTTCGGCTGTTTTGCACGATGAACGGATTGAGTTGAATTCGAGACTTATTTAGTGACTTGAACTTAATTTCTAACCCATAAATGACTTGATGTACCCCTAATAACGGGATGATGAACATAATCCATAATGAGTGATTTAACTAACTTGCCATGATTTCTATTGTTTATGTTTTGGCCTAGCTACTCGAGAGGAATAGTAGTCACTATGGATCCTAGTGTGTTTTGCCTATCCATTTGGGAGGAAGAGTGGCCACCGCCAATAGCCTCAGTGTGGTTTGCCTAGCCATTCGGGAGGAAGAGTGGTCATCGAGGGTCAATAGCCCCGCTATGGTTCATGCCTAGCCATTTGGGAGGAAGAGTAATTGTTGAGGGTCAATAGCCCCGGTGTGGTATTTGCCTAGCTATTCGGGAGGAAGAGTATCCATTGGGGTCAATAATCCTTGGGTGGTGCTTCTATGCAATTGAGGGAAACTTAAATGTTCATCCCTTCGTTATATTGATTTGGACTTGTATTGGCATGTGTTATACTTTGGTTTCATGTGAGTGTCTTGTTGACGATCTTGAATTCATGATTGAAAAGACTTAACGTGATAAATAGTATAATAAGTTGAACTTGATATATTCATGTGTTATTGGCTTTTACTTGAGATTTTTCTAAGGTTACTGGCTTATTTTATCTTTGTATTTTGAACGGTTTTGAAAGAACTTAAGGTAATATGAATGACCTACATAATCAAGTAATTATTTCTTCATCATTGACTTATACTTGATATTCATGAGATGTTACCATTTGTTTTGAACTGGTTCTCAATATTGTTTTCAAGTACACTTATTACTCATATATTTTGTATATTAACTATTGTCCCGGAGACACTCACTGAATGCCCAATACTCAGGCATACCATTGTTGTTTTTGATGGTATGTTAGGTAACGAAGAAGAGCAAGTTCGTGATATGCGTACGGAGTAGGAAAACTTGCTGCTTTCCAGACTTATTGGGGGGCCCATACCCTTGTTCATGGGACACCCCTCTATCTTCAGTTTATTATTTTAATTTTCGGGTTGCGTCTCGAAGTTAGAAACTTGATTTGTTTTATCCTAGAAGCTCCATATATAGTCAGATTGTGGGTAGATATGAAAAGTCTCGTATGACTTATTGAGGTTTGCCACGTTCATGAGTAATTAATTAATTATATTAGATTTTCATTGATTTTATTTTATAAGTGTGCGCATGATTTCATTTACCATAAATGACTTTTATTAAATAAATGTAAAAATACTTTTAAAAGAGATTCGACATTATTAATTTTCTAAGGTGCTTCTGGTGTTGTTCATGGCATCGGATGCCTGTTACGTCCAGGATCGGGTTTGGGGCGTGACAAGCTTGGTATCAGAGCCTAGGTTTACATGTATCCTAGGATGTGTCTATGTCTGTGGAGCCTAGGTTTACAAGTTTGGTATCGCTGCCCCTATTTCTCTTTATAAAGGTGTTGAGCATCCTAGACGTGTTTTTAGTTAGAACTCATGGGCCGATTATCGAAAGCCGTGAATCCACGTTTTAATTGTTGTTTCTAGTTATTTGTGAGCTTTTTCTTATGGTATGGAGATGATAGGGGTCTGGTAGCTCATGAAGAGCTTGTTTGTTGTTAAAAGGAGGTAGGGTGTGAAATACATCATCTAATTATAGTATGAGGAGCTTATCTCTCCTTGATTGATTAGTAATATGTTTGATATAACTGTAACGTGTTGTTTAATGGTTGTTCTTGTTGTCCATTTAGGTGCTGGACATATGGTTGTTAGATGTTGTTGTTTAAGCAAGTGGGATGTGGAATAAAGAAGGGATATGCTGTCTGATTTATTATAGAACGAGCTTATCTCTCATTAGCTAATTTGTATGATATTAGTGTTATCTTATTTGTTGTAGACTAGTTTGGAAGGATTTGTTTCCACTGGCATCATTGAAGGCTCGATATCAAAGGTACTTAAGGTTAATTCTTCTTTCGCCACTATGACACGACTTTCACTTGATGTTCCCTATGTATGGGCCATGAAGTTTATGAATCATGAAAGTATGTACATTCCATGTTATCAGTTTCATGAGTCGAATAAGAGTCGTGTCTTGTAGGTATGAGTCGACACTACAAATAGATGTTACACTCTTAGGATCGAGTTTCCAATCTACGATTAAAGAGTTATAGATTGTTACTTAATATGAATGATATAAGATGCTACCAAAGTATTGCTGATGGAATATAGTTTCTACTTAAGGTAAATCACATTGATAGAATCCAGATTACCGACATTGGGTTATAGAGGAATCAGAAATCTAGCTTACATGTTCAGAAAGTACCAAATGATGGTCATAAAATAGGAAGTGTATATGTTCGTATTGTACCTATCTTCTTCGACATAAGGTCTGACATACGTCTCTTTTCCTATATGTGTTCCAAGAATAAAGTGTTGTAAGTCACCTATTCGTATATAGTTGTTCCATTTCTAAATGGAGTTTCCATATTACCAACATATGGGCTATAGTACGTACATGAGATACATTATATCGTTAGCTTTAAATGTTCGTCGATGGATTATAGTTCCTATTTAAGAAAAACCAGTCTGATAGCTTATGGCCTACCGTTATAGGATTAGAGTAGCCTATTAAAGATGAATTATAATGATGGCTTCCAAAGTACCGCTAATGGAAGATAGTGTGGTACGTAAGTTAAATCAGATGGATAATTCTAGATTATCATTAATGGAGTCTAGGTCGTTGCGTAAGCTAAATCATTTTATGAGCTTTTAGACAATCATGGATGGGTTGTAAGTTCTATTTAAGATGAACCATATCAATGGCTATCAAGTGATTATTGATGGGATATAGATTAATCATGTTGATAGATTATGGATTACCCTTATTAGACTATTATCTTTCCTAAGATGAATCATGCAAATAACTTCAGATGTTCATCGACGGGTCATAAGTCCTAGAGAAGATGAATTATATGAATGATTTCTAAACTGTTGTTAATGAATTATATATCATTATATAAGATGAATCATATTAATAGTGCTCATATTACCATAATTGGGTTATAGTGTCTTACTTGAGATGAACTATGTGATGGTTTCCAAAGTATCACTAATTGATGATAGATTGCTACTTAAGATGAATCATACGATACTTTCAGGCGATTATTAATGGGTTAGAGAAGGTCGCTTAAGGTGAATAACTTCTGTATAGTCGTTGTTACGATTTGATTTACACTCGCGTATAAAAGCGTACCAATAACTTGGCTCTTTGTTTGAACACAAAGTCGCCACCTAATTTTTACGAAATTAGGTAACCATTTTGAAAAGATATTTACGAAAACCTTTATTTTAAAAACCAGAGAAAGAGTAAGGGTTCTGATGATTTCCTGGGGTGTTAAGCACCTCAGGAAATCTGCAAACGTGATTACCAACGGATTTAAATATTTTGTGGCTAAAAAAAGTATAATTATTTTAAAATAGGAGAATTAAGGAAAAATATTTATTTGACTACTAATTCATTTTTTACATAAGGAAAATATTTAAACCCAGTAAAATTGCATCATAAACTTTACTTAATACATAAATATTTGTTTTATTTTCACTTTGTGAAATAATCCAAATATTTAAATATTTCAAGTAAGGTTTCAACATTTAATCCTATTTATTCGGGTTACGATTGTGAATAAATTCAACTACGAAACTAGATAATTAGTTATTTTTAGATTTTTATTTTCTTGTGTAATAACTTGAAAAGATATAGACAATCTTTGAGTTATTCTCGCAAGTTCGAAACTACTCATTTTACAACCTTTTTTTTGTGCGGAATTCCCTTCAAATGCACTGGTCTTTAATTTTTGCCCCTCAAATTTGGAATCTTTAATTTTTGCCCTTTGCCTAAAAGTCCATGGGTTTCAGGTTCGAATCACTGTTCAGGTAAAAATATGGGTGGCCAGTGGGCCGGGGCGGGTCCCGGCGGGACGGGGGGAAGGATCGGGACCGGGGCTCCGGCGGGATTATCGGGACAGGCAGATGTCCCGTCCCGTCCCACATCCCGCCGAAAAAGGGGACCGGTGTTGGGGGGATGGGGCGGGGCGGGGCAGGGCGGGGACGGGTCGGTAGGGGATTTCGGATTTTTTAGACACTTAATTTTAAAAAATAATATATATATAAACACTTCAATAATTGAACAAGATAGTGTAATAAAAACATTCTAATGTTGTTTTTGTGCCTATTATATTATTTAATAGAAATATAATTTTTTGTATTATAATTTCAAAATTGCAACTTTGTGGTGTTGTTCAAAAGTTGCAAATCACATAGTAAAATTGCAATTAAAAAAAATTACATAGTTAACCATACTTTTTCTAATTTCCTCACAATTTCTTGAAGATCTTCGGTTGGAATTGGAAGTTGTTGGTCAAATTGTTCGACGTCGCTTCATGTTCCCTCGGACAAGATTTTATTGTAGTTGTAGTCTTCTTCTTCGTTGATCTCCGGTTGACCGCACCTTATACGCTACGATCGAATCCAATCTCTGAATAGAACTGCAATCTCCAATGTGTCTCCTGCAAATGAATGTATGTGCTCTCCTATTTGAAATCTTCCCGCAGAAAAAATGCTTTCAGATGCTGTTGATGACGCTTGAATGTTCAACACATCTCGGACCATCTTTGATAGTGTCGGAAATGTCTTCTCATTGCCCCTCCAGTATTTCAACAAGTCTTCATGTCCTTCATCATTGACAATTAATTCATACGGTACAACACCCTGCAAAACATAAACATCAAATTTGCTAACTTGTGAAGAAGTTACCACTAAACATTTTATTTCTAAGGCCTTGAATACTAGCAGCAAAAACCGCATGTTTTTATAAGGTTGCAGCGAAGTAGTAGAAGATGGTACATAAGCCGGTTGATTATTTGCACGTTGTTGTTGGTAATACATATATATTTTTTTGCATTCAGTGTGTATGCTAGACGTAACTTCTTCTTTAGTTGGTTCGTGAGTTGGGTTATGTTGGAAGTACTTCTATACAATCATAAATCATTTCAACAAATGTTTTATATCCGTCTACTTTAATAGTCAGATTTAATACAACACCAATAATATAAATAGTGGGAATAGGAAAAAATATTTTTTAAATAGATGCCTTATAAGTTTATTTTTTCATATATTCATTAAGTAAAAAAAATATTAGAGCTATATAAAATAACAAAGTTGAAATAGTATGATAATAAATACCAGAAAATTCTTTAGTAGCTTGAAAAAATTTCTCTAAAAATCCATTAAGTTCTAAAAAAATTTCCCAATCATTATCTACAAGCATATCCCTTGGATTTATTATGGGCGTTAAATAATAAAGTTATAGATTTTCTATAATCGTAAGCAACAAGTAGTTGTTCATATAGAGAATTCCACCTAGTCGCTACTTCTTTAGGAATTTTTCTATAAGGTAATCTATAGTCGTGACAAGTCTTTTTATACTCTTTGCGTCTTTGTATTTTATTACCTTTAAAAATAAAGTTTATAACAAATTGTATTTTATCAAGAATGTTTTCATAAAGTTTTAGGCCATCCTTTACAACTAAGTTATAAATATGGCACACACATCTTATATGCAAATGATCAGGAAAAGATGGAGTTAATCGAACTTTTAATAGTCATAATTTTATCAATTATTCTATAATAATCACAAATTTCATGAACATTTTGTGCACTAAAAGATCCAGTGTGCCTATCATCAATATATCTATATGCTAAAATACGTTTTTGCATAGACCAATAATGATCTATCCAATGACATGTTACAGTTAAATAATCATTACCGTTAGTACTACGGCCTATATCAGAAGTGAGAGCCACTTTACCATTAAATTGATATAATGCATAACATAAATATTGTTGATATTCAGTTGCAAATTTAAAAATGTCTCTTCTAACAGTTGATCTAGGAAAATCGTTAAAAGCATGATTATACATTTCTCGAATGTAATGAATAAAACCAGAAGAGGAAGGAAATGAAAAAGGCAAACCCTCCACCGAAACTAATTTTGTCATATTTTCTCTATCTTTGTGTTTATCATATTTAGGACCAAATATTCCCCCCGTCGTCGGGTTAATTTGACCCTGTACTTGGTCAGGAACACTATGTGAACATTGTCCCGACTCAGAGGGCATTGACACACCCGATTTTTTAGCCTGATATTGATTCCACCTTGATGTGTGCTTGTCTTGTACATGTCTCAATAAACCTTCAGTCCCACCTTGACCTTTTCCGGTTTTAAATTTATAAATATTTTTATAAAATTTACATCTAACTACTTGATTCTCTTTGTCCCTATTAAAAAAATTCCATGCAGCTGATTTTAATTTTCGTTGTGTGGGGCCTCGACTAATACTAGGGGGAATCGGAGGCATTCCAGTTCAGTTTGAGGCTGAGACTCAGTCCGAGTTTGAGGTTGAGGTGCACTAATGGGTGTGTCATTATCGTCAAAATTAATGTCTAGTTCAGATGCAGAATATACCTCATCATCTAATGGTATATCATTAAAAAAACAGTTTCATCTATATGACTGAAATCGATCAAATCATCGGGATTAGGAATAGGATTACTAGAAGAAGTACATTTACCATTGTTACCCATACTAGAAGAAACACATTTACCCTTAATCATACGTCTAAGACGTTTCATTATAATTATGTAAATAAATAATTAAAGTAAATGAAATTAAGTGCGATAATTAAAATTAAGTAACAATAATAATTTAAAGAAGGAACGAAGGTACCAAACGCCGACGTAACGTCGACGCGTAATCGAGGTTGAAAATTAAAACTTTACTCGATGGATGATCCTCAAGCTAGTTGCCAACTTCACTCCCAATTTTTTAATTTTGATATAAATGAGCAAAGTCGTGTATATAAAGACATACCCACTAGTGCACCTCAACCTCAAATTTAATGACATGATTTACCAAAGTCGTGTATATAAAGTACATTTGGACCTTATTCCAAAAATGAAATAGATCTAAACAACTTCCGAAGTCTAAAACTAAGGCAGAAAATTACCACTTATTTTGAAGAAAGAGCTATTTTACTGATGCTGATTTTTTACTCAAACGATGAACTACTAATTTTACCTTCGATAAAAAGATAACGTTAATTTGAACAAGTTGAAAAGCTTTAGTATTAAAAACTGCTTCGGAGAATTTAACATGAAAAATCAGCGATGCATTTAAAACCCATTAAAGAAAGGCTAAAATATAAAGTAGCGAACCAATATTCACCTCTGCTTGGATTTATTCATCTGAGTCAACATTAGCGCAAAACATACAAAATATAAATAAAGAGTTGAGAAATGAATTGGGCTTCAAGCCCAATTTTGCTTCCTGCCGACAACCGCTTGGCTTCAGGCCCATGTGCCCCTTTTATAACTGATGCTGCTACTGTTTTTCCGTTAGTTGGGCTTCTGAGCCCCAAAATTCTGTTCTGCTGGGTTGCTACTGATGATGAAGCTGACTCGGGAGATAATATTATGTTGGGTCAAAGGCCCAACACAAAATGCAAGGAATGGGAGTTCAATGAACTCATTCGAAAATCACATGCGTCAACATAGAAGGGAATTAGTACTCATTCAGGAAGTAATATAGGTAGTTATACGTTCTGATGGAAACTAAACAATCAATAACTTAATCAAGATACTTAAGAGAATATGAGCTTAATATAATGAATTCTATGTTATCAGTTAAATAAGGGTCATAACTTAACAAAGGCAAGATATTATATCATGAATCAAACATAGCATCGGTAGGTGAACATAAATACTTATAATTGAATACTAAATTTAAACATCATATATTAGCGTGACTTTAGACAAACATATATTTACTTAACGATAGTTGGTTTGAAGGACACTAAGTTTAAACCCAATTATCTTTTCCTCCCACCCTTTATTCGTCTAGATATAGCTCACCTATGTCTCGATTGCTCGAAACGCCACGAAAATACAAGAGCAGTGTCCATGTAAATGACCTTTCAGGGGCTAACACTCAAACCCAACCAGAAGCCAAGCAGAACTCAATGCTAATTCACTCTAGAAATTCTTAAAGTACATAGTTTCTTCTTCTCAAAATTTCCAGCAGCTGTTATGGAAACCACATTCTTATAACCTTATGAATCACAAATTAAAATCCATATACTGAAAAGGAAAGATTGGGAATGGAAACTAACCATCTAATTTAAGCAAAACATAATTAGAGTAATATCCATGGGAATGAAAAATACAGAACTAAAATAAAATAAAAGAAACCACTAAGACAAGGAGGAAAACTACACAGAACTGAAATTCAAAGAAAACAAAATCATGCTTCCTTTGAATAGACATACAAATAATTCTACAAAAGGAACAACAATGAACATAAATAACACATTTACATGAAAAATAAATAAAAATGGGCAAAAGGGTAGACTTTAAAGGGGAGTGAAGATTTTGTTTAGACCTCAACACATTTAATCATGCTTAAGTAAATCAAATTGCCTTCTTTTTAGCATAATCAGTTTTTTTAAACAAGTGCTTAAGACTTCATGTACTCAAACTTAAGCTTTCAATATTCATAATTAATTCAAACTTGGTATCCCCCTGCCCAGATAATAGACTTAAAATCATGTTTTTGAAACATCAAAGTTTCTATCAACTAAAAAAAACCTTTTAAATCTTTGATAAAAATGGAAGTAAGTTCACATAATGGATATCTTGTTGGAAAATAATAATCCCATCCAGGCATAATATCCACAATAAATAGCAAGAATAAGAGTATAACAACGACACTAAATCTTATAACGGAGATAAAATACAATACTCGAGCAGAGCAATACAATACCTCTTTTCTTATCCTCAAATAAGTAAAACTCCACTTATTCCTAACTGAGTTTATTAAACGAGTGTTAACATCCGGAGTCCTTGTTAATTATTCCTACCAAACAGTACTCACCTTGCCAGGTAAAGTTAATTTATGGCTTAGATTAATGTTTGGAACCACTAATCAGCATGAATGAATAAGAAATAATTAAATACTAGCAACCCGTGGTTCGTAAATCAATGCCAATACTCTATTCGCATAGCGCTCACCATTGGGTTCACAATCTCATAATGGTATTTAGCTACTCATGATATTAAAGATAAAGAAAAACTTTTAAATTGTCATTGAATACGAAGGTTAAAAGATTGGATCTTGTTCTTGAAAGCCTCAAAATACTCTAAGTATTTGATACTATCGATACAAGTCTTAAAACTGATGATAAATAAACTATTTAATCGTAAATAGTATTTATACAAGTCAAAAAATCAGAATTAAAACTTGACAAAATAGCCCCTGTCACATAATTCGACGGACCGTATAATAAAGTACGGTTCGTATAAAATTATACGGTAACATTTGACGATGGAACTTCAATCACCAACTCAGATTATACATATGGATTATTCGGTCCGTATAAATATTTACGGACAGTCAAATCCCACCGTCTCCTCCTAATTGCTCTTGTGATGTTTGTGCCAATGGTCCTACGAATGACGGTCAGATTATACGGCCCGTATAAATAAATACGGTCTGTATAAATCAGAATTCAAGGGACTTTACTGAATTTCCTTGTTTTTGTTATCCTATCATCAATTAGCTGAAACATAAACAAATCACATCAAAACTACACAAACTTGCTTAAAAATAAGTAAAAATTATAGTAAAAAAACATCAAATGTGTCGTAATTCTACGGCACAACAACATCCCTAACTTAATGTCTTTTCTTATCCTCAAATAAGTAAAACTCCACTTATTCCTAACTGAGTTTATTAAACGAGTGTTAACATCCGGAGTCCTTGTTAATTATTCCTACCAAACAGTACTCACCTTGCCAGGTAAAGTTAATTTATGGCTTAGATAAATGTTTGGAACCACTAATCAACATGAATGAATAAGAAATAATTAAATACTAGCAACCCGTGGTTCGTAAATCAATGTCAATACTCTATTCGCATAGCGCTCACCATTGGGTTCACAATCTCATAATGGTATTTAGCTACTCATGATATTAAAGATAAAGAAAAGCTTTTAAATTGTCATTGAATACGAAGGTTAAAAGATTGGATCTTGTTCTTGAAAGCCTCAAAATACTCTAAGTATTTGATACTATCGATACAAGTCTTAAAACTGATGATAAATAAACTATTTAATCGTAAATAGTATTTATACAAGTCAAAAAATCAGAATTAAAACTTGACAAAATAGCCCGTCACATAATTCGACGGACCGTATAATAAAGTACGGTTCGTATAAAATTATACGGTAACATTTGACGATGGAACTTCAATCAACAACTCAGATTATACATATGGATTATCCGGTCCGTATAAATATTTACGGACAGTCAAATCCCACCGTCTCCTCCTAATTGCTCTTGTGATGTTTCTGCCAATGGTCCTACGGATGACGGTCAGATTATACGGCCCGTATAAATAAAAACGGTCTGTATAAATCAGAATTCAAGGGACTTTACTGAATTTCCTTGTTTTTGTTATCCTATCATCAATTAGATGAAACATAAACAAATCACATCAAAACTACACAAACTTGCTTAAAAATAAGTAAAAAAACATCAAATGTGCCGTAATTCTACGGCACAACAACATCCCTAACTTAATGTCTTTTCTTATCCTCAAATAATTAAAACTCCACTTATTCCTAACTGATTTTATTAAACGAGTGTTAACATCCGGAGTCCTTGTTAATTATTCCTACCAAACCGTACTCACCTTGCCAGGTAAAGTTAATTTATGGCTTAGATTAATGTTTGGAACCACTAATCAACATGAATGAATAAGAAATAATTAAATACTAGCAACCCGTGGTTCGTAAATCAATGTCAATACTCTATTCGCATAGCGCTCACCATTGGGTTCACAATCTCATAATGGTATTTAGCTACTCATGATATTAAAGATAAAGAAAAGCTTTTAAATTGTCATTGAATACGAAGGTTAAAAGATTGGATCTTGTTCTTGAAAGCCTCAAAATACTCTAAGTATTTGATACTATCGATACAAGTCTTAAAACTGATGATAAATAAACTATTTAATCGTAAATAGTATTTATACAAGTCAAAAAATCAGAATTAAAACTTGACAAAATAGCCCCTGTCACATAATTCGACGGACCGTATAATAAAGTACGGTTCGTATAAAATTATACGGTAACATTTGACGATGGAACTTCAATCAACAACTCAGATTATACATATGGATTATCCGGTCCGTATAAATATTTACGGACACTCAAATCCCACCGTCTCCTCCTAATTGCTCTTGTGATGTTTCTGCCAATGGTCCTACGGATGACGGTCAGATTATACGGCCCGTATAAATAAAAACGGTCTGTATAAATCAGAATTCAAGGGACTTTACTGAATTTCCTTGTTTTTGTTATCCTATCATCAATTAGCTGAAACATAAACAAATCACATCAAAACTACACAAACTTGCTTAAAAATAAGTAAAAATTATAGTAAAAAAACATCAAATGTGCCGTAATTCTACGGCACAACAACATCCCTAACTTAATGTCTTTTCTTATCCTCAAATAAGTAAAACTCCACTTATTCCTAACTGAGTTTATTAAATGAGTGTTAACATCCGGAGTCCTTGTTAATTATTCCTACCAAACAGTACTCACCTTGCCAGGTAAATTTAATTTATGGCTGAGATTAATGTTTGGAACCACTAATCAACATGAATGAATAAGAAATAATTAAATACTAGCAACCCGTGGTTCGTAAATCAATGTCAATACTCTATTCGCATAGCGCCCACCATTGGGTTCACAATCTCATAATGGTATTTAGCTACTCATGATATTAAAGATAAAGAAAAGCTTTTAAATTGTCATTGAATACGAAGGTTAAAAGATTGGATCTTGTTCTTGAAAGCCTCAAAATACTCTAAGTATTTGATACTATCGATACAAGTCTTAAAACTGATGATAAATAAACTATTTAATCGTAAATAGTATTTATACAAGTCAAAAAATCAGAATTAAAACTTGACAAAATAGCCCCTGTCACATAATTCGACGGACCGTATAATAAAGTACGGTTCGTATAAAATTATACGGTAACATTTGACGATGGAACTTCAATCAACAACTCAGATTATACATATGGATTATCCGGTCCGTATAAATATTTACGGACAGTCAAATCCCACCGTCTCCTCCTAATTGCTCTTGTGATGTTTCTGCCAATGGTCCTACGAGTGACGGTCAGATTATACGGCCCGTATAAATAAATACGGTCTGTATAAATCAGAATTCAAGAGACTTTACTGAATTTCCTTGTTTTTGTTATCCTATCATCAATTAGATGAAACATAAACAAATCACATCAAAACTACACAAACTTGCTTAAAAATAAGTAAAAATTATAGTTAAAAAACATGAAATGTGCCGTAATTCTACGGCACATCAACATCCCTAACTTAATGTCTTTTCTTATCCTCAAATAAGTAAAACTCCACTTATTCCTAACTGAGTTTATTAAATGAGTGTTAACATCCGGAGTCCTTGTTAATTATTCCTACCAAACAGTACTCACCTTGCCAGGTAAAGTTAATTTATGGCTTAGATTAATGTTTGGAACCACTAATCAACATGAACGAATAAGAAATAATTAAATACTAGCAACCCGTGATTCGTAAATCAATGTCAATACTCTATTCGCATAGCGCTCACCATTGGGTTCACAATCTCATAATGGTATTTAGCTACTCATGATATTAAAGATAAAGAAAAGCTTTTAAATTGTCATTGAATACGAAGGTTAAAAGATTGGATCTTGTTCTTGAAAGCCTCAAAATACTCTAAGTATTTGATACTATCGATACAAGTCTTAAAACTGATGATAAATAAACTATTTAATCGTAAATAGTATTTATACAAGTCAAAAAATCAGAATTAAAACTTGACAACCCTGTCACATAATTCGACGGACCGTATAATAAAGTACGGTTCGTATAAAATTATACGGTAACATTTGACGATGGAACTTCAATCAACAACTCAGATTATACATATGGATTATCCGGTCCGTATAAATATTTACGGACAGTCAAATCCCACCGTCTCCTCCTAATTGCTCTTGTGATTTTTCTGCCAATGGTCCTACGGATGACGGTCAGATTATACGGCCCGTATAAATAAATACGGTCTGTATAAATCAGAATTCAAGAGACTTTACTGAATTTCCTTGTTTTTGTTATCCTATCATCAATTAGATGAAACATAAACAAATCACATCAAAACTACACAAACTTGCTTAAAAATAAGTAAAAATTATAGTTAAAAAACATGAAATGTGCCGTAATTCTACGGCACATCAACATCCCTAACTTAATGTCTTTTCTTATCCTCAAATAAGTAAAACTCCACTTATTCCTAACTGAGTTTATTAAACGAGTGTTAACATCCGGAGTCCTTGTTAATTATTCCTACCAAACCGTACTCACCTTGCCAGGTAAAGTTAATTTATGGCTTAGATTAATGTTTGGAACCACTAATCAACATGAATGAACAAGAAATAATTAAATACTAGCAACCCGTGGTTCATAAATCAATGTCAATACTCTATTCGCATAACGCCCACCATTGGGTTCACAATCTCATAATGGTATTTAGCTACTCATGATACTAAAGATAAAGAAAAGCTTTTAAATTGTCATTGAATACGAATGTTAAAAGATTGGATCTTGTTCTTGAAAGCCTCAAAATACTCTAAGTATTTGATACTATGGATACAAGTCTTAAAACTGATGATAAATAAACTATTTAATCGTAAATAGTATTTATACAAGTCAAAAAATCAGAATTAAAACTTGACAAAATAGCCCCTGTCACATAATTCGACGGACCGTATAATAAAGTACGGTTCGTATAAAATTATACGGTAACATTTGAGGATGGAACTTCAATCGACAACTCAGATTATACATATGGATTATCCGGTCCGTATAAATATTTACGGACAGTCAAATTCCACCGTCTCCTCCTAATTGCTCTTGTGATGTTTCTGCCAATGGTCCTACGGATGACGGTCAGATTATACGGCCCGTATAAATAAAAACGGTCTGTATAAATCAGAATTCAAGGGACTTTACTGAATTTCCTTGTTTTTGTTATCCTATCATCAATTAGCTGAAACATAAACAAATCACATCAAAACTACACAAACTTGCTTAAAAATAAGTAAAAAAACATCAAATGTGCCGTAATTCTACGGCACAACAACATCCCTAACTTAATGTCTTTTCTTATCCTCAAATAAGTAAAACACCACTTATTCCTAACTGAGTTTATTAAACGAGTGTTAACATCCGGAGTCCTTGTTAATTATTCCTACCAAACAGTACTCACCTTGCCAGGTAAAGTTAATTTATGGCTTAGATTAATGTTTGGAACCACTAATCAACATGAATGAATAAGAAATAATTAAATACTAGCAACCCGTGGTTCGGAAATCAATGTCAATACTCTATTCGCATAGCGCCCGCCTTTGGGTTCACAATCTCATAATGGTATTTAGCTACTCATGATATTAAAGATAAAGAAAAGCTTTTAAATTGTCATTGAATACGAAGGTTAAAAGATTGGATCTTGTTCTTGAAAGCCTCAAAATACTCTAAGTATTTGATACTATCGATACAAGTCTTAAAACTGATGATAAATAAACTATTTAATCGTAAATAGTATTTATACAAGTCAAAAAATCAGAATTAAAACTTGACAAAATAGCCCGTCACATAATTCGACGGACCGTATAATAAAGTACGGTTCGTATAAAATTATACGGTAACATTTGACGATGGAACTTCAATCAACAACTCAGATTATACATATGGATTATCCGGTCCGTATAAATATTTACGGACACTCAAATCCCACCGTCTCCTCCTAATTGCTCTTGTGATGTTTCTGCCAATGGTCCTACGGATGACGGTCAGATTATACGGCCCGTATAAATAAAAACGGTCTGTATAAATCAGAATTCAAGGGACTTTACTGAATTTCCTTGTTTTTGTTATCCTATCATCAATTAGATGAAACATAAACAAATCACATCAAAACTACACAAACTTGCTTAAAAATAAGTAAAAATTATAGTTAAAAAACATGAAATGTGCCGTAATTCTACGGCACATCAACATCCCTAACTTAATGTCTTTTCTTATCCTCAAATAAGTAAAACTCCACTTATTCCTAACTGAGTTTATTAAACGAGTGTTAACATCCGGAGTCCTTGTTAATTATTCCTACCAAACAGTACTCACCTTGCCAGGTAAAGTTAA
Source organism: Anisodus acutangulus (assembly GCA_029783415.1). Taxonomy (NCBI): domain Eukaryota; kingdom Viridiplantae; phylum Streptophyta; class Magnoliopsida; order Solanales; family Solanaceae; genus Anisodus; species Anisodus acutangulus. Next base: position 31,603 of record JAJAGQ010000031.1, on the reverse strand, counting down.
TTTATGGCTTAGATTAATGTTTGGAACCACTAATCAACATGAACGAATAAGAAATAATTAAATACTAGCAACCCGTGATTCGTAAATCAATGTCAATACTCTATTCGCATAGCGCCCACCATTGGGTTCACAATCTCATAATGGTATTTAGCTACTCATGATATTAAAGATAAAGAAAAGCTTTTAAATTGTCATTGAATACGAAGGTTAAAAGATTGGATCTTGTTCTTGAAAGCCTCAAAATACTCTAAGTATTTGATACTATCGATACAAGTCTTAAAACTGATGATAAATAAACTATTTAATCGTAAATAGTATTTATACAAGTCAAAAAATCAGAATTAAAACTTGACAAAATAGCCCCTGTCACATAATTCGACGGACCGTATAATAAAGTACGGTTCGTATAAAATTATACGGTAACATTTGACGATGGAACTTCAATCAACAACTCAGATTATACATATGGATTATCCGGTCCGTATAAATATTTACGGACAGTCAAATCCCACCGCCTCCTCCTAATTGCTCTTGTGATGTTTCTGCCAATGGTCCTACGGATGACGGTCAGATTATACGGCCCGTATAAATAAAAACGGTCTGTATAAATCAGAATTCAAGGGACTTTACTGAATTTCCTTGTTTTTGTTATCCTATCATCAATTAGCTGAAACATAAACAAATCACATCAAAACTACACAAACTTGCTTAAAAATAAGTAAAAAAACATCAAATGTGCCGTAATTCTACGGCACATCAACATCCCTAACTTAATGTCTTTTCTTATCCTCAAATAAGTAAAACTCCACTTATTCCTAACTGAGTTTATTAAATGAGTGTTAACATCCGGAGTCCTTGTTAATTATTCCTACCAAACAGTACTCACCTTGCCTGGTAAAGTTAATTTATGGCTTAGATTAATGTTTGGAACCACTAATCAACATGAACGAATAAGAAATAATTAAATACTACCAACCCGTGGTTCGTAAATTAATGTCAATACTCTATTCGCATAGCGCCTACCATTGGGTTCACAATCTCATAATGGTATTTAGCAACTCATGATAATAAAAATAAAGAAAAGCTTTTAAATTGTCATTGAATACGCAGGTTAAAAGATTGGATCTTGTTCTTGAAATCCTCAAAATACTCTAAGTATTTGATACTATCGATACAAGTCTTAAAACTGATGATAAATAAACTATTTAATCGTAAATAGTATTTATACAAGTCAAAAAATCAGAATTAAAACTTGACAAAATAGCCCCTGTCACATAATTCGACGGACCGTATAATAAAGTACGGTTCGTATAAAATTATACGGTAACATTTGACGATGGAACTTCAATCAACAACTCAGATTATACATATGGATTATCCGGTCCGTATAAATATTTACGGACAGTCAAATCCCACCGTCTCCTCCTAATTGCTCTTGTGATGTTTCTGCCAATGGTCCTACGGATGACGGTCAGATTATACGGCCCGTATAAATAAAAACGGTCTGTATAAATCAGAATTCAAGGGACTTTACTGAATTTCCTTGTTTTTGTTATCCTATCATCAATTAGCTGAAACATAAACAAATCACATCAAAACTACACAAACTTGCTTAAAAATAAGTAAAAATTATAGTAAAAAAACATGAAATGTGCCGTAATTCTACGGCACATCAACATCCCTAACTTAATGTCTTTTCTTATCCTCAAATAAGTAAAACTCCACTTATTCCTAACTGAGTTTATTAAATGAGTGTTAACATCCGGAGTCCTTGTTAATTATTCCTACCAAACAGTACTCACCTTGCCAGGTAAAGTTAATTTATGGCTTAGATTAATGTTTGGAACCACTAATCAACATGAATGAATAAGAAATAATTAAATACTACCAACCCGTGGTTCGTAAATCAATGTCAATACTCTATTCGCATAGCGCCCACCATTGGGTTCACAATCTCATAATGGTATTTAGCTACTCATGATATTAAAGATAAAGAAAAGCTTTTAAATTGTCATTGAATACGAAGGTTAAAAGATTGGATCTTGTTCTTGAAAGCCTCAAAATACTCTAAGTATTTGATACTATCGATACAAGTCTTAAAACTGATGATAAATAAACTATTTAATCGTAAATAGTATTTATACAAGTCAAAAAATCAGAATTAAAACTTGACAAAATAGCCCCTGTCACATAATTCGACGGACCATATAATAAAGTACGGTTCGTATAAAATTATACGGTAACATTTTACGATGGAACTTTAATCAACAACTCATATTATACATATGGATTATCCGGTCCGTATAAATATTTACGGACAGTCAAATCCCACCGTCTCCTCCTAATTGCTCTTGTGATGTTTCTGCCAATGGTCCTACGGATGACGGTCAGATTATACGGCCCATATAAATAAAAACGGTCTGTATAAATCAGAATTCAAGGGACTTTACTGAATTTCCTTGTTTTTGTTATCCTATCATCAATTAGCTGAAACATAAACAAATCACATCAAAACTACACAAACTTGCTTAAAAATAAGTAAAAATTATAGTAAAAAAACATCAAATGTGCCGTAATTCTACGGCACAACAACATCCCTAACTTAATGTCTTTTCTTATCCTCAAATAAGTAAAACTCCACTTATTCCTAACTGAGTTTATTAAACGAGTGTTAACATCCGGAGTCCTTGTTAATTATTCCTACCAAACAGTACTCACCTTGCCAGGTAAAGTTAATTTATGGCTTAGATTAATGTTTGGAACCACTAATCATAATGAATGAATAAGAAATAATTAAATACTAGCAACCCGTGGTTCGTAAACCAATGTCAATACTCTATTCGCATAGCGCTCACCATTGGGTTCACAATCTCATAATGGTATTTAGCTACTCATGATATTAAAGATAAAGAAAAGCTTTTAAATTGTCATTGAATACGAAGGTTAAAAGATTGGATCTTGTTCTTGAAAGCCTCAAAATACTCTAAGTATTTGATACTATCGATACAAGTCTTAAAACTGATGATAAATAAACTATTTAATCGTAAATAGTATTTATACAAGTCAAAAAATCAGAATTAAAACTTGACAAAATAGCCCCTGTCACATAATTCGACGGACCGTATAATAAAGTACGGTTCGTATAAAATTATACGGTAACATTTGACGATGGAACTTCAATCAACAACTCAGATTATACATATGGATTATCCGGTCCGTATAAATATTTACGGACAGTCAAATCCCACCGCCTCCTCCTAATTGCTCTTGTGATGTTTCTGCCAATGGTCCTACGGATGACGGTCAGATTATACGGCCCGTATAAATAAAAACGGTCTGTATAAATCAGAATTCAAGGGACTTTACTGAATTTCCTTGTTTTTGTTATCCTATCATCAATTAGCTGAAACATAAACAAATCACATCAAAACTACACAAACTTGCTTAAAAATAAGTAAAAATTATAGTAAAAAAACATCAAATGTGCCGTAATTCTACGGCACAACAACATCCCTAACTTAATGTCTTTTCTTATCCTCAAATAAGTAAAACTCCACTTATTCCTAACTGAGTTTATTAAACGAGTGTTAACATCCGGAGTCCTTGTTAATTATTCCTACCAAACAGTACTCACCTTGCCAGGTAAAGTTAATTTATGGCTTAGATTAATGTTTGGAACCACTAATCAACATGAATGAATAAGAAATAATTAAATACTAGCAACCCGTGGTTCATAAATCAATGTCAATACTCTATTCGCATAGCGCTCACCATTGGGTTCACAATCTCATAATGGTATTTAGCTACTCATGATATTAAAGATAAAGAAAAGCTTTTAAATTGTCATTGAATACGAAGGTTAAAAGATTGGATCTTGTTCTTGAAAGCCTCAAAATACTCTAAGTATTTGATACTATCGATACAAGTCTTAAAACTGATGATAAATAAACTATTTAATCGTAAATAGTATTTATACAAGTCAAAAAATCAGAATTAAAACTTGACAAAATAGCCCCTGTCACATAATTCGACGGACCGTATAATAAAGTACGGTTCGTATAAAATTATACGGTAACATTTGACGATGGAACTTCAATCAACAACTCAGATTATACATATGGATTATCCGGTCCGTATAAATATTTACGGACAGTCAAATCCCACCGTCTCCTCCTAATTGCTCTTGTGATGTTTCTGCCAATGGTCCTACGGATGACGGTCAGATTATACGGCCCGTATAAATAAAAACGGTCTGTATAAATCAGAATTCAAGGGACTTTACTGAATTTCCTTGTTTTTGTTATCCTATCATCAATTAGCTGAAACATAAACAAATCACATCAAAACTACACAAACTTGCTTAAAAATAAGTAAAAATTATAGTAAAAAAACATCAAATGTGCCGTAATTCTACGGCACAACAACATCCCTAACTTAATGTCTTTTCTTATCCTCAAATAAGTAAAACTCCACTTATTCCTAACTGAGTTTATTAAACGAGTGTTAACATCCGGAGTCCTTGTTAATTATTCCTACCAAACAGTACTCACCTTGCCAGGTAAAGTTAATTTATGGCTTAGATTAATGTTTGGAACCACTAATCAACATGAATGAATAAGAAATAATTAAATACTGGCAACCCGTGATTGGTAAGTCAATGTCAATACTCTATTCGCATAGCGCCCACCATTGGGTTCACAATCTCATAATGGTATTTAGCTACTCATGATATTAAAGATAAAGAAAAGCTTTTAAATTGTCATTGAATACGAAGGTTAAAAGATTGGATCTTGTTCTTGAAAGCCTCAAAATACTCTAAGTATTTGATACTATCGATACAAGTCTTAAAACTGATGATAAATAAACTATTTAATCGTAAATAGTATTTATACAAGTCAAAAAAATTAAAACTTGACAAAATAGCCCCTGTCACATAATTCGACGGACCGTATAATAAAGTACGGTTCGTATAAAATTATACGGTAACATTTGACGATGGAACTTCAATCAACAACTCAGATTATACATATGGATTATCCGGTCCGTATAAATATTTACGGACAGTCAAATCCCACCGTCTCCTCCTAATTGCTCTTGTGATGTTTCTGCCAATGGTCCTACGGATGACGGTCAGATTATACGGCCCGTATAAATAAAAACGGTCTGTATAAATCAGAATTCAAGGGACTTTACTGAATTTCCTTGTTTTTGTTATCCTATCATCAATTAGCTGAAACATAAACAAATCACATCAAAACTACACAAACTTGCTTAAAAATAAGTAAAAATTATAGTAAAAAAACATCAAATGTGCCGTAATTCTACGGCACAACAACATCCCTAACTTAATGTCTTTTCTTATCCTCAAATAAGTAAAACTCCACTTATTCCTAATTGAGTTTATTAAACGAGTGTTAACATCCGATGTCCTTGTTAATTATTCCTACCAAACAGTACTCACCTTGCCAGGTAAAGTTAATTTATGGCTTAGATTAATGTTTGGAACCACTAATCAGCATGAATGAATAAGAAATAATTAAATACTAGCATCCCGTGGTTCGTAAATCAATGCCAATACTCTATTCGCATTAGCGCCACCATTGGGTTCACAATCTCATAATGGTATTTAGCTACTCATGATATTAAAGATAAAGAAAAGCTTTTAAATTGTCATTGAATACGAAGGTTAAAAGATTGGATCTTGTTCTTGAAAGCCTCAAAATACTCTAAGTATTTGATACTATCGATACAAGTCTTAAAACTGATGATAAATAAACTATTTAATCGTAAATAGTATTTATACAAGTCAAAAATCAGAATTAAAACTTGACAAAATAGCCCCTGTCACATAATTCGACGGACCGTATAATAAAGTACGGTTCGTATAAAATTATACGGTAACATTTGACGATGGAACTTCAATCAACAACTCAGATTATACATATGGATTATCCGGTCCGTATAAATATTTACTGACAGTCAAATCCCACCGTCTCCTCCTAATTGCTCTTGTGATGTTTCTGCCAATGGTCCTACGGATGACGGTCAGATTATACGGCCCGTATAAATAAAAACGGTCTGTATAAATCAGAATTCAAGGGACTTTACTGAATTTCCTTGTTTTTGTTATCCTATCATCAATTAGCTGAAACATAAACAAATCACATCAAAACTACACAAACTTGCTTAAAAATAAGTAAAAATTATAGTAAAAAAACATCAAATGTGCCGTAATTCTACGGCACAACAACATCCCTAACTTAATGTCTTTTCTTATCCTCAAATAAGTAAAACTCCACTTATTCCTAACTGAGTTTATTAAACGAGTGTTAACATCCGGAGTCCTTGTTAATTATTCCTACCAAACAGTACTCACCTTGCCAGGTAAAGTTAATTTATGGCTTAGATTAATGTTTGGAACCACTAATCAACATGAATGAATAAGAAATAATTAAATACTAGCAACCCGTGGTTCGTAAACCAATGTCAATACTCTATTCGCATAGCGCCCACCATTGGGTTCACAATCTCATAATGGTATTTAGCTACTCATGATATTAAAGATAAAGAAAAGCTTTTAAATTGTCATTGAATACGAAGGTTAAAAGATTGGATCTTGTTCTTGAAAGCCTCAAAATACTCTAAGTATTTGATACTATCGATACAAGTCTTAAAACTGATGATAAATAAACTATTTAATCGTAAATAGTATTTATACAAGTCAAAAAATCAGAATTAAAACTTGACAAAATAGCCCCTGTCACATAATTCGACGGACCGTATAATAAAGTACGGTTCGTATAAAATTATACGGTAACATTTGAGGATGGAACTTCAATCGACAACTCAGATTATACATATGGATTATCCGGTCCGTATAAATATTTACGGACAGTCAAATCCCACCGTCTCCTCCTAATTGCTCTTGTGATGTTTCTGCCAATGGTCCTACGGATGACGGTCAGATTATACGGCCCGTATAAATAAAAACGGTCTGTATAAATCAGAATTCAAGGGACTTTACTGAATTTCCTTGTTTTTGTTATCCTATCATCAATTAGCTGAAACATAAACAAATCACATCAAAACTACACAAACTTGCTTAAAAATAAGTAAAAATTATAGTAAAAAAACATCAAATGTGCCGTAATTCTACGGCACAACAACATCCCTAACTTAATGTCTTTTCTTATCCTCAAATAAGTAAAACTCCACTTATTCCTAACTGAGTTTATTAAACGAGTGTTAACATCCGGAGTCCTTGTTAATTATTCCTACCAAACAGTACTCACCTTGCCAGGTAAAGTTAATTTATGGCTTAGATTAATGTTTGGAACCACTAATCAACATGAATGAATAAGAAATAATTAAATACTAGCAACCCGTGGTTCGTAAATCAATGTCAATACTCTATTCGCATAGCGCCCACCATTGGGTTCACAATCTCATAATGGTATTTAGCTACTCATGATATTAAAGATAAAGAAAAGCTTTTAAATTGTCATTGAATACGAAGGTTAAAAGATTGGATCTTGTTCTTGAAAGCCTCAAAATACTCTAAGTATTTGATACTATCGATACAAGTCTTAAAACTGATGATAAATAAACTATTTAATCGTAAATAGTATTTATACAAGTCAAAAAAATTAAAACTTGACAAAATAGCCCCTGTCACATAATTCGACGGACCGTATAATAAAGTACGGTTCGTATAAAATTATACGGTAACATTTGACGATGGAACTTCAATCAACAACTCAGATTATACATATGGATTATCCGGTCCGTATAAATATTTACGGACAGTCAAATCCCACCGTCTCCTCCTAATTGCTCTTGTGATGTTTCTGCCAATGGTCCTACGGATGACGGTCAGATTATACGGCCCGTATAAATAAAAACGGTCTGTATAAATCAGAATTCAAGGGACTTTACTGAATTTCCTTGTTTTTGTTATCCTATCATCAATTAGCTGAAACATAAACAAATCACATCAAAACTACACAAACTTGCTTAAAAATAAGTAAAAATTATAGTAAAAAAACATCAAATGTGCCGTAATTCTACGGCACAACAACATCCCTAACTTAATGTCTTTTCTTATCCTCAAATAAGTAAAACTCCACTTATTCCTAACTGAGTTTATTAAACGAGTGTTAACATCCGGAGTCCTTGTTAATTATTCCTACCAAACCGTACTCACCTTGCCAGGTAAAGTTAATTTATGGCTTAGATTAATGTTTGGAACCACTAATAAACATGAACGAATAAGAAATAATTAAATACTAGCAACCCGTGGTTCGTAAATCAATGTCAATACTCTATTCGCATAGCGCCCACCATTGGGTTCACAATCTCATAATGGTATTTAGCTACTCATGATATTAAAAATAAAGAAAAGCTTTTAAATTGTCATTGAATACGCAGGTTAAAAGATTGGATCTTGTTCTGGAAAGCCTCAAAATACTCTAATTATTTGATACTATCGATACAAGTCTTAAAACTGATGATAAATAAACTATTTAATCGTAAATAGTATTTATAAAAGTCAAAGAATCAGAATTAAAACTTGACAAAATAGCCCCTGTCACATAATTCGACGGACCGTATAATAAAGTACGGTTCGTATAAAATTATACGGTAACATTTGACGATGGAACTTCAATCAACAACTCAGATTATACATATGGATTATCCGGTCCGTATAAATATTTACGGACAGTCAAATCCCACCGTCTCCTCCTAATTGCTCTTGTGATGTTTCTGCCAATGGTCCTACGGATGACGGTCAGATTATACGGCCCGTATAAATAAAAACGGTCTGTATAAATCAGAATTCAAGGGACTTTACTGAATTTCCTTGTTTTTGTTATCCTATCATCAATTAGCTGAAACATAAACAAATCACATCAAAACTACACAAACTTGCTTAAAAATAAGTAAAAATTATAGTAAAAAAACATCAAATGTGCCGTAATTCTACGGCACAACAACATCCCTAACTTAATGTCTTTTCTTATCCTCAAATAAGTAAAACTCCACTTATTCCTAACTGAGTTTATTAAACGAGTGTTAACATCCGGAGTCCTTGTTAATTATTCCTACCAAACAGTACTCACCTTGCCTGGTAAAGTTAATTTATGGCTTAGATTAATGTTTGGAACCACTAATCAACATGAAAGAATAAGAAATAATTAAATACTAGCAACCCGTGGTTCGTAAATCAATGTCAATACTCTATTCGCATAGCGCCCACCATTGGGTTCACAATCTCATAATGGTATTTAGCTACTCATGATATTAAAAATAAAGAAAAGCTTTTAAATTGTCATTGAATACGAAGGTTAAAAGATTGGATCTTGTTCTTGAAAGCCTCAAAATACTCTAAGTATTTGATACTATCGATACAAGTCTTAAAACTGATGATAAATAAACTATTTAATCGTAAATAGTATTCATACAAGTCAAAAAATCAGAATTAAAACTTGACAAAATAGCCCCTGTCACATAATTCGACGGACCGTGTAACAAAGTACGGTTCGTATAAAATTATACGGTAACATTTGATGATGGAACTTTAATCAACAACTCAGATTATACATATGGATTATCCGGTCCGTATAAATATTTACGGACAGTCAAATCCCACCGTCTCCTCCTAATTGCTCTTGTGATGTTTCTGCCAATGGTCCTACGAGTGACGGTCAGATTATACGGCCCGTATAAATAAATACGGTCTGTATAAATCAGAATTCAAGGGACTTTACTGAATTTCCTTGTTTTTGTTATCCTATCATCAATTAGCTGAAACATAAACAAATCACATCAAAACTACACAAACTTGCTTAAAAATAAGTAAAAATTATAGTAAAAAAACATCAAATGTGCCGTAATTCTACGGCACAACAACATCCCTAACTTAATGTCTTTTCTTATCCTCAAATAAGTAAAACTCCACTTATTCCTAACTGAGTTTATTAAACGAGTGTTAACATCCGGAGTCCTTGTTAATTATTCCTACCAAACAGTACTCACCTTGCCAGGTAAAGTTAATTTATGGCTTAGATTAATGTTTGGAACCACTAATCAACATGAATGAATAAGAAATAATTAAATACTAGCAACCCGTGGTTCGTAAATCAATGTCAATACTCTATTCGCATAGCGCTCACCATTGGGTTCACAATCTCATAATGGTATTTAGCTACTCATGATATTAAAGATAAAGAAAAGCTTTTAAATTGTCATTGAATACGAAGGTTAAAAGATTGGATCTTGTTCTTGAAAGCCTCAAAATACTCTAAGTATTTGATACTATCGATACAAGTCTTAAAACTGATGATAAATAAACTATTTAATCGTAAATAGTATTTATACAAGTCAAAAAATCAGAATTAAAACTTGACAAAATAGCCCCTCTCACATAATTCGACGGACCGTATAATAAAATACGGTTCGTATAAAATTATACGGTAACATTTGACGATGGAACTTCAATCAACAACTCAGATTATACATATGGATTATCCAGTCCATATAAATATTTACGGACAGTCAAATCCCACCGTCTCCTCCTAATTGCTCTTGTGATGTTTCTGCCAATGGTCCTACGGATGACGGTCAGATTATACGGCCCGTATAAATAAAAACGGTCTGTATAAATCAGAATTCAAGGGACTTTACTGAATTTCCTTGTTTTTGTTATCCTATCATCAATTAGCTGAAACATAAACAAATCACATCAAAACTACACAAACTTGCTTAAAAATAAGTAAAAATTATAGTAAAAAAACATCAAATGTGCCGTAATTCTACGGCACAACAACATCCCTAACTTAATGTCTTTTCTTATCCTCAAATAAGTAAAACTCCACTTATTCCTAACTGAGTTTATTAAACGAGTGTTAACATCCGGAGTCCTTGTTAATTATTCCTACCAAACAGTACTCACCTTGCCAGGTAAAGTTAATTTATGGCTTAGATTAATGTTTGGAACCACTAATCAACATGAATGAATAAGAAATAATTAAATACTAGCAACCCGTGGTTCGTAAATCAATGTCAATACTCTATTCGCATAGCGCTCACCATTGGGTTCACAATCTCATAATGGTATTTAGCTACTCATGATATTAAAGATAAAGAAAAACTTTTAAATTGTCATTGAATACGAAGGTTAAAAGATTGGATCTTGTTCTTGAAAGCCTCAAAATACTCTAAGTATTTGATACTATCGATACAAGTCTTAAAACTGATGATAAATAAACTATTTAATCGTAAATAGTATTTATACAAGTCAAAAATCAGAATTATAACTTGACAAAATAGCCCCTGTCACATAATTCGACGGACCGTATAATAAAGTACGGTTCGTATAAAATTATACGGTAACATTTGACGATGGAACTTCAATCAACAACTCAGATTATACATATGGATTATCCGGTCCGTATAAATATTTATGGACAGTCAAATCCCACCGTCTCCTCCTAATTGCTCTTGTGATGTTTCTGCCAATGGTCCTACGGATGACGGTCAGATTATACGGCCCGTATAAATAAAAACGGTCTGTATAAATCAGAATTCAAGGGACTTTACTGAATTTCCTTGTTTTTGTTATCCTATCATCAATTAGCTGAAACATAAACAAATCACATCAAAACTACACAAACTTGCTTAAAAATAAGTAAAAATTATAGTAAAAAAACATCAAATGTGCCGTAATTCTACGGCACAACAACATCCCTAACTTAATGTCTTTTCTTATCCTCAAATAAGTAAAACTCCACTTATTCCTAACTGAGTTTATTAAACGAGTGTTAACATCCGGAGTCCTTGTTAATTATTCCTACCAAACAGTACTCACCTTGCCAGGTAAAGTTAATTTATGGCTTAGATTAATGTTTGGAACCACTAATCAACATGAATGAATAAGAAATAATTAAATACTAGCAACCCGTGGTTCGTAAATCAATGTCAATACTCTATTCGCATAGCACCCACCATTGGGTTCACAATCTCATAATGGTATTTAGCTACTCATGATATTAAAGATAAAGAAAAACTTTTAAATTGTCATTGAATACGAAGGTTAAAAGATTGGATCTTGTTCTTGAAAGCCTCAAAATACTCTAAGTATTTGATACTATCGATACAAGTCTTAAAGCGATGATAAATAAACTATTTAATCGTAAATAGTATTGATGCAGGTCAAAAAATCAGAATTAAAACTTGACAAAATAGCCCCTGTCACATAATTCGACGGACCGTATAATAAAAATGCAGTTCGTATAAAATTATACGGTAACATTTGATGATGGAACTTTAATCAACAACTCAGATTATACATATGGATTATCCGGTCCGTATAAATATTTACGGACAGTCAAATCCCACCGTCTCCTCCTAATTGCTCTTGTGATGTTTCTGCCAATGGTCCTACGGATGACGGTCAGATTATACGGCCCGTATAAATAAAAACGGTCTGTATAAATCAGAATTCAAGGGACTTTACTGAATTTCCTTGTTTTTGTTATCCTATCATCAATTAGCTGAAACATAAACAAATCACATCAAAACTACACAAACTTGCTTAAAAATAAGTAAAAATTATAGTAAAAAAACATCAAATGTGCCGTAATTCTACGGCACAACAACATCCCTAACTTAATGTCTTTTCTTATCCTCAAATAAGTAAAACTCCACTTATTCCTAAGTGAGTTTATTAAACGAGTGTTAACATCCGGAGTCCTTGTTAATTATTCCTACCAAACAGTACTCACCTTGCCAGGTAAAGTTAATTTATGGCTTAGATTAATGTTTGGAACCACTAATCAACATGAATGAATAAGAAATAATTAAATACTAGCAACCCGTGGTTCGTAAATCAATGTCAATACTCTATTCGCATAGCGCTCACCATTGGGTTCACAATCTCATAATGGTATTTAGCTACTCATGATATTAAAGATAAAGAAAAGCTTTTAAATTGTCATTGAATACGAAGGTTAAAAGATTGGATCTTGTTCTTGAAAGCCTCAAAATACTCTAAGTATTTGATACTATCGATACAAGTCTTAAAACTGATGATAAATAAACTATTTAATCGTAAATAGTATTTATACAAGTCAAAAAATCAGAATTAAAACTTGACAAAATAGCCCGTCACATAATTCGACGGACCGTATAATAAAAATGCAGTTCGTATAAAATTATACGGTAACATTTGACGATGGAACTTCAATCAACAACTCAGATTATACATATGGATTATCCGGTCCGTATAAATATTTACGGACAGTCAAATCCCACCGTCTCCTCCTAATTGCTCTTGTGATGTTTCTGCCAATGGTCCTACGGATGACGGTCAGATTATACGGCCCGTATAAATAAAAACGGTCTGTATAAATCAGAATTCAAGGGACTTTACTGAATTTCCTTGTTTTTGTTATCCTATCATCAATTAGCTGAAACATAAACAAATCACATCAAAACTACACAAACTTGCTTAAAAATAAGTAAAAATTATAGTAAAAAAACATCAAATGTGCCGTAATTCTACGGCACAACAACATCCCTAACTTAATGTCTTTTCTTATCCTCAAATAAGTAAAACTCCACTTATTCCTAACTGAGTTTATTAAACGAGTGTTAACATCCGATGTCCTTGTTAATTATTCCTACCAAACAGTACTCACCTTGCCAGGTAAAGTTAATTTATGGCTTAGATTAATGTTTGGAACCACTAATCAACATGAATGAATAAGAAATAATTAAATACTAGCAACCCGTGGTTCGTAAATCAATGTCAATACTCTATTCGCATAGCACCCACCATTGGGTTCACAATCTCATAATGGTATTTAGCTACTCATGATATTAAAGATAAAGAAAAACTTTTAAATTGTCATTGAATACGAAGGTTAAAAGATTGGATCTTGTTCTTGAAAGCCTCAAAATACTCTAAGTATTTGATACTATCGATACAAGTCTTAAAGTGAAGGTTAATAAACTATTTAATCGTAAATAGTATTTATACAAGTCAAAAAATCAGAATTAAAACTTGACAAAATAGCCCGTCACATAATTCGACGGACCGTATAATAAAGTACGGTTCGTATAAAATTATACGGTAACATTTGACGATGGAACTTCAATCAACAACTCAGATTATACATATGGATTATCCGGTCCGTATAAATATTTACGGACAGTCAAATCCCACCGTCTCCTCCTAATTGCTCTTGTGATGTTTCTGCCAATGGTCCTACGGATGACGGTCAGATTATACGGCCCGTATAAATAAAAACGGTCTGTATAAATCAGAATTCAAGGGACTTTACTGAATTTCCTTGTTTTTGTTATCCTATCATCAATTAGCTGAAACATAAACAAATCACATCAAAACTACACAAACTTGCTTAAAAATAAGTAAAAATTATAGTAAAAAAACATCAAATGTGCCGTAATTCTACGGCACAACAACATCCCTAACTTAATGTCTTTTCTTATCCTCAAATAAGTAAAACTCCACTTATTCCTAACTGAGTTTATTAAACGAGTGTTAACATCCGGAGTCCTTGTTAATTATTCCTACCAAACAGTACTCACCTTGCCAGGTAAAGTTAATTTATGGCTTAGATTAATGTTTGGAACCACTAATCAACATGAATGAATAAGAAATAATTAAATACTAGCAACCCGTGGTTCGTAAATCAATGTCAATACTCTATTCGCATAGCGCCCACCATTGGGTTCACAATCTCATAATGGTATTTAGCTACTCATGATATTAAAGATAAAGAAAAGCTTTTAAATTGTCATTGAATACGAAGGTTAAAAGATTGGATCTTGTTCTTGAAAGCCTCAAAATACTCTAAGTATTTGATACTATCGATACAAGTCTTAAAGCGATGATAAATAAACTATTTAATCGTAAATAGTATTTATACAAGTCAAAAAATCAGAATTAAAACATGACAAAATAGCCTGTCACATAATTCGACGGACCGTATAATAAAAATGCAGTTCGTATAAAATTATCGGTAACATTTGACGATGGAACTTCAATCAACAACTCAGATTATACATATGGATTATCCGGTCCGTATAAATATTTACTGAATGATCAAATCCCACCGTCTCCTCCTAATTGCTCTTGTGATGTTTCTGCCAATGGTCCTACGGATGACGGTCAGATTATACGGCCCGTATAAATAAAAACGGTCTGTATAAATCAGAATTCAAGGGACTTTACTGAATTTCCTTGTTTTTGTTATCCTATCATCAATTAGATGAAACATAAACAAATCACATCAAAACTACACAAACTTGCTTAAAAATAAGTAAAAATTATAGTTTAAAAACATGAAATGTGCCGTAATTCTACGGCACATCAACATCCCTAACTTAATGTCTTTTCTTATCCTCAAATAAGTAAAACTCCACTTATTCCTAACTGAGTTTATTAAATGAGTGTTAACATCCGGAGTCCTTGTTAATTATTCCTACCAAACCGTACTCACCTTGCCAGGTAAAGTTAATTTATGGCTTAGATTAATGTTTGGAACCACTAATCAACATGAATGAATAAGAAATAATTAAATACTAGCAACCCGTGGTTCGTAAATCAATGTCAATACTCTATTCGCATAGCGCTCACCATTGGGTTCACAATCTCATAATGGTATTTAGCTACTCATGATATTAAAGATAAAGAAAAGCTTTTAAATTGTCATTGAATACGAAGGTTAAAAGATTGGATCTTGTTCTTGAAAGCCTCAAAATACTCTAAGTATTTGATACTATCGATACAAGTCTTAAAACTGATGATAAATAAACTATTTAATCGTAAATAGTATTTATACAAGTCAAAAAATCAGAATTAAAACTTGACAAAATAGCCCCTGTCACATAATTCGACGGACCGTATAATAAAGTACGGTTCGTATAAAATTATACGGTAACATTTGACGATGGAACTTCAATCAACAACTCAGATTATACATATGGATTATCCGGTCCGTATAAATATTTACGGACAGTCAAATCCCACCGTCTCCTCCTAATTGCTCTTGTGATGTTTCTGCCAATGGTCCTACGGATGACGGTCAGATTATACGGCCCGTATAAATAAAAACGGTCTGTATAAATCAGAATTCAAGGGACTTTACTGAATTTCCTTGTTTTTGTTATCCTATCATCAATTAGCTGAAACATAAACAAATCACATCAAAACTACACAAACTTGCTTAAAAATAAGTAAAAATTATAGTAAAAAAACATCAAATGTGCCGTAATTCTACGGCACAACAACATCCCTAACTTAATGTCTTTTCTTATCCTCAAATAAGTAAAACTCCACTTATTCCTAACTGAGTTTATTAAACGAGTGTTAACATCCGGAGTCCTTGTTAATTATTCCTACCAAACAGTACTCACCTTGCCAGGTAAAGTTAATTTATGGCTTAGATTAATGTTTGGAACCACTAATCAACATGAATGAATAAGAAATAATTAAATACTAGCAACCCGTGGTTCGTAAATCAATGTCAATACTCTATTCGCATAGCGCCCACCATTGGGTTCACAATCTCATAATGGTATTTAGCTACTCATGATATTAAAGATAAAGAAAAGCTTTTAAATTGTCATTGAATACGAAGGTTAAAAGATTGGATCTTGTTCTTGAAAGCCTCAAAATACTCTAAGTATTTGATACTATCGATACAAGTCTTAAAGCGATGATAAATAAACTATTTAATCGTAAATAGTATTTATACAAGTAAAAAAATCAGAATTAAAACTTGACAAAATAGCCTGTCACATAATTCGACGGACCGTATAATAAAAATGCAGTTCGTATAAAATTATACGGTAACATTTGATGATGGAACTTTAATCAACAACTCAGATTATACATATGGATTATCCGGTCCGTATAAATATTTACGGACAGTCAAATCCCACCGTCTCCTCCTAATTGCTCTTGTGATGTTTCTGCCAATGGTCCTACGAGTGACGGTCAGATTATACGGCCCGTATAAATAAATACGGTCTGTATAAATCAGAATTCAAGGGACTTTACTGAATTTCCTTGTTTTTGTTATCCTATCATCAATTAGCTGAAACATAAACAAATCACATCAAAACTACACAAACTTGCTTAAAAATAAGTAAAAATTATAGTAAAAAAACATCAAATGTGCCGTAATTCTACGGCACAACAACATCCCTAACTTAATGTCTTTTCTTATCCTCAAATAAGTAAAACTCCACTTATTCCTAGAGAGTTTATTAAACGAGTGTTAACATCCGGAGTCCTTGTTAATTATTCCTACCAAACAGTACTCACCTTGCCAGGTAAAGTTAATTTATGGCTTAGATTAATGTTTGGAACCACTAATCAACATGAATGAATAAGAAATAATTAAATACTAGCAACCCGTGGTTCGTAAATCAATGTCAATACTCTATTCGCATAGCACCCACCATTGGGTTCACAATCTCATAATGGTATTTAGCTACTCATGATATTAAAGATAAAGAAAAGCTTTTAAATTGTCATTGAATACGAAGGTTAAAAGATTGGATCTTGTTCTTGAAAGCCTCAAAATACTCTAAGTATTTGATACTATCGATACAAGTCTTAAAACTGATGATAAATAAACTATTTAATCGTAAATAGTATTTATACAAGTCAAAAAATCAGAATTAAAACTTGACAAAATAGCCCCTGTCACATAATTCGACGGACCGTATAATAAAGTACGGTTCGTATAAAATTATACGGTAACATTTGATGATGGAACTTTAATCAACAACTCAGATTATACATATGGATTATCCGGTCCGTATAAATATTTACGGACAGTCAAATCCCACCGTCTCCTCCTAATTGCTCCTGTGATGTTTCTGCCAATGGTCCTACGGATGACGGTCAGATTATACGGCCCGTATAAATAAATACGGTCTGTATAAATCAGAATTCAAGGGACTTTACTGAATTTCCTTGTTTTTGTTATCCTATCATCAATTAGCTGAAACATAAACAAATCACATCAAAACTACACAAACTTGCTTAAAAATAAGTAAAAATTATAGTAAAAAAACATCAAATGTGCCGTAATTCTACGGCACAACAACATCCCTAACTTAATGTCTTTTCTTATCCTCAAATAAGTAAAACTCCACTTATTCCTAACTGAGTTTATTAAACGAGTGTTAACATCCGGAGTCCTTGTTAATTATTCCTACCAAACAGTACTCACCTTGCCAGGTAAAGTTAATTTATGGCTTAGATTAATGTTTGGAACCACTAATCAACATGAATGAATAAGAAATAATTAAATACTAGCAACCCGTGGTTCGTAAATCAATGTCAATACTCTAATCGCATAGTACTCACCATTGGGTTCACAATCTCATAATGGTATTTAGCTACTCATGATATTAAAGATAAAGAAAAGCTTTTAAATTGTCATTGAATACGAAGGTTAAAAGATTGGATCTTGTTCTTGAAAGCCTCAAAATACTCTAAGTATTTGATACTATCGATACAAGTCTTAAAACTGATGATAAATAAACTATTTAATCGTAAATAGTATTTATACAAGTCAAAAAATCAGAATTAAAACTTGACAAAATAGCCCATGTCACATAATTCGACGGACCGTATAATAAAGTACGGTTCGTATAAAATTATATGGTAACATTTGACGATGGAACTTCAATCAACAACTCAGATTATACATATGGATTATCCGGTCCGTATAAATATTTACGGACAGTCAAATCCCACCGTCTCCTCCTAATTGCTCTTGTGATGTTTCTGCCAATGGTCCTACGGATGACGGTCAGATTATACGGCCCGTATAAATAAAAACGGTCTGTATAAATCAGAATTCAAGGGACTTTACTGAATTTCCTTGTTTTTGTTATCCTATCATCAATTAGCTGAAACATAAACAAATCACATCAAAACTACACAAACTTGCTTAAAAATAAGTAAAAATTATAGTAAAAAACATCAAATGTGCCGTAATTCTACGGCACATCAACATCCTAACTTAATGTCTTTTCTTATCCTCAAATAAGTAAAACTCCACTTATTCCTAACTGAGTTTATTAAACGAGTGTTAACATCCGGAGTCCTTGTTAATTATTCCTACCAAACAGTACTCACCTTGCCAGGTAAAGTTAATTTATGGCTTAGATTAATGTTTGGAACCACTAATCAACATGAATGAATAAGAAATAATTAAATACTAGCAACCCGTGGTTCGTAAATCAATGTCAATACTCTATTCGCATAGCGCTCACCATTGGGTTCACAATCTCATAATGGTATTTAGCTACTCATGATATTAAAGATAAAGAAAAGCTTTTAAATTGTCATTGAATACGAAGGTTAAAAGATTGGATCTTGTTCTTGAAAGCCTCAAAATACTCTAAGTATTTGATACTATCGATACAAGTCTTAAAACTGATGATAAATAAACTATTTAATCGTAAATAGTATTTATACAAGTCAAAAAATCAGAATTAAAACTTGACAAAATAGCCCCTGTCACATAATTCGACGGACCGTATAATAAAGTACGGTTCGTATAAAATTATACGGTAACATTTGATGATGGAACTTTAATCAACAACTCAGATTATACATATGGATTATCCGGTCCGTATAAATATTTACGGACAGTCAAATCCCACCGTCTCCTCCTAATTGCTCTTGTGATTTTTCTGCCAATGGTCCTACGGATGACGGTCAGATTATACGGCCCGTATAAATAAATACGGTCTGTATAAATCAGAATTCAAGAGACTTTACTGAATTTCCTTGTTTTTGTTATCCTATCATCAATTAGATGAAACATAAACAAATCACATCAAAACTACACAAACTTGCTTAAAAATAAGTAAAAATTATAGTAAAAAAACATCAAATGTGCCGTAATTCTACGGCACAACAACATCCCTAACTTAATGTCTTTTCTTATCCTCAAATAAGTAAAACTCCACTTATTCCTAACTGAGTTTATTAAACGAGTGTTAACATCCGGAGTCCTTGTTAATTATTCCTACCAAACCGTACTCACCTTGCCAGGTAAAGTTAATTTATGGCTTAGATTAATGTTTGGAACCACTAATCAACATGAATGAATAAGAAATAATTAAATACTAGCAACCCGTGGTTCGTAAATCAATGTCAATACTCTATTCGCATAGCACCCACCATTGGGTTCACAATCTCATAATGGTATTTAGCTACTCATGATATTAAAGATAAAGAAAAACTTTTAAATTGTCATTGAATACGAAGGTTAAAAGATTGGATCTTGTTCTTGAAAGCCTCAAAATACTCTAAGTATTTGATACTATCGATACAAGTCTTAAAACTGATGATAAATAAACTATTTAATCGTAAATAGTATTTATACAAGTCAAAAAATCAGAATTAAAACTTGACAAAATAGCCCATGTCACATAATTCGACGGACCGTATAATAAAGTACGGTTCATATAAAATTATACGGTAACATTTGACGATGGAACTTCAATCAACAACTCAGATTATACATATGGATTATCCGGTCCGTATAAATATTTACGGACAGTCAAATCCCACCGTCTCCTCCTAATTGCTCTTGTGATGTTTCTGCCAATGGTCCTACGGATGACGGTCAGATTATACGGCCCGTATAAATAAAAACGGTCTGTATAAATCAGAATTCAAGGGACTTTACTGAATTTCCTTGTTTTTGTTATCCTATCATCAATTAGCTGAAACATAAACAAATCACATCAAAACTACACAAACTTGCTTAAAAATAAGTAAAAATTATAGTAAAAAAAATCAAATGTGCCGTAATTCTACGGCACAACAACATCCCTAACTTAATGTCTTTTCTTATCCTCAAATAAGTAAAACTCCACTTATTCCTAACTGAGTTTATTAAACGAGTGTTAACATCCGGAGTCCTTGTTAATTATTCCTACCAAACAGTACTCACCTTGCCAGGTAAAGTTAATTTATGGCTTAGATTAATGTTTGGAACCACTAATCAACATGAATGAATAAGAAATAATTAAATACTAGCAACCCGTGGTTCGTAAATCAATGTCAATACTCTATTCGCATAGCATCCACCATTGGGTTCACAATCTCATAATGGTATTTAGCTACTCATGATATTAAAGATAAAGAAAAACTTTTAAATTGTCATTGAATACGAAGGTTAAAAGATTGGATCTTGTTCTTGAAAGCCTCAAAATACTCTAAGTATTTGATACTATCGATACAAGTCTTAAACCTGATGATAAATAAACTATTTAATCGTAAATAGTATTTATACAAGTCAAAAAATCAGAATTAAAACTTGACAAAATAGCCCCTGTCACATAATTCGACGGACCGTATAATAAAAATGCGGTTCGTATAAAATTATACGGTAACATTTGACGATGGAACTTCAATCAACAACTCAGATTATACATATGGATTATCCGGTCCGTATAAATATTTACGGACAGTCAAATCCCACCGTCTCCTCCTAATTGCTCTTGTGATGTTTCTGCCAATGGTCCTACGGATGACGGTCAGATTATACGGCCCGTATAAATAAAAACGGTCTGTATAAATCAGAATTCAAGGGACTTTACTGAATTTCCTTGTTTTTGTTATCCTATCATCAATTAGATGAAACATAAACAAATCACATCAAAACTACACAAACTTGCTTAAAAATAAGTAAAAATTATAGTAAAAAAACATCAAATGTGCCGTAATTCTACGGCACAACAACATCCCTAACTTAATGTCTTTTCTTATCCTCAAATAAGTAAAACTCCACTTATTCCTAACTGATTTTATTAAACGAGTGTTAACATCCGGAGTCCTTGTTAATTATTCCTACCAAACAGTACTCACCTTGCCAGGTAAAGTTAATTTATGGCTTAGATTAATGTTTGGAACCACTAATCAACATGAATGAATAAGAAATAATTAAATACTAGCAACCCGTGGTTCGTAAATCAATGTCAATACTCTATTCGCATAGCGCTCACCATTGGGTTCACAATCTCATAATGGTATTTAGCTACTCATGATATTAAAGATAAAGAAAAACTTTTAAATTGTCATTGAATACGAAGGTTAAAAGATTGGATCTTGTTCTTGAAAGCCTCAAAATACTCTAAGTATTTGATACTATCGATACAAGTCTTAAAACTGATGATAAATAAACTATTTAATCGTAAATAGTATTTATACAAGTCAAAAAATCAGAATTAAAACTTGACAAAATAGCCCATGTCACATAATTCGACGGACCGTATAATAGAGTATGGTTCGTATAAAATTATACGATAACATTTGACGATGGAACTTCAATCAACAACTCAGATTATACATATGGATTATCCGGTCCGTATAAATATTTACGGACAGTCAAATCCCACCGTCTCCTCCTAATTGCTCTTGTGATGTTTCTGCCAATGGTCCTACGGATGACGGTCAGATTATACGGCCCGTATAAATAAATACGGTCTGTATAAATCAGAATTCAAGGGACTTTACTGAATTTCCTTGTTTTTGTTATCCTATCATCAATTAGCTGAAACATAAACAAATCACATCAAAACTACACAAACTTGCTTAAAAATAAGTAAAAATTATAGTAAAAAAACATCAAATGTGCCGTAATTCTACGGCACAACAACATCCCTAACTTAATGTCTTTTCTTATCCTCAAATAAGTAAAACTCCACTTATTCCTAACTGAGTTTATTAAACGAGTGTTAACATCCGGAGTCCTTGTTAATTATTCCTACCAAACCGTACTCACCTTGCCAGGTAAAGTTAATTTATGGCTTAGATTAATGTTTGGAACCACTAATCAACATGAATGAATAAGAAATAATTAAATACTAGCAACCCGTGGTTCGTAAATCAATGTCAATACTCTATTCGCATAGCGCTCACCATTGGGTTCACAATCTCATAATGGTATTTAGCTACTCATGATATTAAAGATAAAGAAAAACTTTTAAATTGTCATTGAATACGAAGGTTAAAAGATTGGATCTTGTTCTTGAAAGCCTCAAAATACTCTAAGTATTTGATACTATCGATACAAGTCTTAAAACTGATGATAAATAAACTATTTAATCGTAAATAGTATTTATACAAGTCAAAAAATCAGAATTAAAACTTGACAAAATAGCCC
Source organism: Anisodus acutangulus (assembly GCA_029783415.1). NCBI lineage: Eukaryota > Viridiplantae > Streptophyta > Magnoliopsida > Solanales > Solanaceae > Anisodus > Anisodus acutangulus. Next base: position 8,375 of record JAJAGQ010000031.1, on the reverse strand, counting down.
CTGTCACATAATTCGACGGACCGTATAATAAAGTACGGTTCGTATAAAATTATACGGTAACATTTGATGATGGAACTTCAATCAACAACTCAGATTATACATATGGATTATCCGGTCCGTATAAATATTTACGGACAGTCAAATCCCACCGTCTCCTCCTAATTGCTCTTGTGATGTTTCTGCCAATGGTCCTACGGATGACGGTCAGATTATACGGCCCGTATAAATAAAAATGGTCTGTATAAATCAGAATTCAAGGGACTTTACTGAATTTCCTTGTTTTTGTTATCCTATCATCAATTAGCTGAAACATAAACAAATCACATCAAAACTACACAAACTTGCTTAAAAATAAGTAAAAATTATAGTAAAAAAACATCAAATGTGCCGTAATTCTACGGCACAACAACATCCCTAACTTAATGTCTTTTCTTATCCTCAAATAAGTAAAACTCCACTTATTCCTACCTGAGTTTATTAAACGAGTGTTAACATCCGGAGTCTTTGTTAATTATTCCTACCAAACTGTACTCACCTTGCCAGGTAAAGTTAATTTATGGCTTAGATTAATGTTTGGAACCACTAATCAACATGAATGAATAAGAAATAATTAAATACTAGCAACCCGTGGTTCGTAAATCAATGTCAATACTCTATTCGCATAGCGCTCACCATTGGGTTCACAATCTCATAATGGTATTTAGCTACTCATGATATTAAAGATAAAGAAAAACTTTTAAATTGTCATTGAATACGAAGGTTAAAAGATTGGATCTTGTTCTTGAAAGCCTCAAAATACTCTAAGTATTTGATACTATCGATACAAGTCTTAAAACTGATAAATAAACTATTTAATCGTAAATAGTATTTATACAAGTCAAAAAATCAGAATTAAAACTTGACAAAATAGCCCCTGTCACATAATTCGACGGACCGTATAATAAAGTACGGTTCGTATAAAATTATACGGTAACATTTGACGATGGAACTTCAATCAACAACTCAGATTATACATATGGATTATCCGGTCCGTATAAATATTTACGGACAGTCAAATCCCACCGTCTCCTCCTAATTGCTCTTGTGATGTTTCTGCCAATGGTCCTACGAATGACGGTCAGATTATAAAATAAAAACGGTCTGTATAAATCAGAATTCAAGGGACTTTACTGAATTTCCTTGTTTTTGTTATCCTATCATCAATTAGATGAAACATAAACAAATCACATCAAAACTACACAAACTTGCTTAAAAATAAGTAAAAATTATAGTAAAAAAACATCAAATGTGCCGTAATTCTACGGCACAACAACATCCCTAACTTAATGTCTTTTCTTATCCTCAAATAAGTAAAACTCCACTTATTCCTAACTGATTTTATTAAACGAGTGTTAACATCCGGAGTCCTTGTTAATTATTCCTACCAAACAGTACTCACCTTGCCAGGTAAAGTTAATTTATGGCTTAGATTAATGTTTGGAACCACTAATCAACATGAATGAATAAGAAATAATTAAATACTAGCAACCCGTGGTTCGTAAATCAATGTCAATACTCTATTCGCATAGCGCTCACCATTGGGTTCACAATCTCATAATGGTATTTAGCTACTCATGATATTAAAGATAAAGAAAAGCTTTTAAATTGTCATTGAATACGAAGGTTAAAAGATTGGATCTTGTTCTTGAAAGCCTCAAAATACTCTAAGTATTTGATACTATCGATACAAGTCTTAAAACTGATGATAAATAAACTATTTAATCGTAAATAGTATTTATACAAGTCAAAAAATCAGAATTAAAACTTGACAAAATAGCCCCTGTCACATAATTCGACGGACCGTATAATAAAGTACGGTTCGTATAAAATTATATGGTAACATTTGAGGATGGAACTTCAATCGACAACTCAGATTATACATATGGATTATCCGGTCCGTATAAATATTTACGGACAGTCAAATCCCACCGTCTCCTCCTAATTGCTCTTGTGATGTTTCTGCCAATGGTCCTACGGATGACGGTCAGATTATACGGCCCGTATAAATAAAAATGGTCTGTATAAATCAGAATTCAAGGGACTTTACTGAATTTCCTTGTTTTTGTTATCCTATCATCAATTAGCTGAAACATAAACAAATCACATCAAAACTACACAAACTTGCTTAAAAATAAGTAAAAATTATAGTAAAAAAACATCAAATGTGCCGTAATTCTACGGCACAACAACATCCCTAACTTAATGTCTTTTCTTATCCTCAAATAAGTAAAACTCCACTTATTCCTAACTGAGTTTATTAAATGAGTGTTAACATCCGGAGTCCTTGTTAATTATTCCTACCAAACAGTACTCACCTTGCCAGGTAAAGTTAATTTATGGCTTAGATTAATGTTTGGAACCACTAATCAACATGAATGAATAAGAAATAATTAAATACTAGCAACCCGTGGTTCGTAAATCAATGTCAATACTCTATTCGCATAGCGCTCACCATTGGGTTCACAATCTCATAATGGTATTTAGCTACTCATGATATTAAAGATAAAGAAAAACTTTTAAATTGTCATTGAATACGAAGGTTAAAAGATTGGATCTTGTTCTTGAAAGCCTCAAAATACTCTAAGTATTTGATACTATCGATACAAGTCTTAAAGCGATGATAAATAAACTATTTAATCGTAAATAGTATTTATACAAGTCAAAAAATCAGAATTAAAACTTAACAAAATAGCCTGTCACATAATTCGACGGACCGTATAATAAAAATGCAGTTCGTATAAAATTATCTGGTAACATTTGGCGATGGAACTTCAATCAACAACTCAGATTATACATATGGATTATCCGGTCCGTATAAATATTCTGACAGTCAAATCCCACCGTCTCCTCCTAATTGCTCTTGTGATGTTTCTGCCAATGGTCCTACGGATGACGGTCAGATTATACGGCCCGTATAAATAAAAACGGTCTGTATAAATCAGAATTCAAGGGACTTTACTGAATTTCCTTGTTTTTGTTATCCTATCATCAATTAGCTGAAACATAAACAAATCACATCAAAACTACACAAACTTGCTTAAAAATAAGTAAAAATTATAGTAAAAAAACATCAAATGTGCCGTAATTCTACGGCACAACAACATCCCTAACTTAATGTCTTTTCTTATCCTCAAATAAGTAAAACTCCACTTATTCCTAACTGAGTTTATTAAACGAGTGTTAACATCCGGAGTCCTTGTTAATTATTCCTACCAAACAGTACTCACCTTGCCAGGTAAAGTTAATTTATGGCTTAGATTAATGTTTGGAACCACTAATCAACATGAATGAATAAGAAATAATTAAATACTAGCAACCCGTGGTTCGTAAATCAATGTCAATACTCTATTCGCATAACGCCCACCATTGGGTTCACAATCTCATAATGGTATTTAGCTACTCATGATATTAAAGATAAAGAAAAACTTTTAAATTGTCATTGAATACGAAGGTTAAAAGATTGGATCTTGTTCTTGAAAGCCTCAAAATACTCTAAGTATTTGATACTATCGATACAAGTCTTAAAACTGATGATAAATAAACTATTTAATCGTAAATAGTATTTATACAGGTCAAAAAATCAGAATTAAAACTTGACAAAATAGCCCCTGTCACATAATTCGACGGACCGTATAATAAAGTACGGTTCGTATAAAATTATACGGTAACATTTGACGATGGAACTTCAATCAACAACTCAGATTATACATATGGATTATCCGGTCCGTATAAATATTTACGGACAGTCAAATCCCACCGTCTCCTCCTAATTGCTCTTGTGATGTTTCTGCCAATGGTCCTACGAATGACGGTCAGATTATACGGCCCGTATAAATAAATACGGTCTGTATAAATCAGAATTCAAGGGACTTTACTGAATTTCCTTGTTTTTGTTATCCTATCATCAATTAACTGAAACATAAACAAATCACATCAAAACTACACAAACTTGCTTAAAAATAAGTAAAAATTATAGTAAAAAAACATCAAATGTGCCGTAATTCTACGGCACATCAACATCGCTAACTTAATGTCTTTTCTTATCCTCAAATAAGTAAAACTCCACTTATTCCTAACTGAGTTTATTAAACGAGTGTTAACATCCGGAGTCCTTGTTAATTATTCCTACCAAACAGTACTCACCTTGCCAGGTAAAGTTAATTTATGGCTTAGATTAATGTTTGGAACCACTAATCAACATGAATGAATAAGAAATAATTAAATACTAGCAACCCGTGGTTCGTAAATCAATGTCAATACTCTATTCGCATAGCGCTCACCATTGGGTTCACAATCTCATAATGGTATTTAGCTACTCATGATATTAAAGATAAAGAAAAACTTTTAAATTGTCATTGAATACGAAGGTTAAAAGATTGGATCTTGTTCTTGAAAGCCTCAAAATACTCTAAGTATTTGATACTATCGATACAAGTCTTAAAACTGATGATAAATAAACTATTTAATCGTAAATAGTATTTATACAAGTCAAAAAATCAGAATTAAAACTTGACAAAATAGCCCCTGTCACATAATTCGACGGACCGTATAATAAAGTCCGGTTCGTATAAAATTATCCGGTAACATTTGACGATGGAACTTCAATCAACAACTCAGATTATACATATGGATTATCCGGTCCGTATAAATATTTACGGACAGTCAAATCCCACCGTCTCCTCCTAATTGCTCTTGTGATGTTTCTGCCAATGGTCCTACGGATGACGGTCAGATTATACGGCCCGTATAAATAAAAACGGTCTGTATAAATCAGAATTCAAGGGACTTTACTGAATTTCCTTGTTTTTGTTATCCTATCATCAATTAGCTGAAACATAAACAAATCACATCAAAACTACACAAACTTGCTTAAAAATAAGTAAAAATTATAGTAAAAAAACATCAAATGTGCCGTAATTCTACGGCACAACAACATCCCTAACTTAATGTCTTTTCTTATCCTCAAATAAGTAAAACTCCACTTATTCCTAACTGAGTTTATTAAACGAGTGTTAACATCCGGAGTCCTTGTTAATTATTCCTACCAAACCGTACTCACCTTGCCAGGTAAAGTTAATTTATGGCTTAGATTAATGTTTGGAACCACTAATCAACATGAAAGAATAAGAAATAATTAAATACTAGCAACCCGTGGTTCGTAAATCAATGTCAATACTCTATTCGCATAGCGCCCACCATTGGGTTCACAATCTCATAATGGTATTTAGCTACTCATGATATTAAAAATAAAGAAAAGCTTTTAAATTGTCATTGAATACGAAGGTTAAAAGATTGGATCTTGTTCTTGAAAGCCTTAAAATACACTAAGTATTTGATACTATCGATACAAGTCTTAAAACTGATGATAAATAAACTATTTAATCGTAAATAGTATTCATACAAGTCAAAAAATCAGAATTAAAACTTGACAAAATAGCCCCTGTCACATAATTCGACGGACCGTGTAACAAAGTACGGTTCGTATAAAATTATACGGTAACATTTGATGATGGAACTTTAATCAACAACTCAGATTATACATATGGATTATCCGATCCGTATAAATATTCACGGGCAGTCAAATCCCACCGTCTCCTCCTAATTGCTCTTGTGATGTTTCTGCCAATGGTCCTACGGATGACGGTCAGATTATACGGCCCGTATAAATAAATACGGTCTGTATAAATCAGAATTCAAGGGACTTTACTGAATTTCCTTGTTTTTGTTATCCTATCATCAATTAGCTGAAACATAAACAAATCACATCAAAACTACACAAACTTGCTTAAAAATAAGTAAAAATTATAGTAAAAAAACATCAAATGTGCCGTAATTCTACGGCACAACAACATCCCTAACTTAATGTCTTTTCTTATCCTCAAATAAGTAAAACTCCACTTATTCCTAACTGAGTTTATTAAACGAGTGTTAACATCCGGAGTCCTTGTTAATTATTCCTACCAAACAGTACTCACCTTGCCAGGTAAAGTTAATTTATGGCTTAGATTAATGTTTGGAACCACTAATCAACATGAATGAATAAGAAATAATTAAATACTAGCAACCCGTGGTTCGTAAATCAATGTCAATACTCTATTCGCATAGCACCCACCATTGGGTTCACAATCTCATAATGGTATTTAGCTACTCATGATATTAAAGATAAAGAAAAGCTTTTAAATTGTCATTGAATACGAAGGTTAAAAGATTGGATCTTGTTCTTGAAAGCCTCAAAATACTCTAAGTATTTGATACTATCGATACAAGTCTTAAAACTGATGATAAATAAACTATTTAATCGTAAATAGTATTTATACAAGTCAAAAATCAGAATTAAAACTTGACAAAATAGCCCCTGTCACATAATTCGACGGACCGTATAATAAAGTACGGTTCGTATAAAATTATATGGTAACATTTGACGATGGAACTTCAATCAACAACTCAGATTATACATATGGATTATCCGGTCCGTATAAATATTTACGGACAGTCAAATCCCACCGTCTCCTCCTAATTGCTCTTGTGATGTTTCTGCCAATGGTCCTACGGATGACGGTCAGATTATACGGCCCGTATAAATAAAAACGGTCTGTATAAATCAGAATTCAAGGGACTTTACTGAATTTCCTTGTTTTTGTTATCCTATCATCAATTAGCTGAAACATAAACAAATCACATCAAAACTACACAAACTTGCTTAAAAATAAGTAAAAATTATAGTAAAAAAACATCAAATGTGCCGTAATTCTACGGCACATCAACATCGCTAACTTAATGTCTTTTCTTATCCTCAAATAAGTAAAACTCCACTTATTCCTAACTGAGTTTATTAAACGAGTGTTAACATCCGGAGTCCTTGTTAATTATTCCTACCAAACAGTACTCACCTTGCCAGGTAAAGTTAATTTATGGCTTAGATTAATGTTTGGAACCACTAATCAACATGAATGAATAAGAAATAATTAAATACTAGCAACCCGTGGTTCGTAAATCAATGTCAATACTCTATTCGCATAGCACCCACCATTGGGTTCACAATCTCATAATGGTATTTAGCTACTCATGATATTAAAGATAAAGAAAAGCTTTTAAATTGTCATTGAATACGAAGGTTAAAAGATTGGATCTTGTTCTTGAAAGCCTCAAAATACTCTAAGTATTTGATACTATCGATACAAGTCTTAAAACTGATGATAAATAAACTATTTAATCGTAAATAGTATTTATACAAGTCAAAAAATCAGAATTAAAACTTGACAAAATAGCCCCTGTCACATAATTCGACGGACCGTATAATAAAGTACGGTTCGTATAAAATTATACGGTAACATTTGACGATGGAACTTCAATCAACAACTCAGATTATACATATGGATTATCCGGTCCGTATAAATATTTACGGACAGTCAAATCCCACCGTCTCCTCCTAATTGCTCTTGTGATGTTTCTGCCAATGGTCCTACGGATGACGGTCAGATTATACGGCCCGTATAAATAAAAACGGTCTGTATAAATCAGAATTCAAGGGACTTTACTGAATTTCCTTGTTTTTGTTATCCTATCATCAATTAGCTGAAACATAAACAAATCACATCAAAACTACACAAACTTGCTTAAAAATAAGTAAAAATTATAGTAAAAAACATCAAATGTGCCGTAATTCTACGGCACAACAACATCCCTAACTTAATGTCTTTTCTTATCCTCAAATAAGTAAAACTCCACTTATTCCTAACTGAGTTTATTAAACGAGTGTTAACATCCGGAGTCCTTGTTAATTATTCCTACCAAACAGTACTCACCTTGCCAGGTAAAGTTAATTTATGGCTTAGATTAATGTTTGGAACCACTAATCAACATGAATGAATAAGAAATAATTAAATACTAGCAACCCGTGGTTCGTAAATCAATGTCAATACTCTATTCGCATAGCACCCACCATTGGGTTCACAATCTCATAATGGTATTTAGCTACTCATGATATTAAAGATAAAGAAAAGCTTTTAAATTGTCATTGAATACGAAGGTTAAAAGATTGGATCTTGTTCTTGAAAGCCTCAAAATACTCTAAGTATTTGATACTATCGATACAAGTCTTAAAACTGATGATAAATAAACTATTTAATCGTAAATAGTATTTATACAAGTCAAAAAATCAGAATTAAAACATGACAAAATAGCCCCTGTCACATAATTCGACGGACCGTGTAACAAAGTACGGTTCGTATAAAATTATACGGTAACATTTGATGATGGAACTTTAATCAACAACTCAGATTATACATATGGATTATCCGGTCCGTATAAATATTCACGGGCAGTCAAATCACCGT